>JANPWX010000043.1:4157096-4515074 GCA_024734555.1 Trochalopteron elliotii
CGGCCATTGTGCCGGGCCCCGCCGCCCCGGGCAGCGGCCCCCGCCGCCGGCGGGGCTGATGGATGGATGGCGCACGGGGGTACCCTGCCTGGCACAAAGCCAAGCGCGGCGCCGGGCGGTGGTTCCCCGAGATATCTGTTCGGGGTTATTTATTTATTTATTCGTTTGTTAGCGTTATTTTTATCCTTTTTTTTTTTTTTTTCTTTATTGTTATCCCGCAGTCCTGGCGCCGCCGCCGAGCGGCCACGAATGTGCCCGGCTCGGCTGTGAAGCGCCGGCTGCGCTAGGAAGGGGCGGTGGGGGAGAGAGGATGCTCAACAAAGGGAGGACGGGGGTTCCGCATGACCGAGGGAAGGGTGTATTTTGTGACACTTTCTGGGGTCGCAGGAGCCCTTCAGCACTCCGTTCGATGCGCTAGGGTAGCGTGGCATCCCCGGCAGGCGCTGGCGGTACGGGCTCGGCGCAGGTCTGACAGCGGGAGAGCTATTATGCTTGGTGGTGGCAGGAGCGACAGATTTTCCTATTTAAGAAGATGGGGACTGTTGGTTGCAAGTAGGTTTTGCCTATTGAACTCTCTTAATGTATCATTATTCTTACTTCCTATGCGCTGGGTCACGCAAGCTAAGCTTCTTTTGTCTGTGCGTGGGGCGGGTGTGGAGGGGGAGCCGAGAAAGGAAACCCGGCAATTAAAAATATTCCTGCCTGGGCATTTGGCTTGGATGAGCAATATTCTCTCTCTCCCTCTTTTTTTTTTTTTTTTTTTTTTTTTAATTTTCCTGGAGTGGCAGCTTATCCGGACCTAACGGGAAGGTTGCTGGGTGGCGCAGCAAAAGGGGCTTCTTGGAAAGTATTCTGGGTTGGGTTGTGACGTAGGCTGCCAGGGAAATCTGCCTCTCTTTGCCTTGCTGAAGTCATAAACCTGGGCATTCCCAGCGGCTGGCTTGTATTTGCCCCCTTGTCATCAGCACCGTCATGGCTGTGAGGAGGCAGAAGTGGGAAATTAATTTTAAGGAGATCTTCAATATGAAGATTTAAAGTAAAAGAGAAGCTCTGGACAGTTTTTTCCTTCTCTGTGGTTTTTATTCACCGAAGTGTTTCAGGTCTGTCTATAGATTCAGATGATTTGGCAGATCTCTGTTTTACTGTTACAAAATGGATTGCTCATCTCTGAGCCCAGACGGTACCATAGATACAATTTATAACAAAAAGGTTGCCTAAAGCAGAAGTCTCCAATTAGCTTAGTATTTTTAAATACCTCTTCTGCTTACTGAAATAATTATTTTGAAGGGCTGGTGGGAAAGATTGTTTATTCCCAAGACTATCTTTTTGACTGCGAGTTGAAAACTGTAAGGAAATTCAGTATTTTTAAAAATGGCATTGACTACCCTACTAAATAAAGAGCCTAACCTTAATTTTACATGATGGAATTTAAAAATTAAGTGCTTTTCTGGTCCTCTGAAACACAAGACTCAGTGATGATCAGCTTGTTTATTTTCTCTCACCTTTGCTAGGCCATGAAAGTCTGAAGTCCCTCCTTCTATTCTGTTTTCTATTTTAAGAACACAGAATCAATTTTTTATTTTTATTTTTTTCCCACAAGGGATTTCAGTGAGAGGTCGAGCGTCTTGCAGGTCTTATGTACATTTGTGGGAATCACACCCTTGGCTGTGAATGCCTCTGTTTATCCATATATATGTATTTATATTCGTATAGGAGTAATTCTCTTTAGATAGTTTAGCAACCAGCAGGAATTCTAATAAAATTAGGACTACTAATGAAGTAAAGAAAGGAAAAGTTAGCATGACCTATCTGTAAGCAATTCCTGAATATCTGTATATAACCTTTAACCTGAATAACCTGTATATAACATATAAACCTTTTCAGAAGAGGTCCTTTTAGGTAGGTACAATTTCCTCCTGCTGGCCATTAGAAATTTGTTGTCCAACATAAATGGAAAAAGGGGATGCTCAGCAATATTCAGCTCTGAAAAACAAATGCCAGCCCCTCCTAAACCCATGAATCTGGTGTCACTATCCCACCACAAAAGCCAGAGGAGTATTTAAGCAGACCCACAGGGTGGCAGTGGTTTGTATGAGCCACTGCCAGGGCCAGGCCAGTGCCTGCCAGGCACTGAAGGTTCAGAAAGAACATGTTTGACAGAACAGGGATGCAGCCCCTGGCACAGAGAAAGTCAGTGGCAAAGCTCCTATTGACTTCAAGAGGTCGAGAATTTCACACAGATGGGAATGATAAGTTACAAGGGGAAAAAATTGGATTTTCATCAGACAGTAATTGTTGGTAAGCCTTAAAAGCCCATTCTCTCATTTCTTTAACTCTTAATTATTATTTAAGAGTTTATTAATTTGTGATCATTTTTCTTCCTCCCCTCTCTTATGGTTATCTCATACATTTGGGCCTGTCCAGTCCTCAGAGAGAGCTACCAAATGGTAGCAGATCCCCAAACTGTGAATCTCTCCCTCATCCTCTCCTCTTTTTGTCCACCACTTGACCTCACCATAGGTAAATAATTTCAATTTAAAATTAATCACTGTATGAGCACTCCCTGTTCAGTAACAGGATGGATGAAATTACAAGTTGGACTCTACAGTTACAAGCTGGTCAAAAATAAGCAAATATTCAAATACTTTGTTAGGAATTATTCTCTCCTTGAAGCTTTAAGATTTGCTGCTCAGCTTTGCTGTCAGCCAGAGATTTGCTCCTGATGGTGCTGTAATCCACTGCTGCTGGTAATTAGACATCATTACTGCTGCGTTAAAGGGAAAGAGAGAAGGAGAGAGGACAGGCTGGGGCTAATTAACTACTTGATTCTAATGAAAGAAAGAGAGCCTGATAGCAAATGGGAGGTTGCACCGGAACAGGTTAGATGTACACCACAGACTTAATTGAAGCAGGGTGTCTTGCAGTCTCACAGTAGCTCAGGCTTGGTCTACTTTCATATTCTGTGGGCAGTAGTGCACGAGGTATTATTCTGTTTTTCCCTTGCCTGGTTGATAAGTAGCTCAAAATCGCAGGCCTGTCTTCAGTATCAAGTTTTAGCATGCCAGCAAGGAGAATGCATAGATGATTATGTGCTGGCCTAATCTATTTTACGGGTATGGTCTCCTCAAGAGCAACAGGAACAAATCAATTTCTGAATGTTCACATCCCTCTGTGGCCTAGGAGATGCACTTTTGGTCACCAGGCAACAACATTCCCTGCAAAACAGCCATTTTAGGTCCACAGTGGGACAACACACAGTAAGGTATTCCTGTTTGCTTAAGGTACTCCTGTGTTCAACCTAGCGAGTATTTCACTTCTGCAACTTTTCAGGTTGTTTCTGTCACCACTGTAGGTTTTCTTTCATCAAGCCTAAGCTGCACTTTGTGAAAGCAGTGGAATTATGCCTGGCCTAGACACACTGTATAAATAAAACATGTTAGGCCAACAAATATGACAAATGGTTGACACTGTTGACTTTTAATAGTTGGTACTCACCAACCATAAGGAGGTATGAAACTAGTATCTCTAGTAAGATATCCTATCTAACTGTATACGTGATTTTTTTGTTGTTGTATTTTTTAAAATGTATTCTCTGCATAGTTTCTTGAGCTGGAGCTATTTATTGATAGGCAACTTGAGAACAAATTTCTCCTTGCCACTCTCCTTTCTTTGGCTTGATGTTGTGTCTGGACACAAATTTGGACCCTAAAAGTTAGTCTTGATTTAAAAAGCAGTTATAAAATAATGGCCCGAGTTGTATCAACAGACTTCAAGCAGGATTTTCCATTAAAAAAGAAGGGCCAAGATGACTGCAGGATAGCTCTCAAATATAGAATTTACACAGTATTAGCAAACTAATGGAATACAACCTCAAAGGCCAAGTTCAGATTACTTTTATGTCATTACTAATTTGAAATGACTCCATTGACTTTAATGATATCACAGACCTAATGTATGAATTTTCCTGTGCTTTCTTTTATATTTTCCAACTATAAGCAGAAAATGAACTTTCATTCTGAAATCAAATTTTGTTTAGCTTAAATCTTTAGATAGTTCAGAAGGATCTGGTACCTCATGGGTTGCTGCTAGCACACCAGCAAGGCTTTCTGCAGGTGCAGGGCTGTACTACTGAACCTGATTACAGGATTTAAGGCTTAAAATTATAGACCAGTCAGCTCTAAGGAACAGGCTATATCCCAACCAACCTCTTGTTCTGTTGGACATGAAGACTAGTAGATAGATACAATGAGTTTATGTTCCTTTTCTTTTTATATCAATTACTTTGTTTATGAACAATAGAAAAAACAGATCACAACACAAATAGCTTATAGGTCAAGATTTATCACTTTAAATTATCTTACATTTAAAATTGTTCCTTATTTTAGGGCATTTTGGTAGCAATTTGAAAATAAGGGCTTTTTTTTTTTTTTTTTGTTTCTCCCCATTTTTGTATCCATCAATAGAAAAAAAATTATAAAAGTGTTTGTCCAATGTATGTTGGTAGCTCTGTAGCCTGCTGAACTGCCAGCACATAATGGCAGTAAGTACCGTGGAAAGGTGATGCTGAGGGTGAGCTATAATTTATCCCAAGGTATGGTGCTGCAGGAGTTTTACAGTCCCATTAAATGCACCTTCCAGGCTCAGGAGTGGTGTTCAAACCCTGCCATATCTGCCCTGTTTTAACTGCCCACCACATTTTCCTTAACCTCTGCTCAGGTCTGCAGAGCTCTGTCTCCTCCCCTTACCCGCAGCCTCTGCCCTGCTGTTTGCAGACCTCCCGATGGAGTCGGTGAGGAGGGATGCTGGTGAATCAGAGAGAGAGTGCTGGAAAATGGTCACAGCAGATGGAACAAAACCGGTTTAGTTGGCAACTCTTAATGCAGGCATTCAGGGGAGTGTTCATGAATAAAGAGAATAACTCTGTCCTGGAATTAAAAAATGTTAAAGTGCCTATATATAAGATGCCATCTCCACATGCGTGTGTGAGAGAGGCAAAGGGACAGGGGGAATTGAGATTTCTTAGTAACAATGTTGAGTTGGAATTTTCAAAGAAAAAGGAGCCAAGGAGAGCAGATTTTTAAAAATTAAGTGTTTTAAGGTTAGAAAATGTTGACTTTACTTTGGAAACATGAAATAGGGTACAGCAGTGTGCAAACAAAACTTAGTATGGATATATCTATCCCACATATACACACATAGTGAGAGACAGGATGACAAATTCAGTGCTACCGCCTGGGCAAAGGCCAGACTTGCAGCTCAAAATCCCAAATCTTTCCAGTGATCAGAATTCAGTTTGATTTTCATGCTTCTGTGAACCTTTGCTGAGAAGACCCAGGTGACAGTGAACTTGTTTCTTCGTGCTTACCCTGAGTCCCTTGTCAGTGAAGCTGGACTGGATTTGGTCACGATGCAGGGACTGCTGCTCAGATGCTCCAGCCCTGTTTTTCTTCGGATGTACTGAGTGCTGTTTCTGTGGCTACACAGCTATGTGATCAGTGGGAAATAAGCTGGAAGGTTAGGGCTAAAATGAGCTTTTAGGCATTAGTACAGCATGATGGGACCTTTTCTGATCTTTTTATGGAGAAACTTTATTTCCCTATCTGCTGGGGTTATCACCATTGCTCTTGTTCAACTCTAGACTGGAAGGAGACAGGGTCTGGGGAGACTACACAGAGAGACTGCAGGTAGAGAGGGCTCCCATGAACACAGGTCCCTGGGGGAAGAAGGCTAGTGCCAGTGCTGGATGAATGTGGGAGTTAATGATTCAAATTTCATTTTACACTACAAAAATAAATTAAAATTGGCTGACACTGAACTGTGAGTTTGTCTGCTGTTGAAAGGAGGCAACTAGCAGCTGTTAGGTTTGGTCTGAAGAAAGCTATTTGGGTCCCAATCTTCCCCAGTTATGCAGGATACACCTGTTGAGAGTTTGCTGGTAAAAGAGGAACAAAATAAGCAGGGTGTATAAATGAGGTAGAAAAGATCATGAGACATCGTGGCAGGAAACACACTCTCTCCAGGAGGGAGGCTCATACCAGATTCTGCAACCTCCCATGCATTGCAGAGCATCACAGGCATCTTCTGTTCCTTGTTGAGTAGGTTGACTGGTCAACACAGTCTCCAAAATTAGTAGAGTTTTACAGGATGTAAAAGATTTTTTTGTCTTGTATATGTCATTTTAAACCTGCCAGAAGCCTCTCTGACTTCAGAGAACTCAGGCAGTGTTGGTGCAATGAAAGTTGTTTCCATTGTCCTGCAAGAGCACTGAAAGTGATCCTGTAGCTTGCTTAAATTACCCTTTTGTTCTCCTTAAATAGATGAGTCTCAAAACTTTACAATTCCACCAGCAAGGTATTTTTTAATGCCTTATGAACATGCAATATCCAGATAGGCATTGTCAATATACAGGAAAGAAATGCCACAGGTTATGTCATTGAGCATTTTTTTCAGATGTGCATGGATTTTCTTAGCAATGATCAACTTTGTCACAGACAGTTGTACAGGCTTCTAACTGCTTATTCAATAACTGCAAGCTGCAAAACTTGACAGTTACTGTGTGCATCTGCTGGGATTACAGCCTAGTTGTTGAGACTGAAATGGGGTGTTTAAAACATTTCCTTGTATATGTGGATACTCTTCAACTTAAGGGGCTATGTGTAGCAAACAGTTTACTTAATAAAACTGATCTATGTTATAGTTAACCTCAAGTAGAGACTTTTTTCAGAAGCAAATATTCTGTGTAGACTTGGAAGGACAACATTTATCAAATGACCTACTTCTGCCTAGGATGAAACTCATTCAACCTTTTTTACTTGAGAGCCTGTAACTAAACTCCTTAGGGAAACGAGAGGTTTTATATTTTGTATTGATAGTAAGGTCTGTGTGTCTGAAGGTTTTGTACATTTTGTTACCCCAGAGACTTTAATACAAGATATGGATGCTACAACATTTTGACTGTACTTAGAGAAAATTAACGTGGTGAAATTACTTGCACTTAAATGACTTATGAATCTAACTCACTGAATAACTTTTAAATGTGTATGGCTTGTGATTGCTCTTTTTATTGTCTCTGGACTTACACATACCACTACTGATACTGCCAGGTGGAGTTGGTAGAAAACTTTTCTTCAAGGCAGATCCAGAGCTGAAGTAGCTGCTACTAATCATGACCTATCTGTAGGGTAAAGCAGGTATATGTGCTGGTATATGGGAAATCACATTTAGGAATGGACTTTCACTACCCTAAGCTAATAGAAGATGAGCAACAGGGAAGTCATTATATAATAAGTAATTAGATACAATAAGAGGAGAACAGCTAAGGCACGGCCAGAGGTTTCAGTGAGCAGGAAAGATGAGGACTATAAACATGTTTCACAAAACTTTATTTTTCAGTGTGTATCTATTCTGATGGGGGTGATTGTTCTGGTTTAGGGCAAATTTTGGGAGGAAACCTCCGAATAGTCACCCCAGGACATTGATACAGAACTATCTATCCTGGGTTTACATTTTTTGGGTGATGAAATTGAAGAATGGTCAGAAATAGAGAAATAAAAAAAGAGGGAATATTAAATTGTAGTGCATCACTAGGACTTGCACAAATTCAAAACCACTAAAGAACTTAAGAATGAAGTAATTAAAATAATACTAAAATATACTGTTTGTCATTATATACGGCCGTTATAGAGCACTAGGAACAAAAATGTACTAGAAAGGGAAAAAAGAAGGTAGTAAAGATAGCTCATAGAAATAACAGACTAGTGGACCATATGTCAACATTAGGAAAAAGTAATCAGTAATTAAAAATTATCTTAAGCATAAATATGAACTGGACCTGGTTGGTGGAACTAGTTTGGATTTTGTGGCCGTTAATGATGTTCTTCTAACTTGTGTTCAAGAATCTTTCAGAAATTTTCAGGTGAAAACTTTGTTTCTTGCTTCCTTCTTAAATGAAACCCATCTGATACAGACTCTATTAAAGCAGGGTTGCAACTTTGGCTATGATGACAATTTAAAACTGATGAAGAACTGGGAAACCATAGCAATACAGAGAGAACTATACAATGCAGTCCAATATGTGCATGTACACACACACAAACATATATATATATGTATACATATACACCTAACACTCAGGGAAGCTGAAGGGTTTTCAACACTGGATGGAAATGCATATTAATTAGGTTAAGTCAAAGAAGAATTGGGAGGTAAAATAGAAATATTGTATCAAAGGGGGAAAAAGGGAGAAATCATGGCAGGCAGAGTTCCCTACACACCATTGCCAGATAATTTACATTTTATGCCATCATGATATTAGCTTTTTGAGAGAAAAGGAAGAATTCAAGCTTTTCAATCACATCTAAAATTTATGGAATTAATGCAATATCTCAAGGGAAATATTTAGGAATGTCTTCAAACAAATCAATAAATGTATCCAAAATGAGCACGGTGGGTGTAATGAAAATTGGTATTAGGAAAAGTATAGAGAATAACATTGACAACTTACTCTTGTTCATTAAATGGTATGTCCTCGTCTTTAATAGCATGCTTAGTGTATTTATCTCATCTCTAAATAGTTGCAAGAGATGAAAGGTCCACAGAAGGTAACCAAGCTTATAAAAAAAAAAAGGATACTTACATGAGAAATAGTTTAAATGGTTATATTGCTCAAAAATATAAACATTAAGAGAAAAAATGCACAGCAGAAAACAGACACGTAAAGAGGTAGAAAGAAAGTGAGAGAAATAGTGTGGTATAAATACTGGTGAACAGCAGAGGAAATTCAGTTGCCACCCTTTTAAATTCTATTTCATGTCCTAAGGCTCTTTTGACAACCACCTCAGAAGGTAAATTCAAAGCTAGGCCGTTTTCATAAACCAAAGCAATGGGAATGGAAAGTCTGCACTGCTGTCCCTAGAGAAACCCTGACTGATTAATCCAAAATTTCTTCCAAGGATTTTACAGGAGCTCTGTGGCTCTCATAAGGATGTAGCATGCTCTATATGTCAGTTCAGCTTTGCTGGCTGGAGCAGAAGTGAGGACAAGGTCACGTTCATGCCCTTCCTGCTCTGCGCCACCGGGAGCGAGGGCATTGGTGTGATGGCATGAACTTGCTGCCTGGTGTCTTGCAGCATCTCCCCAGGTGTTGTCCCATAGAGTCTCTATCAGGGTTAGTCATGTTCCAGCCCATCCATTCAACACAAGGAAAGATTTGTGGGGCATCTTGAAATCCCAGCATCCTCCCATCCCCTTCCACTTTGTACTGACTTTTAGCACTGCTGGTGGTCTCAGCCTTCATGCACTTGTTTCATGAATAGCTTAACAAGTTTTAGGTATGTCTTCTTAGGTTGGCTGATGCTATAGCAGTGGAAAATAAATTGGTCATTATTGCATGAGGCACAGTATTTTGTTTAGGAATTTGTTTATTTACTAATTACTGAGCTCTGAAACATCTTTTGCAGACTCTCTTGCAGACTGGTACTAGAGGGTTCATTGGTTAGTTGGACTGTAGCAGTTTCTGTGGTTTGTTGCTGTGGTGATATCACTAGTTCTGGAGGAAGGAGGGAAACAAGTTTCTGAGGTCCAGCACTACCCTATGTGGACCAGTGCATGAGATTATTGTGGTTTCCACAGAAGGTCTGCAATTAGCTACCTCTCGTTTACATTTACTGCACTTGTGGTGAGAAGGAATGTGCTGCTTTCACCTCTGTATTTTTGTCTACCTGTGTCAGCTTTTTGAGTGTGTGTATGTGTCGAAACTATTACCAAGCCCTTACCGTGGCGGGAAGAAAAGAAAAAGAACAGAATTATTAGAGAATTAATGACAAATATGAGAGGAATTAGCTCATTCAAATGATTACAATTTCTGAAAGACTTTGCTTTTTTGACCAATGGCACCAGGAAGTATGGCATATATATAATTAGATGACCTGTCCTATTGCATTTCTCAAGAAATGGCAGTAGAAAAGAAAAAAGAATGTAGCTCCTTCCTTGCTCCCTTAATCTAGACATAGTTGTAGGGTTTTTTTTATGACATCTTTTGATAACCTTTATCTTTTTATATTCTGAGAGTTCAGTAAAGCCCCCTGGCTATGGTTGCTGTAATACTGAAGTATTTCATTTGTACTGAGCAAACAGTCAGCATTCTTTTAATGAGTGCTATAGTTGAATGCCAGCCATCCATCTAAAACTTGTAGCTCAGGCAGATCTCATCTATTTATCCCTTTTTGTCTCAATTTGGGCTTATCCAACAAGGAAATGAGATAGTAAATTCTGCACGAATTCAGCAGCAAAAACCAGAATTCTCAAAAAGACATTTATTGCAAACTTCTTGCACATTGACCCTGCGTTTTTTTGGAAAACTTGCACAAATCCTCTGCCACATCTTACTAATGTAGAAGGCCTCATTATCATTGTTTTGGTGTAACTGAGAGTTGAACTGGGCATATAGGGAGCTTTCAAATAGTTAAATTTGCATCTAAGCAAATTATAAAGCAATATAAATAAAGCTAGCTTTGGAAGTGAATAAAGCTAGTTAAAATGAGACTTTCTTCTTTTTTAATTGCCTCTCTGTATAGAAAATTTCAGTATTTTTCTCTTCATCCCAATTTTGTAAGATACATCAGACTTCTAGGAAACTAAAAATACTGGAACTGAAAGTACTATTTTACCTGTATTCCTAATTGAATCTTACATTTTGAGCTGGAACCAAAACGTCTGCTTTCAAAAGCTGCATAGGAAAAAGCATTCCTAAATAGGAGAAAGCGGGTCAAATTTTATTAATAAGTAGAACATTTCAATTAATAGAATTTTAATGAACTGTGCATTTTTCTGCTACTTATCATTGAACTTTAATGAATTTATAGGCAATTACAAGATTTCTTTTTCAGTAAATTTAATTTTAATGGATGTAAAGTCAGGAAAATTTTCACATACACAGACTTTAAAAAAATCAAGAAATTTGCATTATTATTCTTGCTGTAATTTAAAAGCAGGCAAATAAGAAAAGTACCATATAGATGATTAAGTGATAATATTTTAAAGTAAATTAATATTTTGCCTAATAGAGGCAAAGAGTGAACCAACAGACCTACAAAAAAGCTGAAAAACTGTATCTGAAGGAAGTTGTAGATGGAAGGAGTTAAGCCAGTGACATTTGTGAGGCTTTGAAGGATCCATCCTGTCATCCTAAATCATGCTGGGTGAAATCCCCTCCTGGGATAGGACCAGGAGAAGGTCTGTGAATAGTTTTTAAAAAAATTTTGGCAGAAAGGTTATGCCCCTGTTTTGAAGACATAATGCAGTCCCTGGCTGATGCTTGGGGTCTGTAATGGTCAGTGCCCAAGTGAGGAGTCCACCCACTAACCCCTGCCATGGGCATTCAATGCCCAGATCAGCTGGTATTGGTTGACTGCGTAGCAATGACTGAACTCTCAATAGGATACATTTACATAATATTTTTTCTACTTGTGAAGAATAATTTATTTTAAGTGCTATTTGGTTTTGCCAAGGTAAATTCCAATGTGCTAGAGACCCGTGCTTAACAAGCATATAGAGAAGTTTATAAAATGTGTAAAAATGTCTAGAAAGGTTTAGTAACAGCAAGGCCAAATTCAGCTCTAAAATAACACTGGGGCACTCTGCTCCTACCTCTTTGGTTATAATCTTCTGCAACATTGGAGTGCACTCAGTGCAATGCACTGTGCAGACAGCTCTCTGTCGTAGAAATCCCCAGGTTCTGATTGTTCAAGGAGGAATAAACTTAACCAGAGAATGAGTGTGATTTCAATCCTTTAGGCCATACATATATTTAAGTCAAATAAAAGAGCATCTCGCACCAAGTAAACACACCCAACACATATATTCACCCTCAATTACACTGTTGAGGTTGTTTGCTTACTTGTTTTAAAGTAATCTCCCTTTTCCATGGATATTGCATTAGGACATCTCCTATGAGGAGAATTCAGATCTCTTTCCCTTTTTTCTGTCTGTTTGAACTATATTTGCATTAGAGCAATCCTGCTTCTAATAAGAGGGGAACGAAAGTGAGATGAGAGAACAAATGGAGTGAAGTGTTAAAGCCAATCAAGTAAAAACAAACTTTGGCTTAATAGCTTCCTCTGAGCTGATCCTTAAAGCAAGAAAGTCAGCCTTGGAAGAGATGGAGGCTGAGGAAAGTAAAATAAGCCTGGAAAACACAAATTACACATTTCACAGTAATAATAATAATAATAATAAAGCTAATGAAACAAAGCAGGCAAAAGAAGACAGATGCTTTCTGTTAACTGGGTAATAACACTACTTCTGATCTTCAAAAGTAGTATTTAAGCAGCTAGGAATATCTGTCAGCTACCTAAAAGCACAGAAGAACCTTAAGATATTAACTGCATAACAAAACTGCCTGTAAAATGTGTGGAAGATGAAACAATTCTTTTTTGGGGGGGAGTGGAGGAGGCAGGGGGGAAGCATTTCCTCAAGGAAACTTGATATCAGCAGAATTTTGGATAAATTCCCAACCATTTACCCACTTATTGGAAATAGGAGTCTATTAGTCAACAGTTAGTTCAATGAGTATCATAGCATGATGTGGCAAAAAGTAGCTAAGCAGAATGTTGCTAGACACTGAAAAGCTTTTAGGTACACAAATATGCACCCAGTCACTATAGATGCTAGATACACCTAGCACTTTGAGTTTGGACACAATGTTTACCATTGTGTCATAGCCCCAATATCTATCTGTTGACCACAGTGTGTTTTCCTCAATCCTTGTCATTTGTCTTTACTGCTGCAGTTTATTATTTACTAATAGGCAGAGAACATTTTTTTTTCTCCCTGTGCTGCCTTTCTTTCTAGACCTCAAGGCCTGCTGTTTTTCATTTTGAATTCCAATCCAGGGGCAGGTGCCAAGATTCAGATCTATGTTATCTATGGGCAGGAGGATCAGCCCGTTTATGTGGCATCATTTGAACTGAACCACTCCCTGTGCTGGCTGCATTTTAATATTTTTAATCTTGCTTTGGAAGGCATGCTATTTTGGTGAGAAACCAAATGCATTCAAAGCTGTGCACAACAGGAGATATACAAATGGGTTTCTAAATCTAGGCTTCTGTAAAATTAAAAAGCCAAACCAAACCAAAACAAAACAAAAAAACCCACTTAAACACATGTAACTGGAGTATCTATTAGGTCCAGTCCACCCACAACCATCTGGAACACTAAGTTATCTGTCGGATTTGTCCAAACAAAACTTTGGACAAAACATGAGCAGAAATGAGGTGAAGAAGTTGAGCTGAAGTAATTTTTACATAAATCTTTTAAAATGTCCAAGGCCAAGAAGGCCAATTTTAAGAATTGCTGAACGATATTACCATAATAATGTGAAATAGACCATTTTAAAGGCAAAAAGCTGTTCCCACTGAAGTCAATAGCAAAATCTCACTGACTG
Source organism: Trochalopteron elliotii (assembly GCA_024734555.1). Classification (NCBI taxonomy): domain Eukaryota; kingdom Metazoa; phylum Chordata; class Aves; order Passeriformes; family Leiothrichidae; genus Trochalopteron; species Trochalopteron elliotii. Next base: position 4,170,538 of record JANPWX010000043.1, read on the forward strand.
CAATAGTAGTGGGATTGGTCTGCTAAGTAGCAAACCATGCTTTAAAAAAATCAATACTTCAATTTTACAAGGTAATATGGATAACAGTATAGTTGCCTATTATCAAACCCCATAGTCTGTGGATTTTATCTCTCTAATAATGGCAAGGTTTAGCACCTATCTTATGAATCATTGAGAGGAAAGACATAAGCCATTTCAAAGCATTTCCCCCGCCCCAGCCGAGAAAGCTCTCCAGAGGCAGGACGCGCTGCACCGAGCGTGCCTCCATCAGCGCCGTGCAGCAAGGATTACTCTGAAATGAATGGCTGCCTCGCTCGGAAAGAAAAAATAGCATTAATCGCTGTGGAGCTCGCGGTAGCGTTTGATGCCCAGGGCTTCCATTCCCAGCCCCTCGTACGTGCCAACCATAGACAGAGATGCCCCGAAATGGGTCAGGTTTTCGCCTCAAACCCCACCGATAAAAAAACCCAAACAACCAACCAAAAAATCAAAACAGAACCAGGAGATCTTTTTATTTTGTATTTTCCGTTTCAAGCACTGCCGCGTTGTGATCCAAAATAGAGCTCTATCCCATACGTTCATCTTTACGCCGAGGATGTACATAGATCTTAACAGATCTCTAGATAGACTTTGGGGAAGGGAGTTGAAGTCTCCCTCTCCGGCCGCATCAGGGCAGCCAGACCGCTGTGTGTTTATTCCCTGGAGTCCCCAGCGGGGGTTGTCAGGGTCCCTCGGCCGCGGGGCTAGCCGTGTGCCGAGAGCGGGGTGTCCCCCCGCGCCCCGGGTGTGGCGGAGGCGCGGTGATCGTGACTCCATCGGACATAATGAGCGCGGCGGCTCGGCAGACATGTCCCTCACCCCTCCCCCTGCAGCCATATGGTGCCGTAAACAGCCGTGCTGGGACGGGGTTTTGTTGTCGTTGTGTGCGCGTCCCCCGCCCCTTCTACCCGGGGGTGTCCCCGGGCCGCGGTCGGGGCTCCCCAGCGCCTCTCCCCGGGCGCACCTCGCCGGGGACGGGACGGGGAACGGGGGCGGCTGCGGAGGGACCATCTGCCGGGGCCACCCCTCGGGGACCGTGTCCCGAGGTCCGCCCGGGGAAAGCAGCGCGGCCGCGACGCCAGCTGGGTGCGGAGGCTGCCCCGAGAGGGGGAACAGCCCTCTCCCCTCTCCCAGCCCGGTGCCGGCTCCATTAATTGATGCAGGGCTCGGGCTGGCATTGAGGGCACGGGGGAGGGGGAGCGGGGAGAGGGTGCGGCTGTGCCGCCATCGCCTCCCCCCGCCTGTTCCTATGGAAACAGTGCAATACCTCCGGGACACACACACACACATACACACACTCACTCCCGCTCCTCGCTCCCACTCGCGGGCGGGGGGGGCCCGGCCGGGCCCGGCCACCGCGCCCTCGGCAGCGCCGTTCCCATGGCGACGGGCTGCGGCAGCACCTGTGCGGCCACAGCCGCCCCCTCGGCCCGCTCCCCCCGCGCTGCCGCATCCCGGGCGGAGCGGCTGTGCCAGCCCTCCAGGGAAAAGGGCTGCGGGTGGCTGGGGCGGGCGGGGGTTTTGTGCCGCCGCGGTGGGCACGGCCAGCCCCTGCGCAGCCATCAGCCTGCACCCAGTGCGGGCAGGGAATACTGTGAGGTACAGTAAAACATCGTCTCCAATGTACACAGGCCTTGTGCCTGCCCGGCGTAGTGGTTGCTGCAGGCACCACTATTCATTACACTGGAGATGGATGGGTGATATGATCGTGGAATGTTAAGTGTTGGAAGGGAACCTAAAGATCATCTGCTCTAAACACCCCCTTGCCATGGCCAGGGACACTTCCCACTAGACCGGGTTGCTCAAGGCCTTATCCAGGCTGGCCTTGAACACTGCCAGGGTTGGGGCATCCACAAAATCCCTGGCATCCTGTTCCTTTGTCGCACCACCCTCACAGTAAAGAAGTTCTTGCTAATGCCTAACCTGAATTTCCCCTCTTTCAGTTTGTACCCATTGCTCCTTGTCCTGTCACTGCAGTTCCTGATGAAGAGTCCCTCTCCAGCCTCCCTGTAGGCCCCCTTCAGATACTGTGAGGTCTCCATGCAGCCTTCTCTTCTCTGGGCTAAGCAGCCCCAACTTTCTCAGCCTGTCTTTGTAGGGGAGGTGCTCCCATCCTCTTATCAGCTTCGTGGCTCTCCTCTGCACCTGCTGGTGATGGCCTCCTCTGTCCAGGGAGCTGTGTGGGCAGCCATGCATGGGTTTCAGCACTAGCCAGCCCTGTTCCCATGTTCCTGTGGATGGGTGCTGGTGTGTGTATGCAGTGATACAGCTGGTACCTATTTCTTGCACCATGGCTGTGTAGCCTGCAGACAGCACAGGCCTCAGGAACTAGGAGTTTGACTTAAGGAAGCCCTTGACTTCGGAAACAAGTCCCAAATCTAAGAAAATTCACTGTGATGCCACACAAGACCCTGCTGGCAGGGCTGTGCAGCATCACGACAGCTACAAATACGTGCTGTAAATAGTGATGTGTCGTGGTTGGTGTGGCTTGAGGTGCAGGGAATGGAAATAAAACCTTGTGCCGCTGTCACTGCTGGTGTTCACTGTTGCTTTATGCTTTTGCCAGAACCCAGCACTTGAGATATATCTTGCTACCAGCCTGGTGCTCTCTTATCCTGTGCAGGTGGCTGTATGGCATGTAGCATAGTATATTGTTACAGCTGTTGCTGAAAATAGTGTTGCTCCATTTTTGGCCCTCAAGGTATTACACTGGCTATTACAGGTAATAAAAACATTTGCACATGGTTGTGGTAGGAAAACATGGACTTGGGCCCCTCATATGCAAATATTAGTATCATATATTTTGAAGCCAGGTCTGTCCCTCTGAGGAAGACTTGTGGGTCCCTTCTGCCATGTAGCTGATGGGGCAGCCCAGAAACTGGGAGAATGGGTAGATAGAAGGAGTGTCTTTAGCCCCAAGTAGTAGAAGAGGTTTTTCTTTTAGCCATAACAAGAGAACTGTTTTTTGTCAGCTTCACTAAATGCTGGATTATGTGGCACAGAATACAGCTGGAGAACTCCTTTTGTATTTAATAGAATGCTTCTGGGACCTAAAAAGTTAGTAAAATATCTGACCGATAGTAATATCACACATGAAAATAAAAATTTAATAACTTTATGAAAAACTAGCCACCGAACTGTATCTATCCTAAAGATGTCAATGTCAAAAGAGATCAGGAAGCTTTCTTTTTCTTTATAGATATTAAAGTAGCTCAAAAATGGAGTCTTATCAACTGTTACAATTTCATTGTGAGTTCCACAGTGTTTGTAACTTTTTCCTTAAAAATTCCATCTCCAGTCAAATGTTCGTGAAAATTCTACTTCTGTGTTAAAAAACCCCTCATACCAAAACCCTTTAGCAATCCCCACAGCTATATAGAAAAGATTGTCTTAGCAACAACTCTGTCAGTTCTCAAAATCTCTCAAGGACCATGGATATTTCATTATCAGCCTTTTGATTGATGACTATGTAAAGTGTGGTTAGTTAGTGTGGTTCTAGAGACTGTTGATTTATTAATGAATGGTCTTGCAGTTCTCAAGTTTGAGAATTTCCACTTTAAACTCTGCAAATGCCCCAAGTGGACCCTGTAGACTTAGAATCCAGGAAATAAAAAAGCAGGAATTTTTTTTCCCCTAAATTGTAAGATTTTTCAGGGCAATTTAGTCATTTTCCATACCTTATTTCATTAATTCAAATATCGGTTAAGTAATTATCCTTAAAACAAAGTGAGAGAATGAAGGATATAATTTGAGCAGAATCCTTTCAACATAATGCCTAGTAAGCTCTTCGGAAAGAATTCCAAAGGTGCTCAAAATAACAAAACCAGACAAATTTAATTATAGAGATAGGAACACTGAATACATCTTAAATTATATAAAGCTCAGACTCATAATAGGGGAGTCTAGAAGCTTCAGTTTCTGAAGTTTACAAATTAGATTTTAAAAGCTTAACCTGCAGAAAATTGTGTATGCTGCACCATAAGCAAGATCTAGAGAAGGAGAGCATTCTAGTAAACTTGCTGAAGACTATTTCCCAGTCCCACCTCACTGGGAGACGTTCCTTCTGCTGCAACACAGAAGTGCAGGAGGACAGAATGTGAAAACAACTTCAATGCCATTATTTTTTGGCATCTTAATAGTAATAGGTTGCCTTCTGTGGGACCAAAAATGCAAAATAAATTGCTACAGTAACTACAGCATCAATAACTCACAAGGATTAATTTGGTGGATTGATATAGTTTGAGTTATACGTAGCATCAGTGGAGTTGATCACAGTCATCACCCCCAGTCTGACCAGCAGCTTGAGGGAGGTGACTCCACCCTTCTGCTCTGTTCCCATGAGATTCCACCTGGAGGGCTGTGTCCAGGACTGCAGTCCACAGCACAGAAAAGACATGGATCTCTTGGAGTGGGTCCAGAGGAGGGACACCAAGATGGCTGGGGGGCTGGAGCACCTCTCCTACAAAGACAGGCTGAGAGAGTTGGCACTGTTCAGTCTGGAGAAGTGAAAGCTCCAGGGAGAGCTTATTGTAGCCTTTCAAGCACTACTATTGTAGTACTTGAAGGGCACTTAGAGGAAAGATGGACAGAGAGTTTTCACCAGGTTTGTTGTGACAGAACAAGGGGAAATCTTTTTAAACTGAAAAAGGGTAAATTTAGATTGAACAGAAAGAAGAGACTTTTTACAATGAGGGTGGTGAGGCATTGGAATATGATGTCCTGGGGAGTGTGAGTGTCCCATCCCAAGAACTGTCCAGGGCCAGGTTGTATGAGGCTTTGAGCAACTTGATCTGGCAGAAGGTATGCCTGCCCATGGAAGGGGGATTGGAACTAGAGTATCTTTAAGGTCCATTCCAACACAAACCATTCTGTGGGTCTATGATTCTGTCTCTGTAATTCATGAGGCTCTGTATAACTGAGGTCTGGGAAGGATGAAAGCAAACAATAGGATGCTCAACTGGAAACTGTTGTCTTAATAGATTTTTTTTATTTAATAGAATATGCAAGCTGAAACATACACTGAATGGAGAAGGAATGTCTATAAGCTATGAGCAGAAACAAGGAGACAAAAAAAAGGGGTGGGGGAAGAAAAGGAGCATCTGAGCAGAAAATATAGTAGGAAAATATGAAATGGAGCAATGCTTTTTACATCAACATCCAAAATCTGAGTGAAATACAAAAAGATTTTTTGGGGTATCATCAGAAATCCTAAAATGTATTTGTAAAAAAAAATTGAGTAGAAAAATATTCCTGACCCCTGGGGGAGAGTGTAAGGATGGCATTGTGTTGTGAAGTGCTTTCAGATGGCAGGTTACTGTTAAAAATGACTGAACAAAATGGAAAAAGGACAGTAGCAGGGAATAGATAGATGGGATAAAACCCCAGATACAGAATGAAACCCCATCCTAAACTCATTGTACCAGCTGGTGACAGCTACCTCAAGGGTCTGTTCATTTTTCCTAGGCTACGTTAGCAGCTTGCCATGCCAATGAAATACTGTTGAATCAAATTGAATTTAATTTCACATATATCCCCACATGAGAACCAAGCACATATATTTACCAGACGTGCAGCTGTGCCTGTTGTCTACCCAGAAAGCAAATTTCAGGATACATGCAGAATACCCCCAATGAAAAGTTATGCTAGAAATGATTTGATTTGACGGGAAATTACTGTGTCATTTCCTTTTAAAGGCTGCAGCACACAAAATACAGTACTGTAATAGGCTATTTGCACAGAACAGAACAGGGCTTGCCTGTATGGTCTTTTTAAAATTTTCTTGGTGATCCATGCTGGTTTGACAGTTGTAGACATACAATTTTGAATTAAGAGTTTACATACAACTGGTGTTGTATGTGGTTTGGGTAGCCAATGTGATTTGTCGATAAAGTAATAACATGTTTTTCTTGGAGCAGGCAAGGCTTAAATGATGTAGATGAAGTACATACTCAGTCGTCATAGCTGACTCTGTTGGTGCAAGTGCATCAAAGCCTTTTCAGTCATTTTGGAGTGAGTGGCTGCTATAAAGTGCAAGCGAATGAGTGGGTGTAATATATTTACAAAGAGAGTCTGTGACACAACAATTTCTACTACACTAGCGTCTTTGGTTTTACTAAATGTTTCACAAAACATGTGATCTCTTGCAGTGTGTCTCGGGAAATGTAGTCCAGGAAGACTCAAACCTGACAAAGAAATGGTCAAAGTTTGAGATAACCAAATTGCAGCTCCTTGTAGGTAGAGCAGTATATTAGAAGATGCAGTTTAATGTTGAATTGATGCATAAAGGAACAAAATGTGCATTTGAAAATTCAGTCCTTGATAATGTTTTGTTCAGCAGAATAAAAACACTGCTGTTCATGTTTTCAGCAAGATGAAAACAGATGCTTTCCTTGTGAGATGAGTTTGAAGCTTTATAACTGTAGCCATATCTGATGTGTATGTGAAACTGTGATCTCTGCATTTGCTGAGGGATGAAAAGTGATGGTTGTGTGCCCCTAGTCCTTTGCAGGCAAAGCATCATTTTGGAGAGAATAGGACAATTTGGAAGATTAAACCATAGTTTGTTAAAATCAATGCTACCCTGAGATTAGCTATGTTGGTTAGAGCATGCTGTTAATATTTTCAGGGTTGTGATCCCTGTAGAGGCTATTCACTTAAGAGTTGAACTTGATGATCCTTGTGGGTGCCTTCCAACTCAGAATATTCTGTGTTTCTTCAATGGGATTTTAAGTTATGCTTTTATTTGTGAAGAAAGAATGTGCTGAATACCTTGCAAGGGAAGTTATTTTTGGTAGGAGATGAAATTGGGCTCCTGGAATTGGGAGATAAACTGGAAACAAGGCAGTGACATGACAAAGCCTTAGGGAGGTGATCACCTATTTCTCACTGCCACCAAGAGGCCCTTGCTAACTCCTTCTTAGCAGATATGATCTAGTATGACAGAGGAGCTTTATTCTCCAGTGAGTCCAAGAGAGGGTTAGTGTTGTGCCTGTGGTCCGAGTGAACATAACTAAGAAACAGCAGCACAGAGTCTGCAAAGCTTTTGTGGCAGGGTCCTGGCACAGGCTCAGCCAAGGTTTCTGTGTTTGCCTCTACTAGTCTGTAAAATAGTGCCTCAGAGGCAGTGCTAAACCTGCCTCAGATGAGTAATTTATGACAAGACAAGAAATTACGTTGTGAGCAACAGAAGACAGTTCCTTTTCTGTCAGTGGTGGACTAAGTGGTCGTTTGATTTTTCTTTCATCCATCCCTGATTTTCTATAATACTTTCCATCTCAAGAGATCCCATATGACGAATTCAAGTTAAACTGTCAGTTACAACCAGCTCTGAGTTGGATGGAACATCCATCAGTCAAGTTGTACACATCGTATGAATGTCATGAGAGGAAGAGAACTTTATTGTCATTACTGAGGGCATCCAAGTACTGTGTCCCATTAACTTAATGCAGCCAAAATATACAGATGAATGAGAAAATGCACAGGTCACTTAGTACTGGTGAATTACAGTTTTGATACAGTTTGAACACAATAATTCAAACTAAGATATTGGGAGACATCACCAAATTCCTCTGAACATTTTGAATAATGTAATCATTATACTGTGTTTTTAAGCGTAATTGAATTCTAATCTTATGTTTCAACTCTTCTGTTCTTATAAACCATTGAGGAACTTAAACTTTATTCTTTTTATATAAAGAGAGAAAGTTTAAGTAGGGATGCATGCTCACAGGGAATTGTTAATCTAGTGTTTGGTTCATGTTTTGAGCACAGAATTGTACTGTTAATTACAAAGCTTTGTATAGTTTGCATTTTAAGCATTGTATGACAAAATAAGATTGAATTTTATTAGACAGAGCAGATTGTTTCATCTGCATCTTTTCTTTCATCAACTGTAGTATATGTATACTAGCATTATATATCATATCATATATCATATCATGGAAAGCTTAGTGTATGGTAGTAAATTAATGGGCATGCCTGGATTAAGGCAGAGACTTGCAATCATCTCATTAATAGGGTGTCTTCAATTTGCAAATACTCCGATTCCCTGTCTTTCATCACGCATCTGATGCTGGGCAAATCTGGTTATCTACTTATTCAAAACACCACTTCTTGCAGTACTGTTGAGGTAATAATGGTCCCTTTCATTATTTGGCTGTTCCTTAATTCTGCTAGAAAAATAATTGGGATGGTGGGCAGCATCATTAGTGATCAGAAGTGGGATGTACCTCTTATCTACACTGAAAAGAAATTAGGTAGCTAATACCTAATAAAAAATTAGGAAGCTGAATTTACTCACTATAACAGAATTTGCAAAGTCAGTGCTGTAGTTACCATTGTTTTGAACTGTTTCCTGCTGAGGCATGCTCCAAATTTCTTACAGGAGAAGATCTGAGTAAAATTCATATTACTTAACATCTGACCTCTTTCTACTAGGAATTTATACTCCAGACATTGTCCATTTCAGTTTCAGAGCAACATAATAAAGGAAAATTATTCCATTTACTCTCCCATTTAATAATCAATGGTAGATATGCATATAAGATAAGACTGCAAAACATTTTAAAGCAAATTCTCACAGAGGCTTTAGATACAGGCTTTTGAATAAGGGCACTGCTATACAGTAAAGGCCTGAATGAGGGACACAACAAACACAAACTCATGGAATTTCACTGCCAGTGGCACAACTGACACAGATTTTGATTTCCAGCCCTCTGATGAGTGTTGGTGCCTGAGCATGCCTGAGAGAACATGCACACGGTCCCTGTGGAAATTGCTAGCCATAAATCTGTTTAAGCCCTGGAAAAAGTGTTTGGACTGCATGAGGAGCTGCAGATGGAATGAGAGAGGAGCAAGGGGGAGAAAAAGTAAAAGTAGCAGGGAAAATGGATTTTATCTTAGTGCTTCTGTAGAAGAACCAATGTCACTCCCACAAACATTAAAGTAGAATATCCTCACTGCTTTAAGAAAGACATCAAAAAAGGCAAAAAAGACTTTGGTTCATACAGTACTTATGGCAAGTTTGATATATCTTGTTCAGAGAAAAACTGAGTTAACTGGGTTTTCAAAGGAAATTCAGGGGACTGTTTGAGGTCACTGTAGCCTTGTAGTGCATAACCCTACAGGCCAAATAGAGTTTAGTGGGCTTTCATGAAGGTCCATCATATGTAACATTAGCAAGTGTTTTCTATTGCACCAGCAGCTTCAATGTAATGTCTGTTACAGAAGAGTTTTCTTTCTAAAGGAGACTACCAAAAGGATTCGCAAGGAACTCCCTTTTTCAATCAGTGCCACCATTTTTCTCCGAGATTCTTTTTATATCTATTTCATTTACATCAGTGTAAAAAAAATTAGTTGGCAAGGTGAAACTGTAGATCAGTGTTGAAAATTTCTCCTAAGCAAAGTCTGGCTAATATTGACTTCAGTGTACAGTAGCAGCATGTTTGTGCTGAATGGTGGTATGAACTCCCCATCTGCAGATGTCAGCTTCCGAACTATCACGCTGGTCAGGACTGAACATATGGTGGAGCAGTGTTTTTCAAAACTTGGTTCTGCTGGCAAGGATTGGCCTCTTCATGCTGTAGACTTTGTTTACGGTTGAGCAAGGGAGGAAAAGGAAAAAAAATGGTGTAAATAATCGGACTGTCTGCAACAGTGCTTCCTCACAGAAACACAAGATTTTTGCATCTAGCACTTATTCTTGCCTAGGTTACCCGGGAGAGAAAAGTGTTGCAGGAATGAAAAAAGAGATAGAATTGAGGAAATGTAATTTAATTAAAGAAAAACAACAAATAAGTTGTTGAAGTGCCCCACATAAGCCTGCTGAGGCAATTCCAGAAAACCTCATCTGTGAACACACACATACAAATATTAACGAAACTAAAAAAAAAAAAAAAGGAATATTCATTATTTACCAATGAATTTAGTTTGATGATACTTTTGAGGGTAAAAGCCTTCTGTCAGGTCTGAGGGAGGATGAAAAATTTCTGATTTTTTCCTGTCTTTTTGGAAGAGAAAACTTTTACACCCCTCCATGAAAAATTTTCCTGAAGAACATGGTTAGATATTTGGCTCATGGCATTGCTGGCTATATCAAAAACTTACTGCCACTATCTGACATGATATTTGCTGCTTTTGTTTCAAACATGGTAGAGAGATTTTGTAACTAATGTTTTGCCTGATTTTTCTGGGTGCTGTGCTGCTACATTTGAGAACAGACCCTAACCCCTACAGTTCCTGCTTTGCTTATGTTTGTACATCATCAGGGCTGGCACACTGCTGCTGCTGAGACCCCATGCAGGTGGGAGTCAGTGACCCTGAATTCTGCTTGTCCTGGTATGACCCTGGGTCCCCAGTGGCCTCTATCCCTGGCCAGGTAACATTACCTGTGCAATTACAGAGAGCCCCTTCATAATTCCTGCTCATTTGTCCTTGCAGAAATCTAGAGGGATCTCCATTAGAGGCTGTTCATTTGTACTCCAGGAATATTTAGTCTGGGAAGTACTTCTTTGCTGCCAGCAACAAGCAGCTTTTTTCCACTGTGGGAAGTATGTTGGTGATGTGCTCAGAGAATCAGGCCTTGTGTGGAACATGGGTGCCCTGGAGACTCCTGTCCCCTTTGGCACTGGAGCTGGGGACAGTTGTCATTATTCTGCACTTGGCCTTGCTAGTGAGGCTGCTGAGGCAGTGCTTAGGCTGTATCAGCACCAAAGCTTTGTATTCATCCTGCAAAGCCACTGATGTTTTCTGTACCTTAGGCTGCCTGTACAACACCAGTGTAGCTTAAAATCTGATCCCCAGTGTCTTTACTGATGATGCTAATGAGGTTACCAATTAATGGCACCTAATGGGCTGTTGTAGCAGTGGTTTTTGGTGATGGAGACAGCTGTCCTCTGGGAGCTGTGCTGAGACCATGAACTCATTTTGTATAAGCAAGTGAACAGCTGTTGCAGAAACATCGATGGGAGAGATTAGGTCACACGTTTCATCTCCCTGCCACCCCAAGGCTGTTCTTTGCCATAGGCAGCAGGTGAAGGGAGGAAGCAACTTTAGGGACAAAAGCCCTTGCTGGAGTTGCAGCTAGAGACCTAGACACAAAAACACTATATCCCATCAGCAGCCCTCTGATTTATCCTCTTTCCCCGACTTTTTGAAATATTTTACCAATTAACTAGGATTTTGAAGCAATTTTTTTTATCTAGACTTTTTGTCACTGTGCAGGGTTGTCTGTGGTGTGGTATGCTTTTGGCACTTCATTACAGTATGTAACACTTGGCACTTGCATTTCACATTATGTATTAAAAAAGCCCCCTCTGCCAACACCCTTACATCAGAGGCTTATGAGTATCTGGAATATAATTTTAAAATATATATATTTAATATACATGATTTCACAGGCAGCACTTTGGTGTAATGAGTTCTTATTATTTAAGCTTCACTTTAGTGTTAGGTTACTTTTGGTGTACAGTAGTTGCATTTCATCAGTCTGAAAAAAGGTGGCATTATAGATCTACATTGCATTCCCCTAGTCCTTGAATACCTGTAAAGTATAGCACACTTTAAAATGTAATTGAACAACAATTCATTTTTAGAGCATGACAGGAATGTTAAGAGTTAACATTTAATTAGTACCTTGCCTATTTATTTTTGCTGAGCTGATCACAATACCTGATTTTATGATTTAGGAAAAAACCCTGAACATACCTAACAGGCCCACACTAGGATTCACACCCATTCATTTTAAAATCCCCTAGAGTCAAAAAAAATTGAAGAGAATTAGTTGGTTTATCCTTGTACCTTTATTCAGGAAAAACAAATCTTTTCATGCTCAGCAGATACAGAACTGTCTATCTTGACACTAAAGTAAAACTAAGTTTTGTATTATAATTGCTACTAACTTTTGGAAACAAAGTTTCATGGAAATCAGTGTACAGTGTGCTGAGCTGTTGGAGTGGGGAGCTAAAGTCCCTTCCTTTTAAAACACTCACCAGGAGTAGCTGACCCTTCCAGATTAGCTGTGAGATTGAAAAGGCAGTTCCCCTGCCAAGCATTTAGCTTGGCATTGCAGTCTTCTCTGGAGAAGTCTCAGAGCAACTGTTTACAGCTTGGCAGATATAATTATCAGATAAAATGTATGAAGAGTAGAAAGACATGGAAAAGACAATGTCATTTCAATATTCATACACTTAGTGGACACTTGTGCTTCAGTGAGTTGTTATCCTTCAATTTTTTTGCTCAGTCTGATGGTGTGTTTACAGTTTTTTCAACAGCTGAAGAAATCTGTACACAGAAAGATTACCTCCAGCCTCAGAATGTCTTCTTTGAAACTTTTTTAGTGTCTTAGGAGAAATCTTATAGTTATCTTAATACTTACGTCTATGTTCAGTTTTAACATTCAGTAAAAGAATAAAATGTTACTTTAATGGGATGAATTTCCACACACTTTCATCTTATTTCCTGGTAGAACTGAAATGTTGACAGCTCTTTAAGCTTAAAATCTGCAATTTCTTAGAATTCACAGTATTACAGAAAATTCTGGTAGAAGGTCCTTATACTTAGATGAATCCTTTAATGAGTCATGAAGAAGGAATAAATGCGTTAAAACTTTGGTCATGAATGTGAACTTAAACAAAAAAGCTCCAGTTAGATTTGGCTTTACCAAAAGCCAGATTTGTTCAGTTACCCTTGATGTCCAAGCTAGGTTTATTAGCTCGCAGCTTTTTACCAAACAGCAAGTCTGAAGAGGGCGAGTGAAGTGCACTGGATGTTTCCAGACCTGTCATGAATATTTAAAAAAAAAGTCAACTTCAAAGTCAAAACTTAATTCTTACTAATAGAATAGTAACCCATTAGGAAAGAGACAGTATCCTTCAGGGAACAGGAAATAATACAATCTGGTTATCAAAAAAAGAAACAGTTATTGCTTCTCTTTTAAAATACCAGCTTCAGGAAAAACTCTTAAACTTCCTAAAATCAGAAATTCTTTTTGAGACAATTTTTCAAAATTAAGAATTTGTAAGTAAATTATAGTTAACTTCAAGTTAATAAAAAAATGTAATTCAAGAAATTGCTTTTTTACAATTTGCAAATTTTGTTTTGTTATTGTTATTATAAATTGACCATAATTTTTCAACTTTGAAATGCAAACTGCCATTCCCCTGCAGGTGTTATATATACTCTTCCTCTCTCTCTGTGTCCAATTCTAGCTTTTGTTGGATTGGAATTGTCACACACATTTCACTCAATATGATGCATGTAGTGCATTTAGTTCCTGGGGTACTTTTTCATGTCCTAAACTCAAGAAATTTCTGTAGACAGAATAGAGCATGAATTTGCTTTCGCTATCAAAAAATAAAAGAAAAAAGACCAGCTGATATCAGATTGCATGTAAAGATGGATTCATCATCTGTTGTTTTAACATATAAGTAGGCAGGAATTTGCTAGACAGGGAGACATGTAGAAGGAACAATGTGGCAAATAAGGTCTCAGAATAAGTGTTTGTCAGCTTCTTTCTTATCTCCTGAGTCACACTAGGGCCATGTGTGTCCCTGAGCTAGATAGTTTCTGACCAGTTTGGGTAGTGTTCATCACAATATGTGTGTATGAAAAATCCCATCTTGTTGCCTTATTAAGGAAGCTATGTCTGCATTTACATTGGCATTTTAGTTTGGAAAATGAGTATGTCTTTGGAACAAAGCTCCTGACCGTGCTTGCTGGGCTTTGTTTCTCAGTGTAGTATTTTTTCAGTGTATAAACAGATTCCTTTCAGTGAAAGAAAACTGGCATTTGATAGACACGTGCCTACTGGGTTGTGACCAGAATTGTGTCCATTGCAGAGGTCCAGGTTGGAGATATCTTGAAATGCTTATGGTGTGGCATGAGCTCCCTGGTGTCATGTGCTTTGCTCCGCAGATGTGCTGCTCCTGCGGTGCCCCGCTTGCTGCTGGAGATCCAGCTCGTGGTGTTTGGTTGGCCTGCAGCTACAGACTTCACAAACAGCAAAGTGTGACCCAGCTTCTGACCTGCTTTTGTTCAGAAGGGTTGTGTAAATGTTTAAACATCAAAAGAAAAAAAGAATCAGGTGCTGAGGGAAAAGGGTATTCAGACCTCAGTTAAGAAGCAACTCTTAACTGTGAAGAGTTAACTACAGCCAGGGCTCTGCCTATCCTGTGTTCCTCACAAGGTTTCCTGCCATTCCTTCAAGGATCTGAGTGCAGGCATCTTTTTGAAAGTACCTTGTTTCCCATGTCCATTCTTGTTTTTGGTAGGAGACACAAGAATCAGTACATGCACTCCATGTTTTAGTTCAAATATCCTCTGCCTTCTCACTGACGATAGATCTACCTTTCACAGAGTAACAGACTGGGTCAGGTTCAGAGGGACCACTGTGGCCATCTGGTCCAACCTCCCTGCTCAAGCAGGGTCATCCTAAAGCACACAGCACAGGACTGCATCCAGACAGTTCTTGAGTGTCTCCAGTGAGGAGACACCACACCCTCTCTGGGCAATCTGTCCCAGTGCACAGTCACTGCACAGTAAAGGAGTTCTTCCTCATATTCAGGTGGAACTTCCTGTGCCTCAGCTTCTGCCTCTTGCCATCCATATACGTGTCTGAAGAAAGATAAGAAAGAAAAGTTTTTGCCCTTTAATATGGAAAGAGCTTTAAATATTTATCTCAGAGACCACTGGTCAGGTTATTATCCTATTCATGCCAAAGGAACCTCTGAAAATACCTTTGAAAATACTTTGTGTATCATGAAATAACCTCTGGGCCTATTTTACTGTGCTTCAAGGAAAGACAGGTGACAGACCTTACTTTCACAGGAAGATGGCAAGTTGAGTTTCACAACCCATTCTCTCTACTTGCTAGAGCTTAATTTAGTGGAACTAGTGACCCACACCAGATGATGGCCTCACCTGAAACGACTCAGTAGGATAGCCCTTTTGGGTGGGGTATTTTAGGCTTATATAGCACTCAGCATTCACCCCTCACTGTTCATGGACAGAGATTTGGCTTTGGTGCTTTCCCATCAACTGGAACAGTTCAAGAGATAAAGGAGAAAGGAACTTCTGTTCAGTATTGATTTTGTATATTGGTTGTTTTGAACTCACCTATCAGGCCAGTCCAGTAAGAGGACTTTTTGTCACCTACAGCTTTCATAATACACCAAAACTTTGTGTGTGTTGTTTAGTTTTACTCTCTCATCTCAAAGGGTGAATTAATTTGCCATTTTGCTTCACTTTATTCTCTTTGTTTTCATGATCTGTGTCTACAATTAGTTTGACTCGTTGCTGCCATGTCCTAGCTTATTTTTTTAGCTCTTGTAGTGTATGTTTTTTCTAAAGGGAGAACTTGTCAGCTGGAAATGGTTCTGATGTGTATCTGTTTTAATATAACTCTGATTTTTCCTGTCTCCATCTGCTGGTAAAAAATGAGATTTGCTGTTCAAACATAATATAATGAGGAACAGAAACTGTAGATTTCAAATAATAAATATCCCTTTTGCTATTATAGACACTTTCCATTTGAATTTGAATGGAAATGATCAGTTTATTTATTTTAGGCTACTTAATAATAGCTACCAAATACTAATAACTTTTGCTCTTTTGTGGATTTTCACTGTGCTGACAGGAATGAGTCAGATATTCAAATGGATGTACTCATAACCTGGGAGTTCAAATACATGGGCCGATTGAAATAATTTGTTCCTTTCTATGGGAGTGAGAGGCATTGTAAAATGGCCATCTGTATTTTTAAATATCAGTATTTTTAGTTACTGAACAAGCTGATAAAGGAAATAATGTACAATGGGATTTTCAATTTGTTAATTTGTTTTGAATTATTTCTGCAGACAGATATATAGGGTTCATGTTATACATCAACTACCATTTCTTCCTCCTAACACTTTCCATATAAAACTTCCCTCTCTTGAACCCCGAGGGAGTAAAACATCTACATACAATCATGTCCGTAGCTTATTATGCATGAACTAACAATGTGTAGGGCTATGAGCAAAACTTTTTGTTCATTCAGGGTACAGTGTTCTAGTCAGCAAAAGACTTTGCTTCTCATCCAGGGGAAATTCAAAATGTGGTATGAGTCAGCAGAGGTGTGGGGACCTAAATGAGCTTTAACTCTGCTGCTGTCTGAACTGATTATATGAGAAAAATGTTGCACATCATATTTCTGCATTCAAAGCAGTCTTAGATTTATATGTCATTTATATTAAGTAATGAAATATTTAGGTGCATTGTTATTTGTATCTACTCCTAATGTTTTGTAGGTGCTTCTGGCTTCGATGCTTTTACAACAGAGGCTTTTATAGACATGAACATTTTCTATAAAACTACCAACCAAGACTTTCCTTTTATTTTCCATTTCCGTCTATCATGTCTTTATAGGAATATTTTTCAAACACTGTCAAGATGCTGATACTTATATTCATTCAGAAAGCAAGAGGGTGTTTTATGAAACCTATTTCCTCCTAGAAATTTGAACAGGAGATGGGGCAACTATTCTCAAGCAAGGAATTACAAGCACTTTTGTTTCAGTGGCATTAATTTTAAAGGCTTGTATTAAATTTTTTTCTCCCCTGCAAAGTAACTATAAAAATGACAGCCTTTCATTTAATAGATATTTTTGCTGCCTTAAGAGTTTTATCTCTTTGCTTTACTGGCAAACTTTCTTCCTTTCTTTACTCTGACAAGCCCTGTAGATTCAACCTCTATAAAAGAGACTGCCTGTCTTCCCAGCCATCCTGATTCAAAGGGATCCTTAGCACTTTCTGGGAGGTGCACAACTCCCTGTAAAATTCACTTCTGTTCAGAAATTTATTTTTTGTCTAGATATCTCAAAAACAATCAAGGAAGCAATGTTAATCTCAGAGTACAAATGGATCTTTTAGTTCTGAAAATGAAAGGAAACGTTTCTTTATTTGTATCCTAAGAACGTAGGAAAATCTTTGGATATACATAAAACCAAGAGTAAACAGGAAAAACTGTAATGCAAAGAGTAAAATGAAATAATATCTCACTGACAGAGATTGAAACCACTCCAGCAGCTATAAGGATGAATGTAGTTTGTCAGTGTCTGTCACACTGCTGGCCAGAGAGGCATCTGAGACAATTGGTTTAGGACAGGGCTCGGCACACCTCAGTGAGGGCTGAAAGGAGAGAAATGAAATGGCCTGACAGATTTGAGGGTGAAAGTCCAATGCTTGAAGTAAAGCATTCAGTGAGGCTTCGATTCCTAAGTCATTTTCAAAGTGAGGCTTGGGCTCTTTCCATGCTGAATAAAAGTCCTAAAAATACCTAAGTGATTTATAAATACCCCCCTTGCTATGCCAGAGTTGTTACTGCCCAAGTCACTCTGAAACTGGTATTTAAGCTTCCTAGAGCTATCAAGAAGAAACTCAATTAATATCTAGTCTATCCAAGATGGGATTTGCTCATACTATTCCTGGCAGATATTTGCCTAACCCGGTCTCAAAATCCTCCTGTGACATACATCCCACAGCCTCCCCAGGCAAACTATTACTGTACTGGACTATCCACATCAATAGTAAGTTTTTCCAAATGTCTGATGTAAATCTCCTGTGCTGTGGTTTAAGCCTATTACTTGTCCTGTCCCTTGTGGACATTTCATAGCCTTTCAGTCATGGGAATAGCATTACGATGCATTCTCTCATTCAGGTTTTTTTTAGCCTCAGTTGAGGCTAAAAACTGTCCCCTTAGGCACTGTGAAAATTTTTACCCAAAACCAGCTTATAAAGCAGAGCTGCTTTGTTAATGCCTTTATAAAATAACAATTTCAGGATAAAAGTGTAGTGTAATGGCATATGGCAGGAAAGCCTGATACAACTGCATCCACTTCAGAGACTCCATGGTTTAAATGGAGATTTGGGGTTTTATCATTTGCCCAGCTTTTTACGTATTGGGATGTCAGTATGGAATATCAAATGTGTCAGTAAGTAGCTACCTTATTCAAATTACTCATCTGGTGTATTGCTTCTGCAGTTAAGGCTTACAGCTCTGCCCAGCATTGCGTGTTGCTGGGTGAACTGAGCAGTTCACTCACAGCACTTTGGCACCTTCTGCAGCACTGCAGGTGTTCTGAATCAAGGTCTGCCTTATTGTCTTAGACAGCACCAAGCAGAATGAAGACAACTTAGTCATGTCCAGGCTCCACTAGATAAAGTTACATGTAGATAAAGTTAGATGTAGGTATTGAATTGTAACCCTGTCTTCCCCTGAAGCACTTTCTACTCTGTTCAAACCATTTCTCTCCTACCCTTTTTGACTGAAAAGTTTTGGGAAGTTTGTATTCATTTTCTCGCACTTCAGTTAGGAGTCAGGACAATTCGTGCAGACTTCTGTGTATTTTTAGAAGTTGTATAAATGCTTATTGATTTAGTCAGCTACATGGAGAAATACCCTTTCAGGAGCACCCCCAGATCATCCCTGCCAACCTTTAGGTGTCCGTGTCTGGGGAGAGAGGTAGGAGGACCATGAGAGAGAGAGCACTGCACACTATGACCACCAAAACCAGTGAAATTTCCGAGTTTCATTTCTGAGTTTCTTCTTTAAATATATTTATAATGTTTGCATGTGTCAGCTCTTCTGAGGTGGCATCTCAGGTTTTAAATTAATATTGTTGTAATGCATTTCTTTTTAATTAAAAAAGAGAGCTCCCTTGTAGGAAATTTCATGAAACAAAACTCATTAGTAATAAACAGATTAAATCTTTGTCAGTTAATCAACACTATAAACTTCTGAGTATTCAGAGAGCAGTGTGAGACAACACTGTCGTCATAATAAGAGTGTTTGAAATCATCGGGGATCCCACTGTGCTGTTTGGGTGGTGAGAAAATAATGATTGAAGATGGGCCCCCCTACAGGGCTCACATGTGAATTCCCCTGAAGATTAAAGCTGCAAAGATCTGAATTTGATGTTGGGCCTATCTCTAAAGCAATTTTAAAAAAAATAGTAGGCCATGATGGTGGATAGTACCAAGAAAATTCTTAATGAGGCTTAAATGAAAACCTGTCACAATGCCACAAGGTTTTTGAGCTTGTGGTCGGTGACTGATCATGGGCTGGGAGCTTTGCACTGTTCCCAGCAGATCTGAGGCTGTAACCTGGGCTGGAGATTGCCCTGCAAATTCCTTATGTTCGTTCTTCCACCTTGAATCCTCAGCACTGTCCTTTCCATCAGAACTGTGGCAGTCCTCTCATCGCACATGTGCCGGGGTTCTGCCCAGGCCCAGCTGTCTCCTGGGGATAAAGAAAACAATGGAAGAGAACATATAGCTTTGGGCAGGGACCTCTGTGTAGAAGGTTGAGCATACTAGAGCAGGACAGGGCATAACCTATCTGGCTGGTAGTATCAACACCTCCTAACCCACTATCACTTGGAATAATGCACATTTAGAAGGTTACACTCTAAAGGCATTGACATTTTCTCCATTGCTACTAGGAAAGTGTCATAGCTCCTCTGTGTCACCCTGCGGGGTTCTTTGGAGCCATTGGGATTATTTGGGTTCTTTCTTTGAAATATATGAAAAATTGAAGTGGGCTGGAATAAAAATAGGGGGAGTGAGAAAAATGAATCATGTTTGTCCACATACAGCAAACTTAGTGGAGTGGGTTAGCAAGAAGTTATCATCAGGAGGACAGCAAGTGGGAGTCATACATAATTATTACCTTTTAATTTCTCATCTTTGTCTTTGTTTGGTTGCTGCAGCCATAATTGCATGTGTTTTGTTGTAGAAGTGCGCATGTAAATCAGTTTTGTTGTGGATGAATTAAATGAGCAGTAATGATATTATAGAATATATTCAGTTTGGAACACTGTTATTGCTTAAAATACACAATGAATGTTAGATTATACTGCTGCCTCCAAAGATCTAAATTCAAATAGAGTGTTGGAGTATAAGTGAATTGGCTATTCTTATTTTATTCTTCATATACTGGTGTTGTATTACAAACTGCAGCCTGTTTGATAGATATCTATTCTGGAAAAACAAGAGTCCCAGTTCCTGCTCCTTCATTAGAACTGAGTCCATAGGCAGCTGTAAAACAAACAAAACCCAATGTGGATGGTTCTGTGAGAAAGGCAGGAGCTGAGCTGCACTGGTTTATGTCAGAGATGTTGGGGACTGTTTCTTTTCAGAAGTCTTTAGCTACCATGACACTATCACTTTTGAAAATCAGATGCTAGGTTTTCACTTTTCCACTTCTTCCAACTGGACATCTGTGTGTAAAAGTAGAAAATATTTGAAACATCCTCATATTGTATGTCTTCATATAGTGTGTCTTCAACAATTTTCGCAGGGGCAAATTGTTCACAACAACTTCCTTCTTATTTATAATTACAGTCAGCTCTTTGAATTAAAAACTTTTATTAAACACCTCTATGAAATGCTAGGCACAGATTTACTGGGAAGGGAATGAGAGAATAAAAGAGCTGTTGCATCCTTACTAACAACCACATAGTGCATTTTTGTGTTTGGGGCTGCTTCTGCCTTTGAATCGTGTTTGTGCATTTGGAGAAAGAAGCACATATACTTTTTGTTTTGTTTTTTTTAATACTGAAGTGGAAGATCACTTCCTATCAAGAGGCCAGATGCCTTGGTTTGGCAAAATGGGCTGCCTGCAAGGATCTATATGATCCTTCTGATCATGCAGCTTTCCTACAATACTGTGTCTGTTATTTGCAGGGTGGGTGATCTTCAGATATTAATGGGTTTTTAACTCCCTTCTAAAAAAGACAATGTGTCTCATAATTATCATGATTTATCTATTCATCTTGTCTCCCTTACTTTTTCTGTTCTCTTTTGTTTTTTTTTTTCCTTTTCAGGATGGAGTAGGTGTAGATGAGAAGCTGTCTTTACGGCGGGTGGCCGTCGTAGAAGATTTCTTTGACATTATCTATTCCATGCATGTTGAAACTGGGCCCAATGGAGAACAAATCAGAAAACATGCTGGACAAAAGAGAACGTATAAAGCAGTAAGTAAAAAAATAGCTAAAAGTGAACGTGAATCTCTAAAAATGTGAGTTATCTGGGTTTAGTTACATGGTATGACATTCATGGGGGATTTTTTTCCAACTAGATTAGTACTGACACCCTCACTCTCAAACTGATTTCAGAGATCTTTCATTAGTGCATGAAAACATACTGTTTAGAAATCACATTTGCTGTGTAATAAGGCCCATATCCACTGGGTTCGCTAGAGATTCTCTCATTGGTACAAGAAGAGAATTTACTATTTCTATAATGGTTTCACAATTTTTCTAATAGCTCTGTATTAATTAATTGCTTTTAAATAGATGAAGTGTTAAAGAAGACTTAGAAGGTATTGTCACAACTTGGCTAAATGGATTGCTGTATTTCAGCACATAAATGAAGATGCCTTATTGTTTATTGCTGCAGACTAAGTAATAGCTAGTGGTTTAATGGTATGAAAACTTGTAAATGTCTTAAATTCAAAGGCCTGGAAAACTGCTAGGTACAATAAGGAAAGTGTTGAGGGGGCACCTCTCACACCTACATAAACTGGCTGAGTAGAGAGAAAATATTATTTCTAAAATTTTAATTGCATCAGTACAGTCTTAAAATAGCTATAAATAGCTTTTGTGATTAGTGACACAGATATAACACTTTACTGTCTTATGGAGAACTAATGAAACATTTGCTGCACTTCCCTAAGGTGCTTAAAATGCATGGTCTTGCCTGGATTTGGGTGACCAACTTTCCATGTGCAGGGCTGTGATAGTGCCAGGCACACTCAGAGGTTGATCCTGACCCACCTGCCCAGCTGTTTCCAGGTGCTGAAGCACCAGGAGCTCCCCCAGGGAGGCAGGACAGGGGTGCCCAGGCAGGGCCCATCATACACCCTGGTCCAGACTGCAGGACATCCAAGGCACCTCTCCCTCTGGTCCCAGTGGGATGAGGCTGGCAGGGAGCTGTGGACAGGGCTCTGAGGTGACCTATTACCCTGAACACAGTTAATCTTAAAACCAGCCTCAGTTATGTCTGCAGCTGGTTTTCATCAAAGGTCACCAGAATATGGGGAAGCTCCAGGTTTCTGATTCAGTTTTGGCTGGAAGAAACAGCTGTTTTTCCAACTGCTTTTTTTCACCCATATAGCAATCTTTTCTCTGTATCTGTGAATCCCTTCACAGATATTTTATTTATAGGCTATTTCAGATGGTTTGTTGTGGGATAAGCTCTTGGCGCAATTTCTTATAATTTGTTCCCAGAGGTATTGACCTTAAGATAGACATATGAAGACATCTTTCATCTGGGTGTGCTTTTGTAAGGCTTGAAGTGTTATTTCAGGGTGAACTAACGCAAAGTTTCTAAATTAATTTTCATGTGGCACCTCAGCCATTTTGATACTTCGTCTTCTCTTTCTGAAAGCATTAGAAAAGTGATATTTTCCATTGACCTTTCTCTTTTTATTTTGTTTTACCTCAGTAGGCTGTTCAAAGGTATAGGTCACAAATGTCTTAGAATAATATACAGCTTTAGGGAATGCTGCCAACTATAAATACAATACTTCAAGTCATCATCCCACAAATGTGTGCCAAGTATAATATTTACTACTGTAAGAATCCCATGATTGCAGATCAGATAAGAAATTTGTTTATTGTGAATAGCATTAAAGACTAGTGTAACTTCAGTGAGAAGAACTATTTGTGCAGATTCAGTAGCCTACACAGTAGTTTCATCTATTGTCAACTTTTATTGCAATTGAGACATGAGCCTGTTGCATTAAGGATGCCCAAATGTAAGTTTTTGTCATTATCAGTCTGCAGTATTTGTGCATTTAATTGTATATTAATTTATCAAGGGCATTGAGTTGTCTTTCCCAGTGACAGGAATTACATATATAATTTTGAAAGACTTCCATAGATTAAAAAAATGGAAAAAAGGCTCCAGAAGAAACAAATTTCAATTCTTGCTCTCTATTCTGACATAAGAATTCAGTTAAATAAACAGGCATCAAACTCTACCAGACCATTCGGGGAAACTCATGCTCCTTTACTGGACCTGTCCATGAAAATGCCTTTACTAAAATTAAGAGCTGTAGTGTCAGTCAGTTCCAGGAAGCCATGCAGTATCTACCTCCTCTGTGGCACTGTAAGGAGGAAAAGGGTAATGTCTCGAGTAACTGTCTCCCAAAACATGATACTCTAAAAGCTTTATAAATCAAACTGAAGTACTTTGGCGGGGTTTAATTTCATTAAGTGAATCTGGAACAAGATTAATTTAGTCTTGTTTCTTTATTCACATGTCAGAAGTGAATCATCCTTGAGATCTCTGCACGTATTAATCATGCATAAG
The DNA here is from genome assembly GCA_024734555.1 of Trochalopteron elliotii. NCBI lineage: Eukaryota > Metazoa > Chordata > Aves > Passeriformes > Leiothrichidae > Trochalopteron > Trochalopteron elliotii. The sequence goes on from JANPWX010000043.1 coordinate 4,193,925, forward strand.
TATTCTCCAAATGGTTTGAGTGAAGAACTGTTATAGGAGAAAACTGTATGCTACAAACAAACTGTATGCTACAATTTCTATTTGTAATTTACCCCTGGCATATGGTCACATTGCTTCTGTTCTCTCACTGGATAACCAAAACCTTTTAACAGAGAAATTACGAGGAGAAAACACCAATTTTGGTACAAAATCCTGAACTTCTGAAGTTCATAAATACTGTCATGGATTTTTAGTACCTAAGTATTCCTGAAAAATTAATGGCACAGCCTTTGAGAATTGCAACATATTGGTTTTAAGTAATTAATTTGCTTATATCTGTGTGAGCCTCATTTACAGCAGTGATTCTGCTCCACTCAAAGTTTTGAATACGCTCAAGAATGATTGGAAGGGCAATGAAATTATAAAAGGGGACTTAATTAACTACTGTCTTCATTTACATAGAGTGACAAATTTGGTATAGTTAGAGTCTTTTTAATTTTTGATAGAGTCACCCTGGGTGCTGGCATGCTAAAATACATCAGAATGTCTCTCTAAAAATGTGTTCAGAACACTTGACAAATTCAGTTAGGGAATCTGCACTGCCTTGTTTATGTTAACTGCGTGGAAATGCATGATATTTTTACAACTGATTGATTTGTGTGGAACTTCCTACACTGGCACTGTGCAGGAAGATAAATAGGATGTGGTACTTGAGACCTCTTAAAGAGCAGAGTACTGGAAAGAGCCTTTCCATTTTAATTGGGGCAGCAATGTACCAAGCTCAAACTTTAGGATTTTTGGCACAAACCCTCTAGATAAATTAGGAAAGCATCTGTCCTTCAATATTTAAGTTTAGAATAAGGTCCCATTCTCTTCTCTGCACACTAAAAGACCAGAAAGGGAATTGTATAAACTCTGTGTATAATGAGGGAGAGCAACCTTGAAAATAGGCAAAACAGAGGAATGTCCTATTTAACTGGACATTCTAGGAGTCCTATTTAAGTTTTGTGTTCATTTTGGGTGCCTGACTCATATACAAGGTAAGATTGATGTTCTGTATTCCTTGCCAGCATAACTTTAGGTAGATCTATACCAGCAAATAACCCAGACGTGGCTTATATATGTAAAATGAAACCAAGAACTTTAAATCATATCCAAAATATGCCAGACTGAAGGAATAATTAATGTGGTGCTTTTAATCTCAGCTATTTTCCCAGCTCCCAGGGAAGTTTACAAACAGGGAAAACATTGAGGGTCTTGATCTGGGAGATAATTCCCTCACAAAGGCAGGATATGTGACCCAAGGCCTGGCCAAGTCGGCTGCTCAGCAGGGGCACAGGTGACTAGGAAGATGCGGAAGGTGAAAAGAGCATGTTCCTCAAGGCAGGGGAAAGCAGCAGTGCCCAAAGAGGTCCATGCTTGTCCTGTATTCCCCTGGGTCCTCTGCTGAGCCTCACAGGAGGTGGAGTGAAATGCTGATACAGGCAATGTTGTCTGGAGAAAGTACCGGGATCTCACAGGGGTATCTCCGCTTAGCAGTTCCTGCCACACCTCAGTGTCTAAGAGAAGCTGCTTTGCTTTGGGGTAGTAGTTTTCACTCTGTGTTCTCGGGGAGTTATTTTTGTATAGGCATCCCACTCTGAAAGGAGAACTGTGGCATCAAACTGGGGATGGGGATGCATGAGAGAGAAGCGTTCAGGAAAAGAATCCATCTGGTGTATTTGGGAAAGGCATGCAACAAGTGCATAGCAGGCTTTCTGTGCCTTTGTAGAACTACATTTCTTGATTTAAACTGTTCATCTGTGTCTACAACTTAAATACAAGTGCTGAGGGGTATATCAGAGGTGGGAGTAACTGGTAAAACTTGTGGCTACAGTAGCAGCATAATGCAACAGGCTCAAGCTGTCAGGACAACTCTGTGATTCAGTGCAAACCAGGAAAAAAATAGCCTTATTACACTTTTCAAGAAGTGCAAATGGTCTGTGATGAGGCTGGTGACCTAAAACGTCTGTGTTACCTCTTACACTCAGCTATAGGTAGTGTCAGGCCAGATGAAGTGATTAAGCCCTGTATTTCAGAATAGATTTGATTTTCATTACTTTGTTTAAATGTCCTTTAAAAAGGTATTAGATTTTTATTCATTTAAACAATTGAGGAGATGCCTCACTTTTCTGTGCTATATCTGGACTCATTTTCCCACAACTAAGTGTATCATCTAGCTCAGAACTGTGTGTAAGTCTTGTAGCTACCTTAAGCACCTTTAATTCTATGTACATATTCTACTTGAATATTTTAACTATGAAGGATGATCTAATATCTGTCTGTTGAGCCTGTGAGTCTCTGTGCAAAACCTGGAAACATTACAGCAGTGAACTTGAATTGTGAGTGAGGGTTGTCGTGTCTTAGCAGGTGAAATGGTTTTGTTAATAAGACTCCCAACTCAAGAACGAAAATAGAGCCACTGGGATGATGAGCTGGAAGAAGCAGGCTTGTAAAATATGGGGGAGATACTAATGTGTCAAGGGAAAGTAGCTTGAGACAAGACTCTCATCAGATAAGTAGTACATAAATGTATAATATCTGAGGCAATAACAGGAGTCTTTTAGATGTGGGGGAATATCTGGGGTCTTGTGTCTCATCCAGCTGTTTCAGTGATAAATGGTTCTTGATTTTGGATCAAGATTTTGAGTAGCTTCCCATCTCTCCTGTCAGCCTAAGAAAAGTTTTTCTGAGACTGAGAAACAAGGGGTTATTCTTTTTCCCTCCCAAAACAGGAATGTGCTTGTGATTCCCTTGTGAGCATCACATTATGTGTTTTCCTTAGGGAATAATTTTTTGACAGGTTGCACTGTGAGATAACACCATCTCCTTCCTGATCAAATAGGGCTGAAGTAGATTTGGGGCTTGGCTCGTTTCTGTACAGGACAGACCTTGTCCTTGGGGAAGTGGAAGAACTTGAGCTTTGTACAGGGCCTTAACATGCTTACATTCTCCATCCACACCACTCTTGTGTGCATGGCAAAACAGCCCCATGCACTTTTACTCTATGAGCTTGTTCCTGCTTCTTTGCAAAGGGTGAGTGTTCAGTGTCCTGGCAGTTGTCCCACTAGCAGGTGTTTCCCGTCGCTTCCGTCACTGAAAGCAGTTTCTGCTACATGGGGAGAGAAGGGAAGGGAGCTGTGAAGTGCAAGTTTAGCACATGAGGGAACAGCATTTCCCACAGTGTAGCGGGGTAGTGAGCTCTTGATGAAACTCCCAGCAGTGACAGATCTGATTTCCTATGTCAGCCCTCTATTCTGACCTCCTGCTGAGGAAAGGAGAGGGCTTCCCTTGGCTGGCTCGCCCTCCTGTCATCAAGAAACCAATTTCTGCCACCTGGTTTGATGGCTGTGGGCCCAGGACAGATTACCATCTACACTCTATCCCTATATTTCTTTTTCTCCTCCTGGAGTCTTCTTTTGATCATCTTTCCCCCTTTACCCTCCTTAATTAAAAAAAAAATACCAACACAAATGCAAAATCTCTATTCTGACACATTGTATCTTCCAGACTACACATACATCCTCCATGTTAATTCTTTAGAGGTTAATAGGTTCTCTTGCAAAATTTCACTCCCTCTCCTCACACTTGTCTTTCCTACTCTGCCATATGTGTCCTAAAATCTGCCTTTCAGTTTAGGACTTGTTAATTTTCCAAGCAAAAATTTAGCTCTGAAAGCTACATCATCACAACATCCTGCACTTAAATCATCTGAGTATGTGAGAGCATAAAGGAGACTTTGCTTGTTTTCTCTGCCTGTAGTGATGTAGTAGGAATGCAATAGGCTTCTCACAGACAATTAGGACATTCATTGCTTAGCTCCAATGTAAATCAGATTACATGCTCAGGTACTGGATTACTTGCCTGTACTAGTTGTGCTCTTCATGGGATCCAATAAACAAGCCTAGACAGGCCTTCATTGATGGGCAGTGTTTTGGATGCAGTCATACATGTCAAAATATGCCAAAGAATTTTTGTTAATGGTGAACTAAGATCATAAAAGCTTTACCTCTGAAGCCACTGAAGTCAACTCATTTTCCCCTCAATTCAGAGTAATAAAAATAAAACCAAACCAAATATATTTAGAAGTGCATGGACTGTATTGTTAGGAAATTCCTGCTTCTTATCCTATAACTTCTGAGGCTAAAACAAGCCCCGTGTAATTTTTGCAGGTTTTGCTTAATGCTCTGGAAGTTAATCTTCCTATCTTCTTCATATGTTCATATGTTCCTTCTTCATATATCTTTACAATGTAAAAAAGCATATAGCTATAATAGCTATACCTAGTACACAATACCTAAACACAAACCTGCTGGAATCTGCTGTTTTTCTGATTTCTCCATGATACAGAATTCATCCAGTTATGAGACAACGCATCTCTACAAGTAGCTGAAGATATAATAATGTGCAATAAAAACACTAGTAGAAGTAAGGAATCCGATAAGGATATTTCTGGAGCTTATATATTTGAGAAAAGTATACTTATAATTGTTTTTTTAAATCAATCCAAGTAATTTTATCAATATGGTAAATCAGCACTCATTGGTCTTTGATTGGAATAGGCGTGTGCATGAGAAGTCTCTTGTAAGTCATGCCAAAAATATGCCAGTCTGATTTGTTGGAGTATGGATGGAAATAATGGAATATCCCCCACTTCTTTTTTTTCTAGCTTTATTTTTTATTAAAATGTAGAAGCGTCTGCATATTTTAATTTTTTTTTTGACATAGATTTACAATAAACCAATATTCTTTTTTTATAACACATCACTGAAAAAGATGGTCTGGCTATTTATTTTATTAGCTAATAGACTTGAGAAGAGGGCTAGGAGCTGGGCCACTGAAGGCAGGGAGAGGATACAGCATCAGCAAGGATGGAGTCATTACTTCCTTCTTTTGGATAGAATAAAGGACAGAAACATTTTTTCAGATGAAATACTCAGGTATTTCTGCATAATTACTTACAAGGTGTCACAGGCCTCCAGGTTATGCTCTGAAACACTCACATGCAAGCCAGCTCCATGAATTAAATCAGTCTAGTCTTGCACACAACCTGGTAAACTCTACTGAGAGTTGAAATATAGGATTCTGTGTTCAGCCTTGTGCTAATTTGCTTGAGTATTTCTTGGTTACACCTGGTTCAGAGCTTGGCCAGGACAAGCAAGTGGCTATCTGCCTCTTATAAAGTAGAGATGAAAGACAAACAAGGGTATGCACTGCTGGGGATGTGAAATTGTGCAGTTGTGGGAAGACAATTCATAAGCTTTCTGGCAGTGAAAGTTGGAGGGACTTGTTCTTTTCTATATATTCAGGCAACAAGAATAAGGAATGTTGTGGGTTATGCTCCTTATGTATCTCTTTTAATGTGATTCTTATGGTGTTATGCCAATTTATACAGGCTGAAGTCTAGGAATGTCAGTGATTGATTCAAATTATAAAATAAACAGGGGAGGAAGTTGGTGAAATCTGGAGTTATTTAGGGAAGGGCATCCTTAAAACTGTGTTGCAGTGGGAGGTTGGAGACACGAGCATCTGCTCTGTGGACAAATTTAGTTATAAAACCTGGTTCCCTTATAGTCAGTGGAGCATACCTATCAAATCTGGGCCTTAGCTCACTTTCTCTCCATGGAGGAATTTCATCTTGTTTGAGCAGAACTGGAATTTTGACAGAGATGTTTAATTAGAATAAATGAAGCATTTCTATCAAATGCAGGGGACTAATGAATCCGTTGGTAAGCTCCATTAATTTCAATACAGTGCTAAACATGTTAAATGTTATAAGAGAGAGGTTGCTGTGTATGTGCACTTTCCAATTTTTTCAATGCCAAGTTCTAGCTGATTTTAGGTTCTTTTTTTAATTGCCATAAAGCATGAGTACAACCAGTGTTTTCAGTTTAGAAAGGTAAATAAGCATCTGTTCTGTGGGTACAAAAACAGGAAAAAATAATCTAAAATATATATTTTTAGTAGGACCTCCCATTCAAAAGTAGCTTCATTTAGTGCCTTAATTTTCAGAAAAGTTGTTTCAGGCCCAGAAAAAATCTTTGCTAATTTTTATCATGGAACAATGTTTGCTTTTATACTAATTCTCTTTTCCCTCCCCAATAAGATTTCCATTATATATGAAAACAACAACAATAAACAGTCTAAAAACCAGTGTTATAAATATGATGGTATATTTTGCATTCCCATTTTATAATGCATCATTTCTGTGTATTGATGTGACACACATCACATCAAAAAAAAGTGATTTAAACTCAACCTATTTTCAAAAATACCATTACTGATAAATTTGGTCCATGGAGCTTTAGGAAATGTAAGATTCAGCACAGGTTGAGTAGGTGACAAGCCAAGTGGAAGAATGTAAGAAAGTTAAAGTGACCATTCCTCCTCCTCTTAGCACCCTTGTGAGGGGCAGAAGCGATTTGGACAATATGTAATCCCATTTACATCCAGTTAAAGAGTGATCTTGTCCTTTCTGTAGCCACACTTTCATACACACCATCTCCATTCTTCTTCACTTCCTACTGAGACTCGCATCTCAGCATAGTGCTTGATAGGAAATCAAATCTTGCTGTAGGTTTTACAGTAGGGGGGTACAAGCAGATTAACAACTCACTCTCTTAATCTCTCTTGCTGGGACTTGGTCTTTCTTTAAGGATTATCTCCATAGTAAGATAGCTACCAGAGCTGGGAGAGACTAGAGATCCATTACAACATTTGCACTGTTCAGTGTACATATATCAACATATATAAGGAATCACAGAAAAGCCATGGATCTGCCTTTTATTGGCTTGAAAACATCCAAGTTTGAATGTTTTCACCAAACTCCACCCATCTGATAGAGCTGCTCCAGTGCACTGGAGTGTAACAGTTTCTGCTGATGTCTGGTTTGAATGTCCCAAGACACCGCTGCTCTTGTCCCTGGTTATACAAAATAAAGAGTTTTTCTCTTCAGATTTTTAACTCCCTTTCAGGCAGTGGTGGGCTACAATTAGATCTTTCTTGGCCTCATAACCTACATGAAAGAAATCTATCTCCCTCAACCTTTCTTTCAAGGTTTCTTTTAGGTTCCAGCTGCTATGATGGTCTGGCTCAGAGCCATCTCTTGCTTCTTAGCAGCCTTCTTGAAGTGTGGAGGGGAACGGTGAACTGTGAGGGGAAACCTGGGCACATTATTCCAGCTGCTTTCCTACCAGAACTGAGTAGAGAGGGATAATAATTTTTCTTCATCTGGTGGCTATACACTTAAAGTAGCCAGTATGAGATGTAGTTGTCTGTGATCAGAGAGTATGCTGTTAGCTCATTTTCAGCTTGGCACCAACCTCCAGGTTCTTTTCAGCAAGGCAAAATGTCTATAAAGACAGATGCATTCTTTGGGGTGGAGGGAATGCAATCTTTAAAACCAGTAACAACTGCTTCTTCCTCTCCCTTTCAAAAGAGAAAAAAAATCCCTCTGGTGCCTGCTTGTGAGTATGTGGTTAGAAACAATGATTTTGTTGAAACCAGGGAACAACTGTAATCTGTTGTTTCAAGATATTGCCAGGTAAAGCAGAGTCTCTAAAATCAACTGGTTCACAAATTCTTTAACTATTAGTGAAAATAGCATAGGTGCTCCAAAGTACAAACCCACAAGATTTAGGAGAATATTTTCACAAAGCATTCAAGTACAAAGTTAAAATAGTAAGGCAACCTTCATTGCTGTTATTACATTGAGTCCTATATCTGTCTATGTATTGTTAAAAAAAAATAGAACATATAAGACAAGTGCTTTTATTTTTGGCATTGGTTATTCAAAAAAGATCTCTCTTCAACTTTTTTTGATACCATTTCACAGTGGGATAGCTGTTATGTATGAATGTTTTTGTTGAAAGGAATTAGAAATTAACTGTAAACAGAAAACAACTCCCCTTTTGATATAAGTGGAATTTTGTTCAGTACTAACTGTTAGTAGCCATTAGATGATAAGTAGACAGATTGGAGAGATGTTTCTTGAAATCCTACCTAGTATGCAGAACATGATTTCATTGTGCTTCCTGGCATTAAAAGGTAATGTGCCTTATTTGGAAATATGATGATCAGGTCTGTTAAATCATGCTCAATCAGCTTACATAATAACACCTATATTTTGTTATTAATTTCAGATTTCAGAGACCTATGCCTTCCTACCGAGAGAAGCGGTGACACGATTTCTAATGAGCTGCTCAGAGTGCCAGAAAAGAATGCATTTAAACCCAGATGGAGCGGATCATAAAGGTAGTTTTAGTGTCAAATAGTGGGATGTAAAGTAATTTTATTTCTAATACCCATTTATACTTTCCTAGCTTAAGTGAGGGTTCATATAAATTTGGTAACTGTAACAGTTCAGTAAGTCAGATCATCTCATTTACTTAAGCTGGAAAGTAGTGAATCTTCTGCTTTCACTTAAGGATGGAGTGTAATGCCATCTGCACCCTCAATAGAAAGATGATTTTATCTGGAGGAAATAATTTATTTTGCTATGGAAATGTTTGTATGGGAGCTTAAGCGTAAGGAATAGATAGGATATGTGGGCTGTAGTCATTTAGGGTAGAAGAACTCATCAATTTTCAGGGTTTAATCTTGGTTTTCCTTTCTCTTTGGGAAAAGAAAAGGCTGTACTTCCATTTGTACAGCCTACAAGCAATTGAAAATGCAGAAGTCAGAGCTAAATGACATAACAGTCTGACTTTGCAGAGTAGGCTGGCATAGCCTCCACAATTAACATACAATGCATAATAACTATTTTTTTGCAGATAATGGAAAACCTCCAACTTTGGTGACCAGTATGATTGATTACAACATGCCCATTACTATGGCTTATATGAAACACATGAAGCTACAGCTACTAAACTCACAGCAAGATGAGGTAAAACCTGAAATCTTTTAAGTTTGGTTTTCTGTTCTCCTGCGTTGTTTTGTATTTGTCTTTGACGTAGCTGGGAAACTGAAGATGATTGTTGATCCCATCTTTATAATTTTGTTGCTGAAACAGTCAATCTGAAGCCAAGGCAGGGTTGTTTTCAAGCAAACAGAATTAGGGAAAATATCATGACTTATGGCCCCTTCCGTGACTGGGGGTAGTGAGCTGTACTTTGAATTGCCTGAAGGTGCTCTTTCACTGGACCAGTGGAAAGGGTGATGTGGGCAGCATCTTCACCCGAGGCTTAGTTCTCTGCCCAGCAGTGACTTCTGTTGTCTGCTTTTAGAAAGCAGTGCCATCAACAGCTGAAATAGCTGCCATGGTGTTCACAAGGCTAGCAGCCACAATGCAACACATTGTACTGACAGTGATGAAAGTCCTGGCAACATCAGTTGAAAACTTTAAGGCGAAAAGCTTAATAGTAAGAGTAGGAGTTGCGTTTGAAATTTTGAATAAAAAGGCAGAAAAAAGAAGGAGGTGAAGTAGACTGAGAATTAAGCTTCTTCAGAGAGAACTGGGGTTGATTTTTTTTTTGTTTCTTCTCAAAGATTGTTTGCTTTCTCTGGTTTATTCAGAGTTTTCCCAGATTTTAAGATGTGCTTCATCAATTGACAGGCACATACCAAATTATTTGTAATAACCTCATTTTGCTAGGAGTTTGTTCATTTACCATTTAAACTGCCTAAGAGAAGCTCAGCTATGTGCCACCCAAAAACCTATTCTGCATTCTGTGTCTGCCTGTCCAAATACAAGATATTTTTAATAAAGAAAGCCTTCAAAAACCACCTTAGCAGCTGGATTATGTCAAGACCCTGACTGACTTCTCACTTGTGCAGAGTCAGCCAGATTTGTTTTCCCAACAAGTAGATATGGGCTGTTGGTAGAGATTTCATGAATTATTTAACACTCCCTGGAATGGGGATTTCACCACTCTTCTAGAAATATCAGGGTCCTTGTTTCTGTTTGGCCTTTTTTTTAATTGCAGAGGGTGTAGGGAGAGCTCCCCAACTCAAAGTTCTTAATGCATAAATGCAGCCTGGTAATCTTTTCCTTCTATTGAGTCTCCTGATTATTTGAGGGATCTAGAAGTAGAGTTTCAAGTAGCAGGACAAGCTTTATTCTGCAGTAGCCTTAGGAATTAACTTGATTTCTATACCTTTTCCCTTTGAGAATTGCTACTTCCACAACAGGGTCAAGCACTCATGCTGGATCAGGACCCCATGTCACAGAGCTTTTATAGCCTGAATGTTTTGGTGTAGTCTTTCTGGTCTGATGACCGAAATTTTTGTTAAACCAGTTTTTCATCTATACAAGCCAGTGGCAATGATATGGAGGCAGCAGGACTTAACTTTGCTTGATATTTCCCTGCCCAGCTCAGTTTTGCAGCTCTGTTGTTACTGTATATGAAATGCCTGCAGCAGCGGATTTATGAAGGTAATTTCTTTTATGTTTTAGTAATAATAACTTTTTTAGGATAGAGTAGGCACAAGGAAAGTTCTGGATTTATTAAAGTAATTTTTTGTATGTTTTAGTAATAATAACTTTTCCAGGACAAAGTGGGCACAAGGAAAGTTCTCAAGACAATCCTTATGTCTTCTCTTAAAGCACAACTTTGCCAAGGTTTTCTTTTTCCCCTGGGCTGTACATATGTTGCCCTGAGAACAAAATGACAGTGAAAATGTTGTAGTACAAAGTAGCAAGACATCTGGTTCAAACTATTTCATGCACTCAAAAAACAGGCTTGGGTTTGTAGGAAATATTTAATCAATCATATCTGTATTCTTGTGTGGAATTGAGACAGGAATAAACTTGGATCCCACTGCTAGCTAGCACAATGACTGAAAATCTCCTAATTCTCTCATCTTCAATTCCACATTTTTAATCTGAGACCATTGATGAGAGGGAAACAGGCCTCATCTAAAAGGAGAACTCACCACTGTGTGGGAATTCAGAGTGTGCTGCAGCTGCTATAAAGATGCCAGTGGTTCTCAGTTTTTGCTCCCATGCCCATGTGTCCATGCAGATTCAGATAGAGGTTTACACAGTTTGGGAAGGGGAGGTACTCTGCAGTGCTGTAGGCAAACAGAGACTGCCTATTTGTGTTGTTTTATAACTGTGCAAGTGTCAGCCAGAGCTCCCCTTTCTGTGAGCCCATCAAATTGCCTAACCTCAGAAATGAAATATGCAAGCTGCTGCTTGCTGGTTCCTGCAGGATTCAATGAGAAAACCCCTGCGTTTTAACAGAGATACAGCAATCCAGAAGGTCTGGGGGAGTTTGTTTTCTTATCTTACTCTTTGAAAAGCATAGTGCATTTTCCCTAAACCTCAGGCCCATCTGGCATGTGTCCTGGCCCTGTCTGTCTGGGGCAGGATGCTGGTGGGTACCAGGGTTCATCTGTGAGGGCAGTGTTTGGGTGTTTGCTGCTGCTGTAACTGGGGTGCCTTATGTAAGACAAAACAGACAGGTGCCTGTTAGAGGAACCTTCACTCTTCCATTTTTTTTTTTTTTTTACAAATCCCTGAGAATAAGATATATTTATTTGCCTATTTGTCGTTGTCCTGCTGTAGCAGTGCAGAACAACTTCACCTTGTGTGCTGTCCCACTCTTGATCCTGACTGGCATTTGCTGTGCTTCATGCTAATTTAGCATGAGTCATTACTGCAGGGAACTTCTTTTCTGAAAACAAGAGAAATGTCCATGCAAACTGGAAACACTGCTGAGACCCAGGGGAGGAACTGAATCAAGTGTCTAATACTCAGAAAGAAGTGAGCAGCTATATTAATACTGTAGTATCCACTTCACAACCAGTACACAGGAAATCATGTTCTAGAGATTGCTATTCTTCTAGATCAATTCTGGTGAACGACCCAGAAAAATAGTCAGAATCCTGTCTTGTTCTGTTTTGATTAAAAAAATGTAAAAAAAAAGAATTGGAAAAATATATCAAACACTTTCAGGATGTACAAAACTATTTGCCATATTTTCCTCTAAGTTCTTTCAAGTACTTTTCCTCTTAACAGCAGTAGCCATCTCAGAAAAGTTGTTACTGAAAATATATTCCCTTAGGTTTGTGGATTGCCTCAGCCATTTCCGGAGCAAGACTTGTGGATACTTAATTTCTAATCCATGAGTGAATGTGTGAACTTCAGTGGGACTGAAGCAACTGAAGTCAAATATGTATTTTAATATTTTCTGGACTTTGTCTAAAACTGTTTTCTTTTATAAATGGGGATAATGATCAGGATGTTTACTTTTTGCCCTTTTATCATCTCTGTTAAATGCTCTGTAATTGGACTTGATGGATAAATCATATTAAAGATGTAGAATAAATTTGCAGTGATTCTCCTGTGATTATATTACTTTTGTTTGCCACTGAATGTCATGACTATGCTCAGAACTTTTATAGGCTTTCTCATTTTCATAGATGCTTCTTTAAACACAGTGTAACTAAGTGTGACATCATGTCAAGGGAATTTGATCATGGATTCTTACTAGGCCAGGTTGCCATTTGGAAACATCTTCCTGTGAGTCTTTGTGGTTTAACCCCAGCCAGCAACTAAGAACCATGTAATGGCTTGCTCACTCCTCTACCCACTCTGGTGGGACGAGGGAGAAAATCAGAAAAAAAGTAAAACCCCAGGGGTTGAGATGAGAAGAGTTTAATAATTTAAACAAAGTAAAATATACTACTACTACTGCCACTACTGCTATTACTAATTGTAATGAAAGGAGAGAGAGAGAGGAGGAATAAAACCCTAGAAAGACATGTGATGCCAAATAAAATTCCTCACCACCCACTGAATGATGCCCAGCCAGTCTCCCTCTGGTCAACCCCTCCCAGTTTATATACTGGGAATAATGCTCTATGGTATGGAATGTCCCTTTGGCCAGTTCAGGTCAGCTGTCCTGGCCGTGCTCCCTCCTGGCTTCTTGTGCACCTGCTCACTGGCAGAGAATGAGAAACTGAAAAGTCCTTGATTTAGTGTAAGGACTGCTTAGCAACAACCAAAACATCAGTCTGTTATCAACATTATTCTCATACTAAATCTAAAACACAGCACTGTGCCACCTACTAAGAAGAAAATTAACTATCCCAGCTCAAACCAGGACAGTGATAACTCACAGGGTTACTGACTTCCATGTGGGAAAGGTAAAGAATTCAGGCAGGGAATATAGAGAGGTCTCCTTAGCCAAATTTGAATTACAAGGGCTTGGTATGGAGTCTCCAGTTACTAATTCCCTTCTGGAATATATGATGGAACTACTATGTAATATCCTCATAGTTGAACAAATTACATTTTTCAGATTATCATACCACATAAATGCTGTATTTTCCTTCCTCTTCTTTATGTGCTCTGCTTGCTTTCTTATACACAAAAATATTTAGCATGATTACACTCCACACCGGGTGTGAGTGAAACAAATGGAAGAGAGTGAACTGCACATATAAATGTGAACAGTGTACCATGTTTTGTGACATGTCTCTTTATTTGCAGGATGAAAGTTCTATAGAAAGTGATGAGTTTGATATGAGTGACTCAACTAGAATGTCAGCTGTGAACTCTGACCTCAGCTCAAATCTGGAGGAGAGAATGCAAAGTCCTCAGAACCTCCAGGGCCAGCAGGATGGTAAGTCTCTCATTTTGTACAGAGAATGCGGCATTGCCTTGTCTTTTTTTCCCATTCTGTGCTTTCATTTAAAATTTGCTTTTCTTCCTAGTGTGTTTCATCAGGTAATTTGAAATACATGTTTCCTATATCTTCGCATGAAGAAGAAGAAATTAGGGAATTTTTTTGCAGGTTAATTTATTTGTTGCTTATGCAACAGATGAGTGTTGAGACCACTATATGTTAAGTACTATTATCTTACTGTTTATATATAAATATCTGTAGTGTGACCATGCACAGGCATAAAAGCAAATGAAACTCAAACCTTTCTGAAGCAACCCAGAAAGCTGAGAAAGTTGTTTTTACAAGGAGGGAGAGTAGTGTCACAAAAGCTGGTTATTTGGGAGATAGGAACTGGAATGTGATATTCAGAAGAAAGGATGAAAACAACAAATTCCTGTGGAGAAATTGAGGCAGAAGATGAGAAAACAGTGAGAACCATTGCACATTTGAATGTTAATTGTTTGCTGTTTACAACACAGACCTACTTTTTGGTCAGAGATAAAAGTGACTTTGCATTGGAGGTGCATAGGTGTGTGGTCTTTTGTTTCAGCCTTTGTTATATAGCAAGTTAAATGAGTCTGGTTTGAAATGAACTTTCTTCTGGATTATGGAGCTCACAAATAGGCTGTCTACTACAGACTGTGACAGTGGCCCGTGAGTAGCACAGGAATGCACAACACCCAAAAGGCAGGTCTATTCTATTGCCATTAGAAACAATACATTGGAATTCTGTACTTGCCACTTGGGAATTTCCTGATCATGTGTGCCAAATCAGAAGTGCTTCTTATATTTCTCTTGAACACTAAATGTGTGGGATCTGACAGCTAACCTGGATGCTTTGCACTGCATGCATCATGGTAATTTGCTAGCTGGTAAGATATTTAGGTGAGAATGGGTGTGGTGCATAGTGGATGATAGGACCTGGTGATGGGTTGGATCTTCAGCTGGGTTGCTCTCCAAACAAAGGAAGGAGTAAGATGTCTGTGATAATTTGATAGGCCAGATTCTAACCACAACTGCTTTTTGTCTGAGTGTCCTCAAGCTATCACAATTTTTTTTTCAACATTTAGCTTAATTTCTGTCTACATATGTTCACTAAAGGAGCAGTTCTGATGCACATGATGTATGAAAAGTTAGTTCACTTTCCTGTTGAAGTTTGACTTTTAACAGGGATAATATAGTAATACTGCTAACTTAGAGGTTTCAGGGATACTTAGGAAGGTGCCATTTTTTAATGTATCTGGCTTTCACTGCAATACTATGCTGTAGAATAGTAGTTTCACATATGTAGTTTCTTAATAATAATTGCATGCATGCATATAGCTGAAATAAAAATTATAGCTCAGTATAGTAACCTGTGAAGAAATGCCTGTCATACATATCTTAACACCTGCTCCAACCAGATTCATGTGCCACATCTGATCATATTAGAACCTAAGTAAGAATGATAAAATGCTGCAAATCTGTCACTTGCTATTTGAAATGTATGGGAAATAAACCTACTGTAGTCTTTGAACTTCAGGCAGTGTGATCTTACAGCATGGCTCTAAATCTCTCAGCTAACCTTCCCTTCCTCCCAGATGGTACTTGCTCACCTTCCTAAGGCAATCCTATTTTTTGCTCTGTCTTCTGGCTAAAGCATCTGCTGATAGAGAGATTTGAAATAGCAGCTCTCTTCCTGCTTCATTGTTTTCCTTTGCTAGCTGTTGTCAGGTAGTAAACCTAAGCGTGGCTAGTTAAAGCAACACTGCTGTTTCATGTGGGAGAAGGGGCTGAAGGAGGAGCAGAAAGACATGGGAGAGGTGATGGGGAAAAAGAATGAGAGGAGAGGGCAGAAAAAAAGAAGGTTAGAAGAAAATTGATATGACAGGTAGAGGAAGGGAAGTTGGAACAGGAAGGAGGGAAAATAAAAGGGAACTTAAATGAATTTAGCAGTACACCCCTTTTGCTGTCACAGGCTGGATTGTAAAATTTTACCAATGTAATCTTTAATTATAGCTCATGCACAGCAAAATCATCACCAAAGCATGAATTTATGTCAAAAGTGATTATTTCTCCCTTCCCTCAAACATTCTATATGTCTATGAAAGTTTATGTCAGCCACCACATTCAGCCTATAGATAAAGACACTTGGCATTTCCCTCATCAGAAATGTGTTTGCTGCATCCTGGCAGGTGAAAACTTGGTGTTGTATGAGGTTGCCTATGCACATGCAGTTGGAAATGGTGTCTGAGGTGGAATCGCACTGCACAGGACTTCTGTGCCCCAAGCATGCTCTCTTTGGGAGGATAATATGCTAATGGGAATCATTAGGAGACCTGCTGCCTGGGGTGGATTAAGGACAGCTCCAGTGTACCTAAAGGTGATGTGTTTAATCACTTTATTTACCTGGTTTTCCATGTGAGGTAGCATGAGAATATTTTGGGACATCCCCTGTTTCTTTTCCTATGGATTGAAATTGATTTGGTACTCATATTTAAACAGTCTGTGTATCCTAGAGGAATATAATAGTGAGCTGGGCCATGTTACTGAGGGGTAGATGGAGGCTCCTCTTCCAGTTCAGTTTATCAGAGAATCAGAATGCTGACACTGTCTATGTAAAAGAAATGTGATGCTTTCATAGCTTCATCCCTTGGGGCTGTACTTGCATCCTATTTAGACAGGCATTTTTCTTTGGGAGTCCATGATGGAGCTCATACTAGAAAATTTGACCTGAGGTTTCTTAATGTCTTCCAGCCCAATACTGTGTCCTGTTTCACATGGTTAGGTTGCTTGAACCTAAATAGAGTAAAGGCAAGTATGAGAGCAACTCACAGCATCAGCTGAAAGCAATAGACTTCTTCACCCAGAAATGTCATGGTAGGTGAGAAAAATGCTGAGGAGGAAGGGCACAGAGACAGAAGGTGTATATTTGCTCAGAGTAGATGGGTGCTGGTACTGCACAAAAGTCCTGGGCTCTGCAAGTGGACTGAGGCTTCATAATACTTGTACTAAGCTTATAAGGGAATTAAGGAAGTAATGAGAAGTGTGGAGAGTTGGTGAATTGTATCCATGGTACTGAAGTTGCTGCAATACTAGTAAGGACAGTTCCCACTTTAAATTAGCCTTTGTACACTCTTAAATAACAGGGTCTTGAGTCACACCTGCTGGTGAATGGCTGAAAATAGTATCCTGAGCACCTGCAGGGCTGCTGCAACGATGGGGTAGGAGTTGGAAAAGGGCTGCTGCTCTTCCCTGGGGAGATAGAAAAGGAAAGGAGGTCTAATTTACAATTGGTTCATTCCCCAGCTGGGAATGGGGTATGGCTCTCTGCTTACCAGTGCCTCAGAGGTGTTTTCCCTAGCTGCCTGCTGGATAATAGAGCTGCAAATTGCTCATGTGTTCCTTTCCCTTTTGCTTGCCTCTTGCTTGCCCCTGTTTTCTTGCTTCCCTAGGCATGACACTGTTCTGTGTCCTAAGCAGGTTCTTTGGAGTGAGCCCTGTGTGTAACTCATCTGCAGGCAAAGCTCTCACTTGAGAGCTGTCTTTAATTCTCCTTGCTCTTAATAATGCTCTTGGGGCTCTGATGTTGCTGGATGAAACCCTTTTGCCCGTCTGAGACCACGGACAGCAGGCAAGGTTTGTGAACTGAGTTGGAAATTAATGAGCTTTTTTGGTTTTTAAGTTAGTGGTTCAACCTGTTAAAAATAAAAAAAAAATCTTTTTGCAGTGAAAACTGACCTCTAGATAGGTCTTCAAAGGAGCAGCAACAGCTTCTACCCTGAGAGAAAATAGGACTTTTGTTGCCCTTGCCTGTTAGCTGGAGCCCTGTGCAGAAACAGCTGGGTGTGTTTCCCTCCTCACTGTGGTAGTTCATTAGTTACCAAGACGTGAGATATGTAGGGGGATGCTCTGATTAGAGGAAGTTAAAAACATGTATAACCCTAGAAGTGAGGAGAATTAAGTATCAATTTGACATTACATTTTTTCTTGTTTCTTGTTTTTTACTACGTGAGCTATCAAGTAAAAGTCAGGGATGAGGTGATTTGACTGTAACTCTGTGAAAGATGCAGGATTGATTTATTTTCAGTATTTCTCACTGTACTGAGGTATACCAAAACATATTAGTGATTAGTCTGGATTTGGGTGGGGGGACTGTGTTCTCTTCAATCTAGTTTTTAGAAAATTATGGTTACATGTTTATACATATATATATATATATATATATATATATATATGTACAACTGCCTCTCACAGGCACTGTGTGGAGACATATAGGAGTTTATAGGAGACGACCATGACAAAATTTGTCAGAAGTCAACCTTTAACAGGGGTTGTGCTGTCAATTTAGATGTAGAGATTAAAAGGTTTTTCCTGGCTGTACTTCTTCCAATTTATAGAAAATTTAGCAATAATATTGTAATGCAATGGAGGATTATGTCTTCGAGTAGTTTGTGATCACTTGGATGGTGTCAGTTCTCTGTTCTTGCCATGTTCAAAATGCCACGTTTTACACAATATAGATGTAGGAAACCTGGCTGTTAACATTAACTATTCCTTTCACTCAATTGTGCTTGTGACAGATGCAAGTATTGGAGTCAGCCATCTAAATACCTGTTTCCTGCATCAAAGCTATAATCTCTACACAATGGCTTCATCTGAAATAAGTAATGTTAGCTGATTAAGTTGTCAAAACTGACTGTCTGTGTAAGAGTGCAGACTTGCTGTTGATTCTTCTCTCTGAACTAAGTCCAAGCCAAGAGTTTAGCCCATCTTCTCATTCTGAACTTGTTCTACTGTTTTACTTCTTTCTGCTTTTGTCTTTATTCCACTGAAACGTGGACTCCCTGTCTTGAAACACTGACTTTTCTTTCCTCTCAAAGCAATTTAAGTTCAAGATATATGAGTCCAAGCACCAACTGCTGGCCAAAATGAAGACAGATTGGTGAAAGAGCATAACGGAGTAAATTGTTTCTGCTGTTGACAATGTATTGGCCCTGCTCTTGATCTTGAGTAAAGTGAGTGGTAGCAAAGCCAACATGAGAGCAGATGATTCCCAGAATTAAATCCATGGCAACCTTTTTGCTCATAATTAAGAGTTTCCAGTGGAAATGTTATTTTACATTAATTTATAAAATCAATTTACAGCAAGAAGTATTGTGCTTTTAATTTTTGTTCAAGCACTGAAAGGTTTTACAAATGTCCTTGTTGTGTATGAGGTCTAAGTCCACTTGACTTCAGCAAAGGCCCACTAAAGGTTAGCTGAACTGTTTGCAGAGTTTAGATACCTTTTACTATAAACCTTTACTTCTTTAGACTTCAGAACAAAGCACCTGGTATTTCTGTGGTATATGGGATAGACTGAAATTACCACATGAAGTCATAAAGCCTTAATAAAAATATTAATAATAAAATAAAATGCAGTCTGTCAGTTCTCCTAGATGTCACCTCATGTACTTTTAGAAAGCCTTTTTGTTTAGGGACTTTTTGTGACTTGACTGGTTTTATTTGCAATCTGTAGATCCATATCAACAAAGCTAAAATGCTATTAAAGTTCTTGATAATGATTATACTTTATGCAAGACATTGGACATGCAAATTAATAAACATTTTACTGTGAAAAAAAAGGTAATTTTTGCCTAATAGGAAGGGTTTGCACTGATTAAAAATGTTAGCTTATAAAAAGGATAGAAAATACATCACTATGGTTTTTTCTTTGGGGAAATGGCAGACCATTTAAAATTACATTTGAGCTAGGACCAGGCAATCTGGCAATTTTGTGATATATTCAGACCTTCCAGTCTTGTTCAAGCCACTGAAATTTGCAACATTTTGGGAAATAATCTCATTTCTTATCACTCGGAGTGAAATGATAAATAGTAGTTTTCTAAAAGTGAAAATCTAAGATACCTGCCTGTCTCATGGGAGTGGAAAAGAAGCACAGATGTGACATACAGCAGCAAAGGTTTCCTGTCTCTGCAGCTGTTGATCTGCCACCTTTTGCAATCACCAGCTTTCTTACTGAATAAAGCAAAAGGCAGCGCACTCACACATATATGTTTCTGAGTAAATCTATGGGCTGCACTGAAGTGTGTCACAGATGTCAAAATGACAGAGGTTTCTTTAGACAGGGAGTTGGTTATAATATGTTGCTCTGTCTGAGAAAATCAGTATCATCTTCACCTAAGCAGAGTCAAAGTGTACCTGAGAGACTGGCATGTGATGCTATTTTGCTTCAGTGGAGCTACACCTGGAGTGATTTAGCTCATCAGATTTGGTTTGATGGATTACTATTTGCATAAACCAATGCATTGTAGTGGAAGGTGTCCCTGCTTACGGCAGGAGGGGTGCTACTAGGTGATCTTTAAGGTCCCTTCCAC
This sequence comes from Trochalopteron elliotii, assembly GCA_024734555.1. NCBI lineage: Eukaryota > Metazoa > Chordata > Aves > Passeriformes > Leiothrichidae > Trochalopteron > Trochalopteron elliotii. The sequence goes on from JANPWX010000043.1 coordinate 4,213,912, forward strand.
CCAAAAAATTCTATTATTCTGTGATTTAAGATAGAGGAGGAAAATGGTGAAATATGACCAGAAAGTCAGAGAGTTTTGGAAATCTAGTTTCAGTGATGTTTTAATGGCTTCTTTAGAAATTATACCTTATCAGTGCAAAAGACGCTACATGTGACACTGTAATGACACTTGAGCAGTGCTACAATGTCACTGACAATGAATATTACTGAGCCTAGGCAAGAACTTGAAATGCTGCTGCAGCTGCGTGAGAAACTTTCAGCCCTTAATATCGTTAAGGAGAGCTGGGTGGAATTTTCAGCAAATCAAGTATTTTAATGGACTGGCTGCTGACAAGGCAGCTGCTGTGTGCATTGTCATCAGAATACTGAGCTGATACATGAGGCACTTCTATTGTGTGAGAGATGAAAATCTTCCTTTGACTCTACACACAATTCAAATTTGTTCAGAATTAATAAGCAGTGTTTCTCAATGGAGAGCACTCCTTCGTCCATCCTGGACCTACCTAATCATACAATAGTCTCAAACTGGGATTTGGACATAAGCACCCATCTCACTGAAGCACAGCAAATGGATTGCTTTTATAACTGACTCTTTTAATATGTAGAGTTACTGTATTTACATTTGCTAGCTGCAAGCATCTTGTGGGTTGGCTTTAGTGAATGTCTCCCCCCTGCTCCATGTTACTTGTGTGTTTCTTATTCCATCTTATAATAACTTGGGGGATTCTTTTTTTTTGACATGTCTCTGTTTGTTTCTTATCTTATACTGTAATTTGCTTTAGAGACTAAACTATTATTAAACATGAATTATGCATTGAGCAGACTCTCTGCTAGAGTCTGAGTGGTCTGTTGCAACCAGAGAACAATCTTGTTTCCTGCACCACCCTCCCAGCTGCACAACTGTCACTTTCTATTACACTTGCCTTGAACAATTGAGTGTGGCTTGTAATGACAATAATTGCCTCAAAATTGTTTGTCATGTTTGCCTTGTTAGCAACAAACTACTAACTGTTGGTTACAATCAGGTTCTCAGCTATTACTCCGTAATTACATCAGGGAATACTTGCAGCCAATAATAGCTGAGAAATTAGAATTATCTTTTCACAAGTAATGCTAAAATGCTTGCAGACCATTTCACTCTATTCACAGCCAGTCATTTTTACATCAGCAGTCTAGGGGTAAGTGAAGCCTGCCCCCATGTAAAAGGCTAGCTGCAGACCTGTATCCTTTTGCATCTTCAGAATAGTTGTATTAGTGTTGTATGTGTCCTATAGCAATAGGTATTTCACTTTGGCAATATTACTACTCATCAAACTATCTCTTCCTTATGCACGTACTGGAGGCAGTCTGCTTTTGATTTCAGTGTGCAAATCCTTGTAACTTAGCTTAGCTGGATTTCTCAAAGTCTTGTTTGGTTTGGGTCAATATTCTTTGGTTTTTTCCCATATCTTAGCATATCTCAGGCTGCTCCCTCCTATTTCTCTTGAACATCAAATAAAAGGAGGAGCATTCTGCTACAGAGATTTAGATTTGCTTTCCAGTAAACGCACTTTATCCATTTTGTCCTTTCATATGTACCAATTGACTTTAGCAAAGGCTATGTGCACAGATTGCTTGATTTAATTTGTCTACTTCCTTATAGTAGAGGCAGAGATTTTTTTTCACAGTTACTGTTAAAAGGCATATACCATAGAATAATGTAATAGAGCAATTTTTTTTTTAGGAAAAGGAATGTAACAGAATGTGCTTTAAAGAAATTTAATTTAGCCATTGATTCTTTACTGTGTTATACTTTAATTAAGGAAGCTGTTAATTTTTTTTTGAACAGGAAATTCCCTGGAGACATCGGGCTGGCTTGTGAAAGATATTTTTAATGGAAATTTCTTTGAAGCATTTATTGTTTGATAAAATATTTGTTATGCTGAATGTTTAAAATTAGTAATATTTTTTTTAACCAAATGCAAATAGTTTGATTACAAGAAAAAAATGAGTATTTTTTCAGCAGTATAGTGTTTTGTAATATTAAAACACATAGGAAGTGGTTATATATATTTTCCTGAGTTTTGTGAAGAGGTGTTTTCAAATAATTGGTTTGATGTTGCTAGATAGTCACCATATTTGTTGTTCTGAGGCAGAGGGACATCCCATCTCTGGCACTTCTTAATTACAGGATGGTAAAAAAGATGCAATCATCCTGAAAGTTTCAGGATAGGCTGAAGTCAAGCAGTGTTCTCCAAGAATTCCTGAACACTGATAGTCTGGTTTGTGAGAAAGATGGTAGAGTTGGTTTGCAGGCTGACTGGAGACAAGATACAAGAACAAGAAAGATACAAGAACAATTAAATTTAGCATCAGCATAGATTAGAATAGAGCTTGACTCGTTTACAAGTTTTTTTAGTACTTGGTGACTTGGTATAACAGCCTGCTGGGAGGTGTGTGAGGCTCAGGCAGTCTCTCCACTGCTGCATGCCAGGTAGACACTGACCAGTTCGGACCACTGCAGGAGCAGCCTTCCAGACTGACTTGTCAGACAGACTGACAGACTTCAGTAGCTACTCAGACCCACCCTGGAAAAAGATGTGGAGGAGCACACTATTTAATTACCACTGCTGGCTCTACTATGTGTGATGCTGAGAAACCAGTTCAGAACCTCAGGTGTAAGCGTTGGCATTACTAATAGAATAAATTAAGATAAAAGCTAAATTTATGTAACATACAGCTTTCAGGTTTAAGTGCACAGAACTGAAGAGAAATTGATGCTTAATTCAGTTCCAAGAAGCTTTTCCCCACTTTCATCAGGGCACTGGCCTTGCAGCCAGAATGTGGCTTTCTAGCAGAAAGATTGCCTTGAGATCAGTCTCTACTGCAGAGATTCCATATTTGTGTTTAAAGTCTTTCCTCAGTTGCTTCAGTTTAACTTCAGTGTTTTACAAGCTTCCTTTCTTGTGACATAAATCAAGGAGTCAGTTTAATGCATCTCTAGAGGACTAGTGACTACTTCTACTGAGCTTCTAGCTGTTCTGATATCCTGTGTGCTTTACTGGGTTGAGTTCCCTAAGTAGAAGGCAGAGTGATCCCTGTTAAAAAATATCCAAGATCCCTGCTATAAACTGTTAAACCTTTATAAAATTAGTAATTACTTATGACTGGAATATCGAGTTCAAACTTTATGCTTAGCTTTTTGTACTCTGAAGTTTGAATTTCATGTAAGTGTAGACATTGGAAACGAGATTCAAACAAGATCATAAACCAGGAATAAAGCTTGTGATTCACTAGCAACTTTTAAATAAGGCATTAATAATAGATACTTTGGGGCAATAATTGATTAGAAAATTTGATTTCTTGCTTTGAGAAATGATAATAAAACCATGATATCAACAGACTAATCTTAAGAGTGATAATTGCTATTACTAGTTTGATAGAAAAAGAAATTAGGAGATGCAGACTGGGAATAGTTATTTTTTTTTCCTCTGCAGAAACAAAATAGAGAGATGACATTCCAGTTACACAAAGTTACTGTTCCAAGAAGAACTAAAAAATGAAGTATAATAAAATTTTAATGACTTAATTGGCAAAGACAGTGAGTTTGTTGTGTTGCACTATTTAAGTGTTTTGTGAATGATTATTCTGAAGGGAGCTGATGCTGCAAGCTGTCAGAGAGAGAATGGCAAGACAGAACTACATGATGTGGGAACTCTTAAGGTGAATTACTTGGAGTGGAAGAAATAAGCCCTCTTCAAAAGGAGGTGGTATAAATAGTGAGAGGAGCAGTGTGGTCTAGAGAGCTAGAAAGTAAATGGAAGCAACCAGTGCTTTCAAATCAGTTTTAAAAAAGACTCTTTGCATGTGTATAAGGAAACTATAATTCTTAGTAATAGTCTCTGAATACCTTACAGATCTGTATACATAGGATTTCTGTCTGTTCAAAACCAATTGGTAAAAGATTTTAAAAAGATATCCTTCCATGTTTTAAAAGATATCCCTCTGAGACAACTGTCCAAGGATGGTATTTGTATCAGAAATTTAAAAGAACTTTGACTTTTAGTGACTTGGTTTTCAGATATTTTACCCAAAATAGATGGGTGCAATGAAAATCTTACTGAAATAACTTATGGGAATTTATATGAACTCCAGTGGAGACAAAGTTTCACCCCGCATGTTTTCATAATAGGTACTCTGTAGCTGAACAAATTCTGAAGTAGTTAATGTGGGCACTGAAATTGCTACTGTCTCTTTAATTAAACCATCAGGACAATTTATGCAGTGATTATAAGCTTTAATTCAGCAAGTTAGCCGAGCTCTGTCTGTTCCTGTATCTTCATTTTTTCTTTCTGCTGCATTTCTGCAGTTCTGTACTAGTTATGTGTTATTTCTAGGAACTGTTCTTAGATTCCTGGAGCAGGCTGTAATCCCTGGTTATTCCTGTAAGACTGCAGTCAGAGACTTGCAGTTGTACATATTATTATATCTTCTGCAAATATGTCTTAGTTTAGTTAAAGACATGGATGTTGTAAAGCCTCTTAGCAAGGACAAATATTTTTCTTTTCTCTGAACCATCTATTCAGCAGTGTGCTTCCATTCACCCCTTGGAAAAAATGGGGCCTAAAGTGATTGCTTGCTCTAAAAGTTGAAAAAATGGTAGTGGCAGCATTAAAAGGCAAGCAGCACAGGTAGATTTCGAAGAGTGAAACAGCAGCTTGGCCAAGTTTTTCATAATAATTTGGGAAAGAGTGTTCCATGGTGATCCTTGAACTTCATTATCTCCGTTGGTGTTGTGAACTGTTGATTTCAATAGAAACTTTCTTAAATGCAGCTTTTCAAAGGAAAGGGTAGACATGGTAAAGCTATTATTTTTCTGAGAAACAATTTTTCACCACCTAGGAAACTGTGTACACTTCTAGCATTTTACAGGCAGCTCTGACGCTGTCATGACCACACAGAAGAACAGGGTTTTTTGAGAAGGACTTCTACTGCATAGATAATTTACTTGGGTGGGTAGTGGTAGCCTATTTGTCCTTTCAGTTTCTTAAAACTCCATCCAGTGTAATGCCTGATTTAGAGTAGTCCAGTTCTTAGAGTCATAGAATCATGGAATCATGGGATCATAGAATCGTAGAATCATAGAATCATGGAATCGTAGAATAAGCTGAGTTGAAAGGGACGCATCAGGATCATTGAGGTCAACTCCTGGCCCTGCACAGGACACTTCAAGGGCCACATCATGTCATTCAGGCACATGATGTGGCTCTTGAGGTGTCCTGTGCCTGAAAACATTGTCCAAATGCTTCTTGAACTCTGTCATTCTTGGTGCTGTGACCACTTCCCTGGGGAGCCTGTTCCAGTGCCCAAACACCCTCTGGGTGAAGAACTTTTTCCTGATATGCAAACTAAACCAATCCAGCTCAGCTTCACGCCTTGAGTCCTGTCACTGGGCACAGGAGAGAAGAGATTGGTACCTGCCCCTCTACATTCCCTCATAAGGAAGTTTCAGACTTCAGTGAGGTCTCCCCTCAGTCTCCTCTTTTCCAGGCTGAGCAGAACAAGTGACCTCAGCCACTCCTCATAAGGCTTCCCCTCAAGGCTCTTCATCCTCCTCATGGCTCTCCTTTGAACATGCTTTAATAATGTCTTTTTTATATTCTGATGCCCAAAAGTACACACAATATTCACAGTGAGGCCATCCCAGTGCAGAGCAGAGTGGGACAATCCTCTCCTTGCCTGATGTTGTGCCTGATGCCCCCCAGGACAAGGGTTGGCCCTCCTGGCTGCCAGGGCACTGCTGACTCGTGTTCAAATTGCCGGTGGCCAGGACCCCCAGATCCCTTTCTGAGGCACTGCAGCCCTGCTTTCCAGCCTCTCATTCCCCAGTCTGTGCACACAACCAGGATTGCTCTGTCCCAGATGCAAGTCAATAATCTGTGTGGCAGTTCTGTTCAGTTTATGCTTTTTTTTTTTCTTTAGGCTAACTTTGAGGCCTACTAGTGCATCTGCTATTTATTGTAGCTTCTTGATGTGAGCTTCTGTGAATATAAAAGGATTCTGCAATATGGTTTTGGGGAGAAGGACAACAGGGATGTCCTAAATCTGGCATGTCCCAGTCGAGCATGCTGTAATAGAACAGCAGCCCTTTGCTTCTTAGCTGAAATATGTTGTAGGATCCTGTGTTACTTGTGATCTGGCTAACGCCTGGACATGAGCAGACTGGCCAGAAAGATCCCAAACCTAACTGATCATCCAGTACACATGTATGAGGGGACAGTGGATGCTAGCAGTACCAGTGTCTGTGGTTCTTTTAATGTGTAGGCAGATAGAAGAGAAATAACTCTTTGGTTTTTTAAATTTTTCTGCCTTACTGAATGAATTTCTCCTAATTATTGTCACTGGTGAAGCGACTTCAACCCAACCAGCTGGGGTGGCAATTGAAATGGGGATGGGAACGATTGAGTAAGCCTGAAAAACAACTTTAATAATAGCCTGAGCCAACAAAAGAATATAAGCCAAACACAGTATGGGACAACCTCGAAAGACTCAAAAATGCGGCAGACATAACGATATATTCCCTCTGTAACAGAACAGTGAGCCAATGAATGTTAACATTACCTTATATGTAAAACATTGTTAACCAATCATAAACAAGAACTCAGAACATAACCTTATGCAACTGCATTAACATAATATATACCCACCATCCCATCCTTCTCTCCATGACCTAACAAGATATTTCCCTTCCTAGCATCCCATTTCCCATGGTCTCAGATTGATGCCTACTTCACTATTGGCCAAGGCCAACCCACTCTCAGTTCCCACCAGTCCAACTCCCACAAATAGCAAGGAGCTTCTTTAAGGATATTTCTGTCTTGTGGGTCAGGAGGAAATCTAGTCTCCCATGCTGTCTTGACTATCTCTTGGGAATACTGCAATCAGCTACACTTTGAACCTGAATGAAAAAATAAGGAGAAACCACTCTCTGGACTCCTCCATTACTCCTGCTCAGAGTGAAAACTGTCTCCCTTCAGCACCCTTCAAGGCAGGAAAATTTTACTTATTCTACTTTCCTATGTGAGTATGTGGTGGATGCATTTGTTTTTCCCTGTCTGTACACACAGATGTGAACAGAAATCAGTTCTAAAGAAAAATCCAGAGAGTAGAGGATTAGGAAGGCTGTGTAGGGAGTAGCTGAGATTGAACTTGCAGAGGTTGTTTTTCCAGCAGCATTTATTAAAAATAAAGTTAGCATTGAGTTTTATGATGGTCCAGTTTTATATTTTGTTACACAATATGAAACAAATATAAATCTAATTTAAGTTTACACAAACATATCTATTACTATGAATAGATTTTCTATTGGTACATTTTATACCCATATTTATAAATCTATATTTCTCTTATCACAAATATACATATATATCTTTATATAGATGTCTATTTCTAAATAAAATGAACAGATCACTGGCGAGAGGTAGAGCTTGATGGCATGGGAATCTTGTTTTAAGCATGCATTTTCCTGTGCTTTAATTACAGATGGTCTCTGAGAGCTCAGAAATACCATGGGCACAAATTTCTAAAGAGGCAATTTTGTGAAGGCTAAATCCAACCAAAGTAGTATACATTCCAATACTTGTGAATCTCTGGGACAATAAAGCAGAGCTCAGAGAGTTGTAGTCACAGAACATCAAGTTAGAAGGGACCTCAAGGATCATCTGGTCTAACCTTTCTTGGCAAAAGCAGGGTCTATACAGCGTGGTCCAGCACCCTGTCCAGCAGCATCTTAATTATTTCAATAGCTGATTGTTCTCATTGTGAAAAATTTTCCTCTTGTATCTAATCAGAATCTCACCAGAATTAGCTTGTACCCATTACTCCTCATCTTTTCCATGTGACTGCTTGTAAAAAAGAGAGTCCTTATCTTTGTAGCCACCCTTTAAATACTGGTACATGGGAACAAGGTCTACCCTAAACCTTCTTTTTTCAAAACCGAACAAACACAGTTCTTTTAGCCTTTCCTCACACAGCAGGCCTCCCAGTCATTTGATCATCTTTGTGATCCTTCTCTGTACCTTCTCCAGCCTTTCCATACCTTTGTTTGCACAGCAGGAACCAAAACCGCATACAGTATTCCTGGTGCAGTCTGACAGGCACTGAGGCATCTCTGCTGGTGATACTCTTGTTGGCACACCCCAGCATCCTGTTGGCTTTCTTTGCTGCAGCAGCACAGTGCTCACTCATACTGAGCTTGTTGTCTGCCAGTACCTCCAGGTCCTTTTCTACAGAACTGTTCTCTACGCCCTGGGTGGATCCCATGCTGTGTTGCATTCCTGGATTATATTTTCTCAGGTGCAAGACCTTACACTTGTCTTTGTTCAACTTTGTGAAGTTCTTGTTAGCTCACTTCTTCTATCCAGGTCTTCTGCAGTCTGGCTCACCCTTCTGAAATGCCCACTTTCCTACTCAGTTTGGTATTGGCAAACTTTGTCAGTGTACAGTTGATCCCATCTTCCAAATAAATTGTGATGGCTTTCTTGTTAAACAGAGGGCCTGTATTTTACTTCTGTTTCTGCTTGTTGTTTATGGACTTGAAGAACACTTTCCTGTGGTGGCATGTCTTGCTTTCTTTTTTTGGTGTGCATGGAAAAGGTTTTGTTTGAATGTGTTTAAAATGTATCACAATGTGTGTGCCATCTATACCAGCTTGGTTTTTTCTATTCTGCAGAGGCAGCATTGAGAAACAGCAGATGTTGGTATCTGTAGCTCCTATCAGAATATTACAGGTTATATCTGAGGGACAGCAGTGGCTAAAACAGTTCAACAGCACATTCTTCCTCCAGGGATGCCGCAACAAAAATAAATTTGGATGACTGTCTCTTGTATAAGTAGGTTCCATAAATATATATATGTATGTGTATATATACATATATTCATGGAAAAATAAGTATGAATCCATAATGAAGCTCTGTCCATTCCTTCAAAGTGTTCTTCTGTTATAGGACAGGGGAATCTTAGGGGGTTCTTCTCAGAGCCATTTGCAGTGGTGCTTTGTAGGGCAGGTCAGAGACTGAGTGGAGGAGACTTGTGTGACAATTCACATGGAGTGCTGTGTGCAGCTCTGGGATCCTCAGTACAAGAAAGACAAGTACTAGTTAGAGTTGTTCCAGAGGAGGGCCACAAGAATTGTTAGAGGGATAAAACAAATATTCTGTGAGGAAAAGCTGAGAGAGTTGGGGTTGTTCATCCTAGAGAAGAAAAGCCTCTGGAAAGATCTTAATAGAGCCTTTCAATATTTAAAGGTGGCATATAGGAAAAAGAGAGAAACTTTTTTCTCAAGGCCTACAGTGACAGGACAAGGGATAAAAGTTTTAAAATGGAGGAGGATAGGTTTTAGATTGGACATAATGAATTTTTTTTTTTTTTTTTATGGTGAAGGCAGTGAAGCACTGGAATAGGTTGTCCAGAGAAATTGTGAATGCCTCATCCCTAGAAATGTTCAGGGCAAGGTTGGATGGAGATTTGAGCAACCTGGTCTAGTTGAAAGTGTTCATGCTCATGCAGGGGGGTTAAAAAACTAGACTGGTCTCAATGTCTGTTCCAGCTCAAACCAGCCTTTATTTCTCTGATTGCACTAATCAAGTAGAGAGCACATACACTTCAGCTTATAAGACCTCTGTCAAAAAAGAAAGGAGAATTCTGGATCATTTCAGGTGGAAAATTTTTTTTCCTGTCATGCCTGTCTGGGCAGCCAATAAGGTAGCAGCATCATGAAAGGTCCCAAAATTGAAGAGTGGGTTGAATAATTTAAAGCTGGATATTCTTGTTACTGGAATATGATCGGGGGGTGTTTCCTTCCTCCTACCACCTTTCATTTGTCTGCCTTTGTTGTTAAAAGGCTTTTTTCTCCTGCTATCATTTAAACATCAAGACAGCTTGAGAAGGAAATGAATTCTGGAGTAAAAAGCCTTGTGCACTGGTGCCAGGTGATAAGGAACAATTTTTTTCACAAGTTCATGTAGTTATTAGGGAAGAATGCTGAGGCTTTTTTTTGTCTGTAAGGTGTGGATGTTAGCAGGAGAGAAACAGTTTTTGTAATAATCCTGAGTTCTCAGTCTAAGGAAATCTGAAATACTTTTCTTCAATGCTTCATCTTTGCTTATTTGCCAGCTGAAACTATGTCATGGGAGAGGAGAATGGTAGTAAAGGATAGGGTGCTGTGTTTGAAAGGCATATCCTTTGAGGAGAATGAACCAGTGTAGAGCAAACGGAAAGGTAACCTATCTTCGTGCTTGTTTCCATCTTGGATTCTGAGTATGAGATGAGAAAGTCGGTTTTAGCATCAAGGAACCACCGAAGAGTTTTCTGATGGACAGGAAGAGAGTTGGCAGTGATGGCCTTGGCAGAGGCATGAGTGGTAGTTAGACCTCTGACTCCTGCAGAGGAGTGTCAGGAGAGGGAGAACTCTTTTGCCATTGGTGTCTTTTAAACCACTGCTCTTGGTGAAGTTTTGCTAGTTGTCTTCTAGTTACTCCCTGAAGAAGCTGTTTAAAAGAGTTACTTGCCAGTGTGTAAAAGGAAAACATCAGTGCAGGCAAATTTGGATGTCTTGGATCATACTCTCAGTGGGCCTACTCTGGTTTATAGCAAACGAGGTCCTAACCTTTTTTAAAAAGAGATATTATTTTCTGCTTTCAATACTGATTTCTGTGACAGTTGATAGTTATCAGTGCATCCCTGTAAGCATGAAAAATGTGATCTTAACTTTATTAATTATTAGGACAATTTATCAGTCCAAAGTGCAGTGGAAATAAAGCAAACCCATTGATGTTCACCTGTTATCCATTTTCATCTTCAAATGGCGAAGAAACCACATAGATGTTTGTGGTAAAGACCTGTGTGATTCAGTTTAACAAAATCTGTTTTGGAAGACCAGCAAGTCAGTAGCATGGCATAAGTGGCATGCCTTATTATATTGTCTGTGTTCCAGAAGAGATGCTGTCCCCTCTTCCACCCACCCTCTGCATGTGGAGTATCTTTTCAAAGCAATCTGAGAGTTTTTGCTTATGCATTTAAACTGAAGGCCTGATTCAGTAGTTTTACTGTTCAAAGTAGTAGTACTAAAGGAAGTGTTTTTAATTGGGACCATTAGGAGGAATATTACTGTCTTTGTTAAATGTACTCATCCATGCAACAAGAGTGACAGCTTCTTCCAGTGACTCAGAGCATCATTAATCCAGAAGGTTTAGACCTATTAGCAGAGATAGCACAGTTCAGGGAGGTTACTCTCCCATCTCCCTAGATACATCAGAAGGCTAGTGGAGCTGGGGAAATGAGGCAAGACAAGATGGGTCTTCTGTCAGAAGGAGGGACTTGGACAGATGAAGAATGTCCATTGCTTTGTGTCACAGCAATATATAAATTATTTAGAAGCTGGAGGTATCAGAAGTTCCATCATGACTGAAGAACCGGTATGACTGAAGGCCAGAATATACCTTGCACCCTCTGAAATAAAGAAAACAGAAAAGTCCAAACCATGTGGTTTAATAAATTGAGTTTCCAATTTGATGATGCTGGAATTTATTGATGGCTCTAAGTAACGTGTTGCTGGAACTCTGGTGAATGGGTAAAGAAGAGGGAGAACATTACTGTCATATTCCTTTCATGAGAGTGAAGAGAGATGATGGAGGATTTTTGGCAACTACAAGCACTGTGGGGAGTAAATTGTAGAATTAGTGGAAAAAATTCCACCTTAAATCTGAACTACACCTTAATGAAATGTGGCCAGTTTTTGGAAGGAAAGGATGGAACGCTGAAAACTGTTTGTATTTGTTTTGGTTTTTTTTTCCTCTGGATGTTCACACTGATTCAGCAGTGATTTTTTTTTTTTTTTTTCAAAAAATCCACTCCTTTGATATTAAAGAGGAACAGCTTTTACACTAAGCCAGAAATCTGGAGGATATTTTAAGATCCACCTACATCTTGTGAGATAGTCTTTACTACTCTAAATTAGATTCCCTAAACATGCCAAATATAAGGATGAGTAGAACATATGGATTGGCCAAAGGTATCTGAAGTAGGAGCCTTTTTTTCTGCCTGTTACAGCTCAGCCTGAAGTGTGACAGGCACTTTTGGTGACACATTCATGCAGGAAGGATAGGCTAGAAGCTTCCTCTCTGGTAAGAGCTTGCTGACTGCATGACATGATTACATAAAAAGCCATAGGAAAGCTGTGAGTTGCTAATGTTTTCAAGATAGGGCTGAGGCCTTGCTTTTGGGTTTCTCCTTATCCCTATATGGATCTGGTGCAGGCAAGCTTTGGCAGATACAGAAAAAGCCACTGAGTTCCTTTGTTCTTTGCTATAAGTATGGTAATCAATGAACCCTTTTAAAGTTTTTGTTTTAAAAAATGGTTTAAGCTTGAGCTCTGGTTCTAGGTCTTTATTAGCCAGTTTTGGTGCCTTATGGATTGCACATCCACATCTTTAGCCCGAATGAGTTTCAAATGAGTTGAAAAGTACTGACAAGCCTTGCAACATGGGGAGGACTTTAGCAGCAGAGATAATATTGGATGTTTTCAGCAGTTACTCTGATTCCAAATTTTCAGTTATCTGCAGGGTCTGCCTTGGGCTGGAATCCCCTCAGGATCAGCTGAGTGCAGAAAATGCCTCAAACACACAGCCCTTCCATATTATCTCCCAAATGGGAGCTGCTGACACTTTGACCCTTGTTCCATTTCAGGACTAATTCAAACACATGTGGAAGTGGGCTCAAATTTTTTCTCTTTCCATTGAGTTTGCTACTTCCTATTGACTTCACAGTGAAGTAAAGGCACCTGTGTGTTCAGTTGCACTGTTGAATGAAGTTGTTCCCTGTTGTGTGGGCCCTCACTGCTGTGTTTCCAAAGAGACTGTAACCAGGAGCATACAGGAAGAGATTAAGGTTGTACAGGAAGGTTGGCTCTCCCGAGCTTCTGGCTCTGAGAAAGCTTCAGAGGAGCAGGGTAAGAGTAGGACTTTTTGCTGATTAAATGATTGATTCAATGTTTGTCTTGGCAGGATATATCAGGAATCCTCTGAGCTGTAAGCACCTCTCATTTATGCACAATATACTTCTGGGTTTGGAGAAGAAAGGAACATACTGTTTTAATAGAGCTTAAAGAGTAATAAACAGTGCACAGGTTGCTCAGCTGAATTTATCATTAACAAGTTTGGCAACCTCCTTAGGAAAAAAGTTGATTTGATAATGAAAATCAATCATCCTATCTGAATAGACAACTATTGGACATAGGCTGCCAAGAGATTGTCTGCTGACCTCTTTGAAAATATGAATACTTAGCTTCAAATATTTTAAACTCATTCTTTTTGAACTGCCCAGCCTATGATAGTCAAGAATAGCTTCAATGAGTGTGTGCTGGAAGATATTTCTTGAGGGTAGAGATTTTTGCACTGGCACACATATTTTACATCACTGCATTTCCCTGTGTGTGATCATTTCTCTTTGGACTTATTTCCACAGTGTTTGTTTCTTTCATTCAAATAATCTGCCTTTGGTTAAGTAGGCTTTCCATTCTTTTACAAACCCTATTGCAGGTTAAAAGTTCACCCCTTTCACAGTGCTGCATTTTCTGTCTTAGTGTACACAAATATATGCAAAGTTATGGATAGAAGGTATTTTTTAGATACTGTTTATGTTCTAAACCTACACACCCGGTGAAAAATCATGTTTTTGTGACCATTTTAAGTTGCAAAAGTCACCTTGACACAAAGGTCCATCAGAAGGCAGTAGATTTCATGCACAGGTGGATATGATTGTCTTTTAAATAAGAATCGACTTTTCAGATTGTACGTATGATTTATTATTTTTTCACCAGCATATGAAGAAGACCACACAGAAATCTGTTGAACAATTTTGACTTAGAGTTTTTGGGATTTAGTGTGAAGGTGTACTGCTATGTGAGGGAGACAGCTACTCTGAATCTAAAGTATATCTGAATAAAATGGTACGAGAAACTAACTAAAATGGAGTCTCTTAAATGGGCAAGTGGGAGGCCCTCAGGCAATGAGAATTTGATTTTCATACTGCTTTCTTACTAATACTGTATGAGTCTAAGTGTTTCTTCTTAGGAGATAAGCCCCCTTGATTCCCTGAGAGAAAAAGACAGTTAATACCATCTGTAAAAGCCATTAAGTGTTTGTTAGGCCTAAATATCACAAAAGCCTTTTAACTAGTCACATGGGCAGAAAGGATAAGATGGCTAATATTCAGATATATTCATCTAGATTGTTGTCTTTCTCTTTCTGGCTTTTGTAGAAAATGTGACTTTCATATTGAGGAGTGTGAGAAGGATAAAAAAAATGTAAATCTATACCCAAGCTCATGAACTGCATTTCAGATAATGTAGGGGATTGTAATGTCATGACAAAAACTTTAAATAAGCAAATTAAATGAGCAACAGCTTCAACTTTAGAGCTGAGTGTCCCTTATTCAGTGTCCCTTATTCAGCCATCAAATCCATCCATCAAATCTTTGAGACTGCATTAAGCTAATGTAGATGATTTTTCAAAGGTTATCGAGGCTTGCCCTTTACTGGTTCCTTTACTAGATCACTGCAGGGGATCCTATCTATTTTACACTTGCTGATAGCCACTGCAATATGACAGTTTAGCCAAAATGAATGAAAAATCATTAAAAAGGATATTGTACTAAATACTGACAGTGTCTGGCTCTATGTATGATTTGCTAGGAGTCATGGCTACTTACACCATGTGACAGTGTCCTCCTGTCCAACAGCTCCCAGTCCAGACTGGGGATGGTCTCAAGCCCTCTGCAGACCAGTTCTGACTTGCAGGTCTGAGGTCTCTCCAGGCAGGGTGTGTGGGCAGAGTGAGGACTCATGTCCTGGCTGGGGAGCCATGAAGTCCTTTCCTGTCCCTTTCAAGACTTGATTTCTAAATAAATCCCTCAGAATGTTTGGCAAATATTTATGTATTAATATCAGAAAATTTTAAAGCATCCACTGCTGATCCAGATTTGGGTTTTGATGACTAAATTTGCTGAGGTATTTAGCTGGTAATTTTTTTTAAATCAATGAGAACCAGGTCTCTATCTACGCACTGTATAAGGGTTATGAAATTATGCAGGCATTTACTATGGGTTAATAACTCTAATAAGATTTTACTGCAGTTTTTCTTCAGTGGATTTTCTCGTGTTTTGTTTTCTGAAGAACGTATTTGTATTTTAAAAACATAATGTAACCATCAATTACTGTAATAGCCACTAGAGGTCTACTGATATCAAAATTCCACCAACATCAATTATTTCTGCAAGTTTTAAAAATGTTTTATCCAAAGGAAAATGCTTCTTAAATTATCTGAATTTTTAACCCCGTAGAGTTGTTTTTAGTTAAGTCATATTTAACTGAATAGGGAAGGGTTGAAATGTAAAACTCACAACTGAAAAGTGACTTAGAAGATTGTCAACTACATTCACACAAGTATATTAAAATGTAATTCAGTGGATAGAATATATTTCTGAGTGGTTAACTTTGAAGCAAACAATGTTTTAATGAAATTATTCTACAATTAGTGGCTTCTTATGGCATTATTGAATTCTATATGCTTTTGAAGATTATTTTTATTTCTCAGAAAATAACTCAATCATCAAACTTTCTTTTAAGTGACCTTACTGTGATACCTTGTAAATATCTAACAGCAAGTGGGAACTAAACTTCACTGCATTTCGTTTAGGCTTAGTTATTAATCACAAGAACAGGAATGTACTCAGTGGGACAGAAGTGATAAAAAGTAATATTAATGACTTTTTTCCAGTGACTTCCCCATCAGGTGAAAAATACTTCTTCTTGGTCAAAATAAACACAAAAACCAAAACCAAAAAAAATTGGTAAATTGCAGTTCCCTGTGATTCATGAGCTCCTTACCTAGAATTTATAGAGATTCAAGCTGGGGCATGAGAAGATCCCTTTGAGTACTAGCTAATGGTTAAACATGACTGTTCCTACTCAGCAAAATGTCATGGCCTAACAAGTCATGGAACAGTAGCCTGTGAGTCTCAGAAGTGTCAGACTCCTCAGACCTCATCTAATGGTGCTTCCTGTTTGGTGTCTGACAAGTGGAGATACTTCAGTTTTTTGCTTTTTTTTGAAAGAAGGTGGTATCACAGGCAGTGTCACAAAAGCAGCTGCAAAGGATACAAGCAAGGCCTGATTCAGAACATTTGTAAAACTTTCCTGTATTTAACTGTATTCGGTGCTTTGTTGAATTCCATCTTAGTGGAAATATTTATTGTATATTATGTGGGTATTTGGTCTTGTAGTGAAATATTGTGTTCTGACTGTATTGTGAGTGCTGTACTCCCCCAGTTCTTAGCCTAGCACTGTCTCTTACCTTGTGCATAGTTTTCCTCACTCACTGAAGGATGAGGGCTGTGATTGTATAGTGACTTCAGTGAGTTCTGTGTGTGAAGTCAGTAGCTTATGGCTGGTACCTAAGGTAAAGCAAAATCTATAAAAAGTCTGTCTCTTTTTTCAGACTGTTTATTATAATGATAAAAAAATCTTATGGACACATCTGTCAACCTTAATGTTTATGAAGGTATCCAGACCTGCCTCTTGCTAGTCAGAGTGCTTGGTGTGAGTACACCTCTTTAATAGGAGAGGAAATTTTTAGTGTGATAGCAGAGCAACTCAGTGTAAATTATTAACTAAGGGTTTCCATAAACCTGTGTATAAATGTCCACTGTGTACACAAGTCATGCCCAAGATAGTTCTCACTTATTGTCCTTTGTGGAAATATTTCATTTCTTTCCATCTTCAGTTTAAAGAGAAAATGCCTCATGAAGAGGGCAATGCTTTCCTTAAGAAAGACCTGTAAAATTAGTTCTTTTAAGAATATCCTTGCTTTCTTCATTGGACAGTTGGAGAATAAGGCAACTCCTTTGTGTGAAAGGCAAAAGAGTAGATTCATTCAAGACAGTGCTGGGAGGTGTCTTTTTGTGGGAGTGTGGAACCAGCATCCCAAAAGGGATTCCCTTGAGAGAGCAGGTGGTGGAGCTGCCTTGCCCTTCCTAGGGGTTCAGGGAATGGGTGGTGTGAAGTTGCTGTCAGGGCTCCAAAGAAGTCTTTTCAGTGAAGCTGGTTAGAATAAAACAGATATAGCCAGAGTAGCTGGGAAAAGTGAGGAAAAGGGTGCATTCTCCAGCTATTTGTCAGCGTCCATTCACCACCTCATAGCTCCTGAATAAAAAATTATTTTATCTGTTTTCATCTAGTATTGAGAAACCTGGTTGAAAAAATCTACTGTAACTGTTGTTACTGTTGCTAGTGTTATTAGTGTTGTTATCATCATCTCTCTCTTAATAGCCCCCAGAAATTGTTCTGGTGCTAGGTCCACATGCAGACTTAGTGATGACTGTAGCTTCTGTACAACCCCAAGTTGTTTCTGAAGTGCTGGACAACAGGCAAAATACTGTGACTATCTGGCTTTCCTGCTGAACATCCCATACTTGAGAGGAATGAATGCTTAAAAATGATTAGTGTGAGGGACAGAAAAGATGCAAGATATGTCATGAGCATGGGCTATTATGTTTTTCATATTTAAGTAAAAGCAGATGTAAGCTATGTGAGGCTAATGGGTCATTACTTACAGGGTCTCAATGTAGCAAAACTAATGTGAACATTTTTCTACTTAGCTCCAAAATATAGTGTTTAAATGGAATTATATGGCAGAAAGGGTGGAGCCAGCATGACATTTTCTCCAGATGTTTGAATTCCTAGTTATTCTTTCGCCAGAGTTGGTGATTCATCTCTTCAAAGCTTTATTCCCTGTGTCTATGTCAACACTATTGTGAACACCTTCACAGTTTCATTTTTGTTTCTACAAGTAATGGGTTTGAGGGGAAAAAAGAATATTTGGACTAGGAAAATGCACCTTATCCATTTTTCTCTTGGTAGAATGGGACAAATTTCCATCCTCTGGCTTCTTTTCTCTGCAAGAAGAGGATGAGAAGTCGAATGGCAGTTCATTAGCACTCACTATGCTCACTACTATGTCAGGCTGGGACCTCTGCCAGAAACAAAGGCATTAGAAGTAAATGAGAGTATTCTACAAGAAACCCAACCCTTTCTCAAGCTGGCAGATATAGAATCACAGAATTTGTTGGAAAAGATCATTCAGTCCAACAGTAACCCAGCACTGCCAAGTCCATCACTAAAACATATCCCTAAGTGCCACATCTATGTTTCTTTTAAATACTCAACCATTTCCCTGGACAGCTGTTCCAGTGCTTGACATCCCTTTCTGTAAAGAAATTGTTCCTCTGTAACTCCCCTCACACAACCTGAGGCCATTTCCTCTTGTCCTGTCATTTGTTACCTGGAAAAAGACTGACCCCCACATGGCTACAACCTCCTTTCACATAGTTGTAGAGAGTGATAAGCCTCCCTTCCTCCACGCTAAACCACCCCAGCTCCCTCAGCCACTCTTCTCAGGATTTGTGCTCCAAACCCTTCACCAGTTCTGTTGCCCTTCCCTGGACTCACTCCAGCACCTCAATGTCTTCCTGGGAGTGAGATGCCCAAAACACAACTTAGCACTTGAGGTGTGGTTTCTCCAGTGCCGTGTACAGAGGTACAATCCCTCTCCTGGTCCTGCTGGCCACACTTATTGCTGATGCAGCCCAGGATGCCACTGGCTGTCTTGGCCACCTGGGCACAGCTGGCTCGTGTCCAGTTGGCTGTTGACCAACACCCCCGGGTCCTTGTCCTCTGAGCCACTTTCCAGCCACTCTTCCCCCAGCCTGTGGCGCTGCCTGGGGTTGTTGCGGCTCAGGTGCAGGACCCGGCATTTGGCCTTGTTGAACCTCACACCACTGGCCTCAGCCCATTGATCCAGCCTGTCCAGATCCCTCTGCAGAGCCTTCCTGCCCTCCAGCTGACCAACACTCCCACCCAAGTTGGTGTCACCTGAACATACTGACAGGGGCTTGATCCCCTTGCACAAATCACTGATAAAGATATTAAATGTGACTGACCCAGTACTGAGCCCTTGGGAACATCACTGGTGGCTGGTTGCCCCATGGATGTATCTCTCTTACCAGCACACTCTGGGCTCTCTGACCATGCAGCCATTTTTTTACCCTGTGAGCTGTGTACCCAACTAAGCTATGAGCAGACAGATTTTCTGCAAGAATGCTGTGGGAGCCAGTGTTGAAAAGTTTTCTGAAAGGCAAACAACATCCACAGCCTTTTCCTCATCCAGTAAGCACATCACATTATCATAGAAAGATATTTTGTCAGTCAAACAGCGCCTGCCTTTCCTTAATCCATGCTGACTGGGCCTGATCCCTTGGTCTGTATGTTCCATGTCATTATCTGCTCCATGACCTTCCCTGGCTCTGAGGTCAGACTGACAGCTTGGTAGTTCCCCAGATCTTGTTTCTGGCCCTTCTTGTAGATGGGTGCCACATTGGCCATCCTCCAGTCACCTGGAACCTCTGTGATTAGTGCTGGTAAATGATGAAGAGCAGCTTGCTTAGCACTTCTGCTGGCTCCCTCAGTACCTTTGGGTGGGTTTTATCTGGCTTCATGTGTGCGTGTAAGTGGTTTGACTTTGGCCCTTCTAATTTTCTCCTTCTATAGCCTCATGACATACTTGTAGCTTTCCTGAGTTGTCTGCCCCTTCTTCCAAAGGTCATAAATTCCTTTTTTCCATGAGCTCCAAGTAAACAGCTCTGTAAGTCAGGCAGGTCTTCTTCCCTATGAGCTAATTTTTTGGCACATTAGGATGGTCTGCTCCTGTGGCTTAAAGATTTCCCTCTTGAAGAAAGTCCAGCCTTCCTGGACTCCTTTACCCTTCAGGACTGCCTCCCAAGGGACGCTGTTAACCAGTCTCCTAAACAGACCAAAGTCTGCCCTCTGGAATTCAAGGTGTTAGTCCTGCTAGCACCTCTCCTTACTATTCCAAGAACTAAAACTACAATTTCATGATTGTTATGCCCAAGACAGCCTCCAGCTATCACAGCACTCACCAGTCCTTCTCTGTTCACAAGCAACAGGTCCAGCTGGGCATCTTCCCCAGCTGGCTCAATCACCAGCTCTGTCAGGGGGTTTTCTTCTACATTTTCCAGGAACCTCCTAGACTGTCTCCTCCCTGCTGTGTTGTATTTCCATCAGACATCTGGTATGTTGAAGGCCCTCAGCAGAGCAACACATAGTGATAGCGAGACTTCTCTCATATCCCGTTAGAATATTTCATCTGCCTTTTCATCCTGTTTGGGTTGACTATAACAGACTCCCGCCATCACACCTGCCTTGCTGGCCTTCTCCCTCATTCTTACCCAAAACTACTCAGCCATATCATCACCATCATCAAGCTGCAGTTGTTCCTGCTGCACAATGGCTTCCGGCTCCTCTTGTTTGTTGCCAACAAGTTTGACTAAATTATCAAGAAGAGCTTTTTCTTGTTTGTTTTGTTTATTTGTTTTTAGGTGGTTTTTTTCTTTTCTTTTTCATTTTTTAATTTCAGTTCTCCAGAAAATATGGTTGATTTTTTGGAGAAATGCTCGTTCAAGCAAGACCCAATGAAACACTTAAATGAAATGTAAAAATCCATTTTACTGAATGATGCAGATTTGTGGATTTATTTTTACCTATGCATAAATGATCTCTAGTAATTTTGAGAATCTTGGGCATCTAATTTGGGGCACTTGATATGAAAGTGAAACTTATGGACAAGTAATTCAGGTTTCTGAAGTTCTTTTCAGTTAATCTGTGAAATCAGAAACTTTGGCAACTTAAATTAGATGCTGTGTTCGTATTAAATGCACTTATTAAATACCAGAGATACTGAACTGGATATGGATACTCTGCTGAAAAAAAGCCATCATTGGTGCTGGTTTTATTGACTGAATTGACATACTGTGTATTTCACTTAAGGCTAGAGTGTCTATAAATTAAATAGCCTCAGGCCTGTGGCTTAGAGACAGGACCTGGGTTTGTGTGCTGCAAATTGGGTGAAAGAAAGCCTTGGAAAGGGTTTCCCTCTGGTATAGAGTAATATACATATAAATATGTGAAGGGAAAAGAGGACTTTTCTATATACTGTAGATTCAGTGACTGGAATACTAATATCCCTGTGTGAAGCCTTTACTTGCTGTGACAGCCTAATGAGACACTGACAGTGGCTGTCTGCTTGTCCTGAGTGAATGTCCTGCATTATGTTGTTTGTGTTGTACTGCAGGATGCTGAAGTGAGGTTGTCTGACTGCTGTCCCCTCGGGAGGCTCAGGAAGAGATGTACTGAACCTCCCAGGAGGCTATCCTCAGAAATAGTTTTCTACCTAAATAAATACCATCTCCTGGGAATCTTCTAGAATAGTAACCAGTGCATGACTGCCAATATCTTTTCATACTGTGAAATTCTAAAACCTTTGCTGTAGAATCTATAATATGAAGACACAGTTAGGATGCATCCTCTTTTTGGTATATTATCATTTACTGACTGAACAGTTTTGATTTCCCAACTGTTTGCACATGTAACTTCAGTTTTGTGTACACTCCATACTGTATGGGAATAAGTTTTCTTAAGGACTTACGTTATCCTTATTTACCATACAACAGATGAGGTCATCTGTGATGTGTTCTCAGATATTTTTTAGAGGTGTGTGCTAAACAGAGGAGGGAAGAGTTTAAAGCATTTTGCTGTATGCCCGTGTAAGTTTCTTAGCTGGAAATATCTATCTCTGTATCCTGAAAGTCTGTAGCATGAGTCCAGTTCATCAGAGCTACTGACTGAGCTTTAAAAACAGCTTATATGTTCATCTGCAGAAGAGTTTGATAGCTTTATATGGAAGAATAGCACATTTAGACTTCCCAGTCTACAGCTTGTGAATCTTTTATACATAAATTGATCTCGTATTTGTACACTTAGAGAGAAATGTTAGCTAAAATTCTTTTCTGCTTCTAAAAACTCTGTTTAAACACTGCAAAAATTCGCTTACAGAATATGAATTCATTATCGTGTTACATTCTGTGTGCTTCCTTGAACTTAATTGCATTATCACACATTGAAAACTGATGTTATAAAGCAAATGCTATCAGGAAATGCTCTAGGCCTAGAGAAGGCACTATGAAGAAGGTGTATAATAGAAAGAGGTGTGAAATTAAGAGACATTAAATAAACTCCTGGACATTTCATTTTGGAGAAAAGTATGCCTGAGGGAGTGGTATGACAGAGGACTGTACAGTTGTAAGTGGTGTGTAATGATAAACATGGTATTATTCTATACTGTTTCTCATACTGTAAAAATTGAGTCACAATAAAATGATCAAGCAGTGAGATCATAAAAATCAAAAGGCATTTTTGCACACAGGCAATCACTAAGTTGAGGTATTAATGTCACAGATGTTAATGTAGCAACACACAATGTTGCAGAAGCAAAAAACCCAAAGTGAACGTAGTCCTAAAGCATAGATCAACTGACAGGTATTCTATATATTTTTAAAAAAACTTCCCTCAGAGAAGATGATAAAGCTTTGATTGCTAAAAACTGCAAGGATGTAGTAGGAGAAAAATCATTGTATTTTGTTATTCCTATGGTCTTTTGCCCAACATCTGCTTAAAATTGAGATATTTGGCCAGATGAATCTTTGCTTGACCCACTGTGATTATCTGTGCTTGATTTTAGATTTCCAGACATTGCATCTAGATGTCAAATAGTTGATGAAATACACTGCATAGCATACAAAGAAACAAAGTCCTGCAGATGAAATAAGCAAGGGGATCCCCTTCACCTAGCAGAGCATCAGAGAGACTGTAGCAAAACAGGAAGAAAAGTCAGTGTTCAGTTGCATACCATATTGAGAGCCTGCTGTTTGATTTTTGGTCTACATTGTCCTAATTATCCTCGTGAACCAACATAAAGACTGAGTGTAACTTTAATCTTTTTTTTTACCTCTTCTTATTGTTTAATACACTTTTTGCCATCAGTGAAGTGGAATTCTTTACTGAAAACCATCCAATTATTTTGTATTAACATGCTCAATTCAAGCATCCTGAGGCTTTTTAGAGTCTGTTACTGTTGACAATTTGCAACTGGTTTTTTTTTTTAATGGAGACTATGCTATTAGATGCTCCAGTAGTTACACAGAAAAACAAATGTACATCTGAAAAAGCTTACCCTTTTTGGTGTGGTAGAAAAAAATAGCTTACCAGCAAAACTAGAATTATGGAAGTGACCACTGTGCAATCCCTCCTCTGGTCATGAGAGGGGGAGATGCAGATTCAGGGATTCGAAGGGTTTGCATTTCTTTCCTAGTAATCTTTGCCCTGGTCAGGTCTCTTGACTTTTTTTGGTCTCGGTTCTTGTCTGGAGAACGGAAGGGATAATATTGCTTGTCCTGGGTTGTGGTGTAGAATGTGCACGGAGTAGTCTACCACCATCTTCATGAACTGTGGAAACCTATTGCTGAAGCAGCATTCTTCCAGACTCTCCCCTCCCTCTTTCTGTTAGGGTGTCTTTTGTTAAGGTGTCCTCTGCTAATGGGTTTTTTGATAACGTGTTTTCTGTTAATGGCCTGCTGATGACTTACAGATAACTCCCACCAGGAGTTATCTCCCGTTAATGGGCCATCAAGGACCCCCCCTGTATGACTCATTATTCCATTGTGAGATGCTCCACCCAGGGGGAGGAGCCAAGCATTCTCACCTGCATATAATCTGGGATCTGGGACAATACGGGGTACCTTACCCACTGGATCTACAGAGGATCAGAGCTACCAGACCTTTCTACGGGATTGCTGCTTCCATCATCTTGCTCAGGTTGTATTCTGACTCTGTCAGGGGTCTTTTGTATTATTGCATTTATTTAATTTCTTTTTTTTCTTTTCCTATTAAATTGTATTTCTGACTTGGAGCCTCTCACTAGTTTTGCTTTCAAACCATCACANATTAAATTGTATTTCTGACTTGGAGCCTCTCACTAGTTTTGCTTTCAAACCATCACATTGCTTTAAATCCATGTATTTTCTCTCTTGTCCTGCTTGATTCAGCAGTAAGATTTTAGGCCAGGGATTTTATGGGTACTCACATGTATGGATACAATGCCTGCCATAATGGTGACCTGATACAAGCGGGAGTATGTAAGTGCTAATGCAGGCATACATATATGTTAAGTAGAAATTCTAAAAAAAACCCCAAACTAATCAAAAGAAAAACTACTTGAGGACAAAAAATAGGCAGGTCCTTGGCTCTTCACTTCTGTCCCTTTTTTCTCTATTTTCCCACTTGTACACCCCTGACACACCGACTTTCTTTTCCTTAACCTTTCTCAGGTGGCAAGAGCAATCTCTCTAAAACAAAAAACCTGTCTCTGTTTGATGATGCTCATTAAAAGAAAAAGTAAACTGTGAGGAGTCACTGCCTGAGCTGCATGTGCCTGCTTCCTCCAAACAGGCACTCAAGTGCTTAGGCGTGTTCCTCAGGGGTTGCTGCAGCTGGAGCTGCTTGTGCCCACCCTCATCTCCCTCTTTGTGCAGAATGACACACTCATACATGCCTTGGAGGCAGAGCTCAGTGGAGACGCAGGTGTTGCAGGCAGCCCTGCAAGATGTGCCTACTGGCAATGTCAAACCAGTGTACCAGCTCTGCAAAAGGAAACCAGAAGCACACATCCAGCCTTCTCATGAGGAGCCAGTACCCCAGGGCACTGGCTCTAGAAAGTGATTCTCTGTGTATCCATGACCTTTAGTGATTTGGTGGCAGGAAATGTGAAAAAAAATTAAAAAAAAAATCAAACAGACTTTATCATTGAAAATCTGCAAGTGTGAGATGCTGTGTGAAAATGTAACCATTCTCATTTTGATGTAATCAAAGCCATTATGTAATGTGAACGTTGGTGGGGAGCAGCCTTCCTGAATCATGTTTACTAGTGGGAGTTTCAGAACTGATGTGTGGATGGGAACTGACAATAACCCCCACCACATCTCACTGCTGCACTGCATGGATGAGACTAGGCTGGTAGCAAGAGTCATCAATATTACCCTCATCTATTTGGTCTTGCATGGAGGACATTGGGCTTGTTGGGGTTTCTGTTTTAGAGGATACTCTACGGATGCCCCTTTCCCGCTCCCGTTCCTCCTCCATGGTGAATACTCTTAGGTCAGTTTTATGGCACTATCCCCACTCTGTCCCTATTATATATTCCTTAACATTGATATCTCTCTGTGAGTATTATCTATCTGTTAGCATATTAGCTATCAGATGGAGTAAGCCGAAATTTTGGCCCAGGTAATGCTCTCATGTCTCAGCTTCATTTATTTGTCTTTCTTATCTGCAGTGCCTAAGTGATTCACTTCAGGGTAGATGTCCTTGGAGTATTTTCTTCATATCATTCTTTGAATCTAATGCCAGCAGTACTGAATCAGTCAACTGCCTTCTCTTCTGATGATGTAAGATAACAATTTAAATGAGAATTACATAATTCTCCTCTAGAAACTAGTTTAGCTGTTACACCTACCAGGTCCAAAGAATTGCTCTTTCTGTACCTGCTAATGAAATTTAACAGAGCTTTGGAACAAGGTGGAAAAATCAAGAAGAAGTAAAGTTTTCTTCACACTCTTCCTCATGTTCTTTTGAAATGTTATTGCTTCATCATCTCATACAAGTCTTCCAGAGGTGCACCTCATAGCAAGGCAAAGAACCAGTGCAGGTACTTGGATACAGATAGCTGTGCCTAAAAAGTTGTATCTGGTGTTTGTGAAATATCTGCTTTACAGCTTGCACTTTCTTTAGCTTCACCATATTCTCTTCCTCAGTTGTCATTCATCAGCCATGAGGTAATATGAATAAAATATACTGACATCTACTGAACCAGAATGAAAATGTGAATATTCAATTCTTTTCCCATATTGGATGTTCCTTGATTATAATGCTTTGTCAAGCCAGAGCAGGATAGCATATCTTTCTTGCCTCTTTATAGATATGCAAAGAAATGGAGCATAAGGTGCTTCACTTTTGATCTTGGTATTCATAGTCTTATACCAAGTATTTATCCTTAGATTTTAAAAAATTAATAATTGGCATGATTTTTTGTCACTTTTCTGGTCCACTAACTTTTTGTATTACCTGATCTTGATTTCTTTTTGTGTCTGTCATGAATGGAAGTTCCATGAGAAATATCACCAGCAAGTAAGGTTTATGTGAACTTTGTTATTTACCATGATCTCTAAGACAGAAATGACTTAAAATGTTTTCTTCTGCTGTGAATTCATAATTAATGTAGGGAGAGAAACATGGGGAAATGGCTTTCAATTGAAAAAGAGTACATTTAGATTAGATATGAGGAACTAATTCTTTCCTGTCAGGATGGAGAGGCACTGGAACAGGTTGTCCAGAGATGTTGCAGATGCCCCATCCCTGGAAGTGTTCAAGGCCAGGCTGGAGGCAAATGACTTCAGCTGCCTGGTCTTGTGGAAGGCATCTCTGCCCATGGCAGAGGGGTTAGAATTAGAGGATCTTTAAGGTCCCTTCCAAGCCAGACTATCCTGTGATTCTGTGAAAGCTATTCAGGGAGCTTTAAATAAAACTTCCTGCCTGGCATGATTGGGAAAGGGCCATTTTTGGTCTTTAAAAATTGTTTGTTTACAGAAACTTCATTTTCTGTAACAGAAACTTCCCTGTTGTTGCATCCATTTCTAACTTCTTTAATGTCTGTCTTTCCCCTCAATAGTAAGCTAAATTGATATATATGGGAAAAGAAGCTGTACATTTCTAGAAAGAGGAAGTATTAAATAATTGAAAACCAGACTTCCTGTTACATTGAAAACAGACCTAAACAAATTCAAACACAGAAATGCACATGGGGTCATCCATGGTACTGTAGTGACATGATTTGGAGTAATAAGAAGGAAATTTGATGCAGCTTCTAAAATTAATTTCATTTGAAACCATGAGCACTACAAAAAGCATTTATCATACTGATAATTTCCCATAATGTCATAAAGATGAGCAATGAAGCAGAAGTTGCTTCAATAAAGCCCATCTAGATTGAGTTTTCCTTTCTTAATTAAAGGTAGTATTTGAATTTCTGTAATGCTCAAACAATAAAAACCTAGATTTCCAGGATTTTTAAAATCAGCTGAAAAAGTCAGACTGCAGAGTGTGTCAGAGAGATGCTGTTTTCTGACTGAAGTGATAAATACTGAAAGAATAAAGCAATAAATACTCTAGATGTCTTAATTTTTTTTGTCTGAAAACTACTGCATGATACTTTACCCATTTGGGTAGCTTATGCAGAAAGACATGAGCTTGCAGTGCAAAATTCATAATAATAAGCAGAAATCAATTAGCTTCTTTAATGGTTTTTAATGTAAATATAAGAATAATAGAATATCTCAATATCTGAGAATAATAGAATATCTCAAGTTTAAAAAGACACATAAAGATCAAGTCCAACTCCTTGAACTGTCAGAACTCACAGAACTGTCTAAACCTAAATCACATCACGAAGAGTGTCATCCAGACATCCCTTGAACTCTGGCATGTTTTGTGCTATAAATTCAGAGAGTACTTCAACACTGTATAACAGCAAGAATACTGAGCTTGCAAAGCATGCATTTGTAAATGAGCTCTGCTATCTCAGTGTGTGAATAGGTTGAACATTTTAATTTGTCCAAATTTACGTGGTGCTAAATGCAATCTTTTTGTGATAATACCCAGATCATATTTAATTTAAATATTTTAAATACACATGCCTTGAATTTCCTAACTGAGAATGTAGAGTTTAATGCTCACACTTACATTTTAGGTAGAAAAAAAATGATCTGACCTTCAAAGCATCTTGCATTGAAATGGAAGATAGCAGATGTGAGTCTTGCAATGCTGCAGCTGGTATCCAGGGAGCTGCAGATGAAAAAAATCAGAGATCTTCACTGGTCACATTGGTACAAAACTGTCCTGAAGAACAGGCCTTCTCTGCAGGAGCACAGTAACACAATGTACTGTGGGCTGTTGAAGAGGCAGGAGCTCAAACCTGTTAGGAGTCAAAAGTGTTACACCATGTGAAAGATTTGTGGAGCTTGTGGCTAGCGTAGGGTACATCTGTGTGTGATTCAGTAAAGGGTCAGGATCTGCAAGCCTGAGCACTGGAACACCCAGACATCAGGAGAAATTTCTTCTTGGAAAGGGTTTTTGAACATTGGAATGGTCTGTCCAGAGAGGTGGTGGAGTCACTGTCTCTGGAGGTGTTCAAGAAGTGTCTGGATTGTGACACTTAGTGCCGTGGTTTACTTGACAAGGTGTTGATTGGTCAAAGGTTGGACTCAGTGATTTAGAGATCTTTTTCAACCTAATTGATTCCAGCATTCTGTGACAGTGGAGCTGGATGGTGGGAGGGTAAGTCAGGGAAACATGCTCTTCTCCATGCTTGTGGCTGTTGGCTCATGTCAGGGTTGGGAGAGTAGGTCTGTTCTTTTCCTCTGCAGGAGAGTGTTAAGGGCTTATTGCTGGAAATATTATGTATTTCAAAGTCATTGTTATTTTCTATATATGCTCTTTTTGGATAAACATGTCCATCAGACAGAAGTATTGTGTAGTCTTTTATTGTTGCTCTCACTCACAGGACACTCTACTGCCACAAAGTAGGCAACGAAGCTCACAGAAGCATGGAATAGGTGAATTTGGAAGGCACCTCTGGAGATTTCTCAGTCCAGTCCTGCTGCCTGTTTAGAAAAGTTAGGAAATTCAGTTTTTAGAAGCTGTATAAGTAACAAACATTTGAAAGAGCACTTTTATCTTTTCTAGGCCTCTCCACCACTCCTAATCTGATAAACTAATCTTAAAGATCTAGAAAAAAGAACATCTTACTGAGACATCTGACCTCATCTTGCGTTTATGATTTCAGTGTAGAAATAATTTAGTGTTGTTCAGTGTTGTCCATGTCTCACAATGGAGTGGCTTTATCCCTTCAGCAAGTACTTCTACATTTGGACTACAGTCATAAAATGCAAAGCATTTGATTGAGAAGATAGAATTATATTACAATTTTACAAATGCAGGTTATTTTAGTTTTTCTCTATAAGTTCCTTTGGCTATTAGAATGAAATCACATCACTCTTTATCATTTTGCATATTAAGAAATCCTATCTTCTGAAAAGGGTCATTACTTACAAAATAATTTGATTCAAAGTTTGTGAACACTGATTCTATTGATACCTACTCCTATTTGTAAACCTTGAGCAAAGTCAGTGAACTGAGAGGAACTACAGGGAGGGAAAAAAAAGGTGTGAGAGGTACTGGAAATATGTCCTGATCGCCTAAATGATCCAGTGGTAAAATTACTGGTGGGAAATGCTTAACTGTATGACACATTTAAAAAACCCCACAAACGAGATTGTGTTTAAGAACAATTTTGTTACAGTCTTGAAGCAAAGAAAAAAACTGTCTTTTTCATTTACAAATTTAAGTGTATGCAGATGATTAGCTCTGTGCCATTAGTTCTGTGCTTAGAATATGAAGTCTGGGTGTTTGCTGTCAGAAGGTGGTGGTACAGCTTGCACTGGGTGTAGGCTGCTGCTTCATGTATCACTGCACAAGGACTGAAGGTCACTCTGTTTTGTATAACCAATTCATCTGACCAAAGCAGGATCTTTGTTTCCAAGATATATTTAAAAAGAGAAAGGAAAGGGTAGGGAATTAGGGGTTCTAAAACCCCAAATCACAGGTTTGATCCTGTAAAGTACTGGGCACTGTTGCCCTGTTTCAGCAAGACTTAAACATTCTTAAACCTTTTGTTCATGGCACAGCATTTAGCACTGTTTAATCTCAGATGAATAGTTCTTAAAAAGAAGAGTGATATTTTCTTTCATCCACAGATTTCAAAGGACTCTGTGAACAGCTATGTATAAAAATTGTATAATAAAATTGAGAATTCAATTATGATTTCACAGTTAAACATAATAAAGAAAAAGACAGGAAATCAAAACAAAAACCTTCACTTTTTTATGCCCACGTTTCATGTTGAACCTATAGATGGTTTTATTTTCCTGTCTTTTTTCTTGTTTATTTTCAATGTGAATTCCTCAGACTCCTCATTTGAGGCCGAAGCTGTGAACTCATGCAGAAACATAGGACAGGATGTGTCTTCTGACATTCCACATCTTGTCTTTAAGCTGTGGGCATCCTGTTGAGAGGAAAAGGGGCTGTTGTGTATTCACCACTCATCCTCTTCCAAGCAAGACGATAAACAAAGAGCAAAATTCAGACTCCAATCTTGATAAAGGTACAGTCTACCATTGAAAAAGCTAGGAGACACCTAAGAGAGTGGTGGGGGCATTTTCTGCCAAGGATCTAGAGCTGGCTATTCTACTCAAGCCTTAGAGGTGTGCTGCTTTGCTCCTGGTATGATGTACTTAAGTGTTGTTTCTTAGTTAGAGTAGACTACTTAAATGCGTGTCCTCAGCTTTCATTTTATCTTATCCCCTATTCTGGCATGTTCCACCTGGGTTCACTAAAACAGTTGCCTTTTCCTGGATATACCCAGGGATATAAAGATGCAATAAGAATGCCTGTGAGGTCTTAGATGTTCCAGGAGATCTCCAAACTTAGCTCATTTAAATTGCATTTGTTACTTCACATCCATGTAAGAGGGTGTGTTCCTGCTGAGATAATGATTTGTGTGTTCATCTGAAATAAAACACAAGAAGTTTTTGCTAGAAATGAAAAGAATGTGGTCAGGAATAATTTGGACACAATTTAGTAGCTGGGTGCTACTTGTTTAGGGTGCCAGCAGGGGAATCCATTTCCTATCCAACAACTAAACAAACATGGTACTTATGTTTTGTACCTGGCTGAAAGACTGAATTTCCAGGAACACTGCTGTGTACAGTATTGTTAAATGGAAGATATGCACATGAGAACTGAGAAATGAATGTTTGCATTCTAAGGGCAATATTTACTGGTTTCTACAGTCATAGCTTGTAAAACAAAAAAGAAACAGAACCTTACTGTCATTAACCATAATAGTAGTTTAGCTATTTTCACAGCATTAATCTTGCTGTTAACTGTTCTTTTCACATTGTGAGGAGACAGCATGTGACAGGAAAAATCTATAACATCATTCAACATCTGATTATATGCCCCTTTTCCTCAAAACCAATTTGCATACCTACAAATATCAGTGTTTCCCATTGGAATTGAAGGTGTAAAATATTGTCTTTCAAGGTGGAAGTTATTTAAGCAAAGATTTTTCAGTATTTGGGAATTCTGTCTGGATGATTTCAAAAGCAAAACCATATGTCGCTTACATGATTTGGCATTTCTCCAGTTGGATAGAACTTGAGTGGAAAAGTGGAAAAAAAAGTAAAACCTAACACTAATTAGATGATAATAAATACAGGTGCTATACTCTGTGGTGTAATTCATCTTCATAGCAAGCTGTGGGATGAGTCAGAGCCAGCAGATTCTGAGGGATACTGTTTTGTGTATATATATTCTCAGCACATGCTAAAATCCAAATTAAGGTTAAACTTTGAAGGGTTGTTTAACACTGAGATAGTTTTCAAGGTTATGGAAGTGCAATATTGCATAGCCATGGAAAAGGAATTGTAGGGGTTTTTTTCGGTTGGGTTTTGTCAGAAGGCTTCTCACCATAAATGCAATTAGTGTGGTACCAGGATAAAACCAGTGTTTTGATGATCATTTAGAGATCCTGGCCCAGGATTCCACATGCCCCCATCCTCCCAGATGTCCCAAAAATTTCCTTTCACATTCCAGTCATCAAGGTCCCTCCACAACACAGTATGTTCCCTCTTCAGCCAAATTCTTGTCCTTATGTGGTTTGCCAAGATGAAGTTAGTTGGGGCTAACCTGCAACTGTCCTGTATAACTTGCTGTAGAGGGAAAGCTGTTGTACATCTTCCCACTGTTTCATCCACCCCCACCTTCCTGGCCTACAAGACTTCTGGCTAAATGCAACCCCTGGGCTTCTTCTCTTTCTTGTGTCAGAGACCTTTATGGAGGTTCTTTTTTTTAAAATTTCCAGAGAGAAAAATGGATTCGATTCAGATGGGGTGGATTTAGCTCATGTACAGCTCTTTTCGACTTGGATAGGTTAAATTTTTACACGTACTGAGGGGAGTGGTGTTTCCTGATGATGGGGTGCTCAGTGTCTGGCCACACATGCCCAAAAGTGAGGCCACAAAGGAGGGAGGATTCCATCCTGGGCAAATGAATGGCTTACAAACATGATTAGAAACTGAAAATTCTCGGTTGCTGTGTCTTTAAGGTGTAAGCTCAGTGAGACATGCATGTTTCTGAAATAACAGGAGAAGACACAGTCATGGTCCAGCCTCCAGGAATTTACCACAATAATGTGTTGTGTGATTTTGCAAGAGAAATTAAAACACAAAGAAAAACACTCTGCATGAAAATTTGATCGAGCAATTAAAAGCGTATAAATAATTGAAATGAAGCAGCTTAAAAAGCTTTCTATTATTCTCATTGAGAAAAAAAAAATCTTTAAAACATAGGATTCA
Source organism: Trochalopteron elliotii (assembly GCA_024734555.1). Taxonomy (NCBI): domain Eukaryota; kingdom Metazoa; phylum Chordata; class Aves; order Passeriformes; family Leiothrichidae; genus Trochalopteron; species Trochalopteron elliotii. Next base: position 4,246,440 of record JANPWX010000043.1, read on the forward strand.
GACATTATTCTAGGGCAGAAAATAGCTGATATTTACAGTATAGATTACTCAATTTTCTTTTGCCTGATGAACAGGGCTCCCAAAGCTTATTGTGGCTGTTGTGTCGTTTGTGTAAGACACGTGGCTGCTGTGCCTTGCTTTTCTCAGTGCCCCCTCCCCCACAAGCAGAACCCTTTGAGCTCCAAACACAGATGTTACACTGTGCTCTTTGTGTGCATGTGTGTGCACAAGCATGTCTGTGTGTGAGCATAAAAACGTGCCTAATATGCTGGAAAATTGAAGCTAAGCACAGGACTTGGCTTGTGACTGTGTTACAGTGAGATGTTAGTGTGGACCAAGTGTAGGACTAATTGTGTATGAAGGAGTAGTGGTTTAAAAGCAGCCACGCTTAAATCAGCAATTTAATGTAAGGAGGAATGGCAGTTTCATTAAATAATGCTATGATCTCTCAACCATATTCTTAACTAGTAATCTCCCCACAGCAAAATACATAGCTAATCAACCTCCTAGCCTGTCAGGAAACTTGCAGGGGAATTAAATCCTGGAGGAAGAAGCTCGTAGCCCCGGAGGAAGGCTGAGTGCATGTTTCACTGTCGTCTTTCCAGCTCATCTCAGTGGTCCCACTGCTAGAATGTGCTCTGTTGTCATGGCAACCCCATCTCCTGCTTCCTACAGGAAAGATTAGCTTGTACTGTGCACTGGAGAGAATTTAGGGGAAGTCAAGCTAATCCCTGGGTGCACTGCAAGAGAAAGGTTGGACCTCGCCTGAGGGATGCTGTATCTGCAATGATAGAATTGGCCTGCCACAGACACTGGTATTTAAGTTGAAGAGCAGAATTCACAGTAAGTGTCAGATCCTCCAGAGAGGAATATTGAATGAGGTTTTCTAAGTCTTGGTGAAGACTGTCCCATGCCAGCAGTGGAATGACAGCAGGAGGCTGTGTGAGGAATACCAATATGTTTCACCCATTCAGGTGGTATTTCAAATATAGATTCAAAGCCTCAGTTCCCTGGAAACTAGGTGATGAAATTTTAAAACATCATTGTGAGATGCGCACATAGAAACCTGAAGCGTGTCTCATTTGGTGCATAAAGCTGAACAAGTGATGATGAGCATGCCTTTACAAATTGTGTATGCACTGTGCAGCGTGCTTAAGAATTCCTGAGTGCTGAAAAATAAGCGGGAAAGCGTGAGGAAACTGGTCTGTGTGTGCTGCAAACTCAACTGCAAAAGTGCTGAACTATCAAATTAGGCATAAAAAATTACTGCTCCTGATGCAGTCTTGTTTTTTCTTGATATAAAACCCCAAACAATGGAAATATAAGCTTTTTGAAGGTGTAGTAATATGAGCTTTTCTTTGAGGAAAACTCATTTTAATATAGCTGAATTAAGGTGGTATGTGACATGATGCAGTGTGTAAAATTTGTGTTTGTTTTCTTGCTGGTAGAATTAAACAGAGGATATTCTAGCTTTTACATTTCTGGTTATTTTAATGTTCTGCCTTTCTTTGATATGATCCTGCATTTCACTTTAATAGATGCTCAAGATTCCCAGCTTTAAATTAGACTGTTTGCAGTAAGATTTTAACTGTCTGCTTTTTATTACTGTCAGCCTTTCCTAAACTGATTTTTCCACCAGTTTATATGTTCAGCCTATATATTCTTGCATTTTTAGGATTCAGGCTTTTTCTGGTTTTAATCAAAAAACCCCTTAATAATTATTTAATAGTTATTTTCTATATAACCATATCCTCTAACTTAGCTCTATTGTGCATATGTGTTTTACATGTATAAAATGTGAGCATGCTTGTGTGTTTTTGCAATACATACATGCATATACATATGCAGACAAGTGGGGTCTTTGTTTTAACGAGGCCCATGAGTAATTCACGATAATACAACACTGAGGAAGTTAAAGACCTGTTTTCACCTTTCAGGATAGGTATTTTCCTCCTATCTAAGAAGCTTATTGCTGAAAAATCCTAGTAAGCACACACTCAGTCTGCTTAAAGAAACAGCATATGCTATATTTCTCTGTATGCCTATAGAACTAAAAGCAGAATCATCTTGCTGATATGATAAAGGGGCACTGTGTTACCTTTCCAGAGTTTTGGGTCCATGGCATAGGCAGTTAAGGGACTGTGATTGTTTTTTTCTCCTCCCTCCCAGGACAGCTCAGAAAGAGTCACACCTAAGCTCCAGATTGGTTAGCATAAGAACAGTCTTCTCTTCAAACCTCTTTTTTCGGGATGTTTTACCAAATGGTGAGAACATTGATAATCAAAGAAACTGTGTCTTTGCAGTTAACAAACTCAGTAGTTGGTGTACATCTATTACAGAAGACTATATAAAAAACCACAAAGGGTATGGAAGATTTAAGTCATCATTTAGGCTGACTCTTGGATCTGTGGTGGACATATGGGTGACAGGGATTCCACAGAAATGCCAAGCAAAGTAGAGATCAGAGTAAGAGCAAATTCATCACATAAATGCTTTTAATTAGAAAGTGCACTATGAAATTATTTCTTGATATGTGTCAAATTAAATCAGTGATTAAAAAAGTTCTTTCTATGATTAAAAAAAACAAAAACAAACAAACAAACAAACAAAAACCCTGGGAAAGATTTGCCAGAGGTTTCACTGTATATTTTCACCACCTCTGTGAATATATGTTGTTGGCTATTAATAGCCTTTAAAATAACTGAGATTGTTGAATGAACAGATTTTCTGCTTTGTGTGTTGTTTTATTAAATTAAATAATTAAAAAGCTGGATTTTTTTTTTATCTCAAGGTGATGATTTGTTTCCATTTATTTTTCTCCAGCATTTAACTTGTGCTAAATGGAGTAATGTTGGCTGGTCAAACATTGCCTTATTCTGTCTCCTACAAAGTATGATTTTAGGAAACTGCTCCAAGTTTTATTAGGAACTTCTACAAAGCAACTTGCATTTCTTATTTGCATTTCTAGACAAGACTAAACAGGACTACCTAGCTGTGAGGAAGTGCAGTGGGATTCAAAGCATGCATTCAAACCCACAGCCTGTGTTCACATTCTCTTCCAGGGAAAGGGTGTGAATGCTCCTGGTAGCAGTGGGATTGTATTACACTCAGGCAGGTACAGTTGGTAGAGGCTGCTCACACTCAGGAGTCCAGGCTGCCAAACTTGAGGAAATTCCTGTATAAACTCTGTGTCAGTTAAATAAACTGAAACTCCTTTAGTTACCAGAAAGTAAAAAGAAAAGTTGACTCTACTTGCTGTATACAAAAATGCCAGAGTTTCTAAATTTTAAAAAGACCAGAACTTGTTCATTTTGTCAGGGTCTCTCTTTGGCACTCTCTTGTTCTGAGATTTGTTGGCTTCCCTACAGCAGTGGGCGAGCCCTCTGCTTTTCTCTTGATTCCTTTCCTGCCCATCATTCCCACTCCCAACAGGTGTTACACTGCTCCTGAACTGCCTTCTCCCTGTCCCACTGAGTTCCAGTGTTCAAGCTGTCTGCTGGCCAGATGTTGAACTGGCTAACATGATGCTTTCTGATGTATCTTTTCCATGCATAAAAGTAAGTAGGATAATTTAATATATACAGTGATTCATCAGAGCAAGGTTTTGAGTTATGGCACCAAACAGAAAAATATTGTCAATAGTATGTCACTCTATTTCCTTGAAACATTTCTCACTATTGCAAAAATAGCCCTCAAAACTTGTGGAGCACAGCATCTGCCTACAACCTCCATTTGGAATTCATGACTAACAATTTGTCTCTCTTTCACTGAGATTCTCATTCAGGGAAAAATAGATAAAATGTTCAGCATTGACTGGGTGGTACACTGCACCTTGCAGAACCTGGCTGTCTTTTAACATCCACAAGTATAAAGCCACAAACTTTATTCTGTCCCAGAAGGGATCTTGCTGCTGATATTCTCATTAAACCATTAGCAGAAATCACACTTCTATACTATGTATAGAGTTCATATGCAATGTGTGTATGTCTCTCCATATCTGAGATTTATCCTAAACATTTTAATAAGAAAACAATAATAGTGATCATATTTTTTCTTGGTTACAAGGCATCTTATTTCCTGAGGCATCTCTGCTTCTTTATTTCCTTTAAAATGTATGTGTATATACAAATAATGCTTCCAAAGAGACTGTAAATGGTCAGTTTGATGGTAGCAGAAGTGGACCTCAATGAAAGAAGTGTACCTTCACTTGAAACAGGAATTTTAATGAACGCAAATATTTTGATCAATTTTTTATTTTAAACTAATCTGAAATATTTTAAAATACCTTTTTTTAGTTTAAAGTTTGTCCTAATTTGAAACAGTAATAGCAATCCACATGGGAATATTTTGATTATTTTAAACCTCCTTTGTCTTACTTTTCCCCTCAAAACTAAAACTTTGAAGTCACTGATTATATGTAAATTGCATAAATTTAATGGACTAAATTATTTCTCAGGCTGCACATGCTGGGTCCTGTTGATTCTAGTGAGATTAAGATAATATGCATGCAAAGGTAGATTTTAGCCCAGTGTGTGATGTTATTCTGGCCAGCTTTCTAGCAGTAAATTAAAAAGTGCTTTGTCAGTGCTGTGCTGCTGGCTTTGTAGCTTACTGCAGAGTAGGTCCTTTATATTAGTTGAAGAGCTAAGCAAAACAGCAATGCTAATTTTTAACAGGGTCAAACACAAAGGGAAGAAAACCAAGAATTCCTGGGCAAATTCTCTCTTCTAACAGTAGCTGAGTTACTACATGAAGTCTATCTGGCAGCCCTAATACTGAAAGGAGTGCAATTCTTTTTGTTGCAGCTCCATTATTCTAATTTTTTATGCTGTCATCCATAGTAATCTGAATATTTTTTGTCTTCTCCAGAGGTTGTTTATCAGGTCATGACAGCAAGTGGCTGTAAGGAAGATGAGAGAAACACATGCATCTTCAATGGCAATGCTACATTTTTTTGGTTTTTTTTTTTTAGATTCCAAATATCACAATACCAAAATATCAATACCAATAATAGCAATATTTCAATTGCAATAGCAAGTTATACAGTAGGAATCCAGTGTTTCTGTTGTTCTGTGGCCAGAAGAATCCACTGAAAGTTTTACAGGCGATGGGAGGATGGATGTGAGCTCAGGATATGAGTGATTGATCTTTTCACATGTAGTGTATTTTATTTCATCTTTGCAAAATCATTCTTGAACATAGATTATTGTGTGGATTCCTTTAATGGTCTCTCTGTGGGTGAATAATCGGTAATTTTAAATTTGAGATTTCTCTAGTTGTTATGATTGAAATTGTTTTCTGAAACATGCTGAGGAGAAGACAAGTGCTGTATGTGTGGGTTGATGGCAACCACTGATTGCACCTGTGATTTGTGAATGCCTTCAGTCAGCAGCAAACTAAATGGGACCTGATCAAAACTGTCATTTGGATATTCAAGTCTAAGACCAAAAGTGCTGTGATATTTGCTAATGTCCTTCAATTCTGCTCTTTACTGCTATCTAAACTACTGAAGATTTTTTTTAATGGCTTCCATTGTGGTTACCACCTGAAGCATTAACAGTATCAGTCCTTTTACACTCTGCAAATGCACTGTCAGCATACGTTCATGTCTGACACAAAAGATCAGAATCTAATCCCTGTATTTTATCTTAAATTCCCTCATCACCAGCTGTGGTGTTGAGTTTTGCAGGGATTCCTAGTGTAGGAATCTCCAGAAATTGCAGATTGCAGTGCTGAAGTTAAAACTAAATGTTTCTTGGGAAAACAGGCCGCTTGAGAATTGGCTGATGACATCTACATAAAAGGGGCTTAGCATCAGTGATTTCCAGTGATTTTCACCACATTATTCAACTGGTTTTGGCATTTTTTAAAAAATATTTCAAATTAGAGCTGTTCCAGGTGTTCTTCAACAGAAGAAGATAATGTTGAAATTAAAGCAGTTCTGAGAAAATTTTCATCTTCAAAGGCTTCTTGAGTGAGCATAAAAGGTTTTGGACCAATATTTCAAAAGCTTCCAAGAGCAGTTTTCCTAGGGTAACATTGACTGACAGGATCAGGAACTAGAAAATCTGTATTTATCTGTTTCCGTAAAGGGGAATGCCAAGAAAATCTCTCAGGTATTGCAGACTTTTCTAAAGAAAATGATAGCCTTAGACCATCTTCTAAATGCTCCTGTACTAGAGCCACTCTATTTTACATGGGGTAATAAAGGAAGGGTTTTTCTTTTAGAAAGACTGTGCTTTGATTCCTCCAAAATGTTTTTATACATGTTTTGCAGAATCCAAATTGATAATTGTTTCTTTGCTTAGAGAGGTGAAATTTAAATACTTGAACCAACATTTGTATTTTGAGCATTCTACCTGTGTCAATAGTTTTCTGTATGTTGAAGCTCGTCACAGTAACATAATCAAGGGTGGTAAAGTCATGCTTTCCCCAGATTGTTTTGTAATTTGGGGACCAATTAAATATCTAGCTCTGAAGTTTCTGATGATTCCTACATGCAGAACATGGAACAGTCTCAGAAAGCTGTCCTACCTGGATCACCAGGTGCCATCAGCAGCAAACCTTCACAACCAAATTTGTGTTTGAGGTGCAATTAATAGATTTGATTGCAGTGTGTTTACCATTGATGGCTCTCCCTTAGGTTGTTGGTGTTTTTCTTGTTGTTGCGTTGGTTCTATTACTTCTTCTGATGGCAGCTATTTGCAGTTGCAGAAAAAGAAAAGCCTGCTCGTGTTCTGTGAATGAGAACACACTAGGCATTTCACTCTTTTGAGTGTTGGTCCTAATGTTTGGTCTTACATTGGATATAAAAGATAAAGCCTCCCCCACAAGATCATAATAATTATTAGAAATAACATTCTATTCATGATCAGGGTTGAAATAATGTGTTTCAGTATGCATAACTTTTCTGCTCTATACAGTGATAAAAGCTTTCCACCCAGAAGAAATAAGGTTAATCTATTCTCACACCCATTTTCAGGTCCATGTTCTGCTTCCATAACTTAGCTTTTGAAAAACCCAGTTCTCCCAGAAATAGAGAATTATTATTCTCTATTTCTATGTAATTTCTAATATGTAATTATTATTTAGGAAGGAAGGTGATCAGTTTATGAATGGGATGTTAGGAATTACAAAGTAATGATCTAGGATTTGAAAGAATTTGTCAGGATCCTATTGCTTTGAGGGACATTTGCGGTTTAACTAAGCAGAAAAAAGATTATTAGAAATGTTGTTCATTCTCATCACCTTTTTTTTTTGAAAACGCTCTATTTTCTAAGTTTTCTGAAGCTTAGGAATAGGTCTTCCATACAGCTGTTTGTCATACATATGTTTCTGTTTCTAACATACAGTTCAATTAAAGTAGCTAGACAATGCTGATCCTTTCAAAATATAAAGCATACTATGGGCCAAATAATCTTGTTTACAGAGTGTAAAGGGAAAACAAATTATAGATCAGATTTTGATATGTCTTCATCTTTACTTCTCTGTTTAAAATAACACCAAGGATACCTGTGAGTGCTCTTACTCTAGGCTTCCCCTTCCTCTCCAAGCTAGCTTTGCCACAGAGAAAATCAGCTGTGAACAGAAGTCTTGGTTTACCAGGAGCAGCCTGCTGGTTTCCACACACAGATCTGTTAGGCCAGCTCAGTGGTCCTTTTTTACAATTCCATGCTGCCCTTTATTCTCTGTCAGTCCCACATCATAAGGAGGCCAAGTAGGTATTACAGTTGGACTCTTTAGTTTTAGTGCTCTGACATTTAACAACAATTTGTACATAAATGTTGAGATTTTAGTGAGAGTAGGACTGATTTGCTGTTATTAAAACATTCTTAAATGTCATTGGCAATGGTACCTTATCAGTTGTGTAAAGCGCAGGAAAAGCGCATGCAACAATTACGCTGTGTGTGGATTGTGTTGTTGCTGCAATTTCCTGGGCTAACAGAAGCTCAGTGAAGTTCTTAAAAGTAGACTAGTTATTCTACTTCCTAAGAAATCTCTCCAGTCTGCAAAGAATTGCAAAACAGCTCATGGTTTCTCTCTGAAGGGTAGTATTCTGTTTGCCCTATTTTCTGGCCTTTTTGAGTAATCTGGTTTTGAGTCTAACTCTCAGTGATGTTTCATCAAGGGCAAACTTGACTGCCTTTAATGCAAAGAAAATTTTTGAAAGTTACAAAATAGTATTAAGAACCTGTAGTGTTTTTGTTGGCATTAGCTTCCCAGAAAGGAAGTGTAAAATGATAGTGTTCATGCAAAAGTTTTCAAGTGCGAGAAGTTTTCAATTTTTAATCTTTCATTTCCAATGCTGTTCATTACGCACTCTCATACTTGCTCTGTTCCCCACCCAGGCAGAGTCCCCTGCATAACACTGAGAGGGAAAGTTTGAAACAAGAGATGCATTGCTTAGTCAGGTGTCTCGGCAGTGAAAATTTCAAGTTCAGAGCTCTGGTGAGGTTTAGCAGTAGATATGCCAGAACTATCTGTCAGATCCTTTGGGGTTTGTGAAGTTTCTGAGCTCTGAATCATAGTTACTTGGCCTGCCAGGAATATTGTGACAACTGACCATCTGACCATCTAGCAAAATCTTTTTTTTTTTTTTTTTTTTTTTTTTTTTTTTTTTTTTTTTTTTTTGTGTTCAGATGCCTCTTATTCTAGTACCTTTTTAGCCAGTGTGTAACCAAATCCTCATCTATATTTTGAGAGCTGTGAAAAAAATTACTGACGTTAATAAAAAAAATATGGTTGGTTTTTTTTATTCCCTGAAAATAGTTTCTGCAAACCAAAAGGCACGTTTTAATTTTCTCAGTCAGATTGGAAGTCAACATCTGTAGGATTATGAGGCAAGTTGGGATTTAGAAGTAGTGACTTTAATGAAGGCAGAAAAGACCTTCCTGTAGTGTTGATACCTCACGGGATCTCTGCTATCTTCTGTGCAAACCATTCAATTGGTGCCAAATTCCTCATGTTGTGGACATTTGTGGGTAGAGTTTGCAAATCTGCCATTTTTTAACCCAAGTTATATTACATATTTCAGGATTCTCCTGACTTGGGCCGTAGCATTTTTTAGTAAGAAGAAACATTAACTGTTGTACACTTCCAAGCAGATTCCAATGTCTTGAATATGATAATGCCTATACATCTCACTTATCTGTTTTGGCATTCACTACTTGAGACAGATTTTTCAGATCAAGGGGAGGTCAATCATCAGCACTGCTTATTTTTCTGCCTTATAATTGTAGTCAGCATGCTAGAGAGGCTCCAAATAGGTTTGTGTCCTTTACTTCAGTGGCAATTTTTTTGTGTTCAGGTAGCACTGCTGACTTTTAGTGCTGCTGTCTCTCACCACCTTTTGCATTCATTGGTGGTGTTTGGGCTGGCACTTAAACATTGGAGATACTGAATTTTTTTAACTTACACTTGATAGAGTAAAAAATACAGTAAGAAAGACATAAGAGTATAACCATTCAAAAATGGTTGCTTGCCAGATGAAGAAAGGCCAAGTTTGTTATCAAGTCCTGTCCTGTGTGAGCAGAACAGTGTTTTCATTTAAGCACTGAGGAGACCACTTACTATTGTTACCCATGGCATGCTCAAAGCAGGAAACAGTAATGCACATACTGCCATGGACATTTACAAGCATTTTAAAGTGGCAGAGTCAAAAGCAAATAGAAGTGAAACAGGACATGTAATTTATATCCCTCAGACATGCTTATTTGCTGATGTTTGCAATAGCAGCTTTCCAAGCTCTGGAATTAATTGGATTTCTATACTTACAGTTTATCTATGATAGAGTTACGTACTTGACTCACAGAGACTCTGTCTCAGCAAAAAACATCACTTACATCACAGCCACTAAATAAGGAAAGAGCAACCCTCATGAAGTCCTACACTTGAATATTTACTATTCTGACTTTCAGAGTCGCTAACATCCACTTTTCTAATGTATTGAGGAAGTTTTAATTCACTGTTGATAACACTAGAACTGCATAGAAGAACAAAGGCTCTAAGTTCCTACTTCCCATTCCACACACTTTTTTTCTACTTCTTCCCAATTGTATGTTTATTACCTATTTTTAAACTGAATTTCTGTATGTGAATATGAAAAACAGAGGCACTTGTTTTACTCTTTGCTGAGGTAGGAAATTTTCCTGAAAGCCTCTCTGTTAATGTGAGTGGAGACAACTGAGTGGAAAGGATCTGACAGAATTGTTCCAGAGAGAAAAACAAATGTTTGGCAAAAAACTGCTTCATTTTAGCAACATTATAAAATGAAAACTAGGAAAAAAAAAAAAAAGAAGAAAAAAATCACAGGAAATGTTTCCACTTCTAGTTTTGAGGAATTTTCATGTCCTAGCTTTTAGTATGCAGTTGTAACAATAAAATTGCTTTAATTTAAGTAATACAAATCTTTAGACTATACTTTTCTGTGTAAAAAAACAACCAAACAATAAAATTAGATTGTAATTTTGAAATCCTGAACTATAGAGTGACAAAGATGATCATGAAGAGTCAAATGAGTCTGAAGTATTTGTAGAAATATTGTTGCTGAGAGTAGTGCTGTCAACTCAATTGAACTATTTTTATTATTATAGAGGTACTCAAAATACTGGACTGGCAGGGCACTTTGATCTCAGTTGCTCTTTGTGCCTAAATAGCAATTGGCAACTACTGACAATGTGTATAAATTACAAATATAAAATAAAGAATGCTTGCAAGTCTTCTTCAAAATAGTTCTAAAATAAAACTAGAAATGCAATAATAGCATCCATGAACTTCAGCAGAATTTTTGCTTTTTTGTACACCTGGGAAGGTATGGGTATATTTTCCCAATTCTCTCTTGGTTTTTTTTTTTTTGGTTGTGTAGGTAAGATTTTTCCTTATTTCTACTCTGTTGTGGTCATCTAGTGACAAGCACAGTATTAACAGACATAGGATTTTTCATATTTCAAGAGGAAACTTCTACTAAGCTCTCTGTTTGGAATATAGCAGAGGCAAATCCAGCAATTTGTACTGTAAAATTTGGGGGTCCAAGTCGGAATGTGGGTTAAATGTTGTTAAGGACGTATGAAGCTCAAAGCAGCCATTTCTGTTTATTCTTATGGCTTCTCCCTCCTTTCTTTCCCAGTTTTACTGATGAAGGAGGTATAATGAGCCTTTCCATAGCCTCTGCTCTTATGGAAGAGTAGGCAGCAATTTGCTGAGGGGATGCAGAGCTGTCAAGCAATTATTTTGCCTGTGCTCAGGGCTTCACCCTTCCAGAAAGAAATACAGGCTGACATCACTGTTTGAACCCACTCAACACATGAAAGCTGGTGGGGTATATTTTAAAGGGCTTTATTAAAAATTCCAGGTTTGGAGGTATCCAGTCTGGACAGAGCTTCTTCTACTGACTCCTACTTGATCTCTCCTCTTTGCTTTTGTCTTCTGGCAGATCCTGATGAAGTAAAATTCAACACTACACACCCACACTATGTCCAAATGGCAGATAAGTTTAACATAATTCCTTTCAGCCCCATTTGGGTTGAAATTTTGGCACCAAACATGCACGTACATATTACTCTTTGTCTGCTACTGGCACAGTACCAGATTCTTCATGCTGCCAGGAACAGTGGCAGCTGCTGCTTATGCTAAAGCATAAGCCTCTTCCTGCTGGACAAGGAAGAGGAGGGAGCAAGATCTCTTAGGTTACCTCTTTTTTAAAGAAAAGCCTTCACATTTCTCCTTTTCACAATACATTGCAGTCTCAAACATCTTTGTTGCTGATGTGTTCTGTGCAGGGTTGGAATTTTAGTGACCCCCAAATGTAAGAGTCCTATTTGCCTACCTGAGCCCTATTTGCCTGCCTGTTTCCCAGCCTTCCTCAGTTCCTAACTTCTTATCCATAAACTGCTCTGCAGCCTGGAGTCCTCTATGGGATGAGCATTGGACAATACCTCTGGCACCACTTGTGTTGTTGGGCTGAGAACTTGTTCCTGCAGTGCTTGCCCAGAGATGGAGCTCTAAGCCACATTCTTGGTGTCAGATGACATTTTGCCTGTCAAATATGATCCTATATGAGTCATGAAAACTTTTAGAAGAATTGCAGTTTTTTTGCATTGGGAACTGCTTGATAGAGTCTGCCACAAAAAGCACCCTGGAGCTTTCTCCAGAGTAAGGGGAAAACCAGGGATTTTTCTCCCCAGAGGCAGTAAGGGCTCTGTGTTCTGAAGTGTAAATGCCAGAGAACAGGGATGAGCTAGATACATAGTGGTAATAAGGCTACTGTGCACCCCGTGAGCTTTCAAATGGGTTATTTATGTGTGCAGTACCCTCCTAATAGACATGCTCCTTCATCTATTTGCTGTGCATATGCAGGGACAGTAGCTTTGCAGGCAAAAAAGTAAGCGTGCAAGTCACTTATGAGGCTTTATAAATGAACCCTTTTATAATGCTGTGACTGACAGGGCAGTATTATTTTTCTGATAGTTGTTGATGTCATGGAGTGGCAGTTTTTCACTGCTCTGTTATTTAACATTATAATTGAATAAAAGAGCTTCCTGTTTTGTACCTCCAACAAGAAGAGATGTTTACCCATGGAAAATTGTGTATTACTGAAATGTTTGTTTAATAATAAAATAAGATTTACAGCCTGGCTAATGCTGATTCCACTGTGTATGTGCATGTGTATGTCAGATTTACTGTACTCTTGTTGACAAGGCTAGGGATCAGTTTGCTCTGTTCCTTTTTCTTTTCATAAACTCATGCAGTGAGGGAGTGTATGAAGTACCTCCTGTCCTATTCTTCCACCACAGAAAATAACAGGAAGGAATTTTTGGATAAGCGTCACCGAAACTGATGGACATTTCAGATTTAAATTCAATGCAGTGAGTTCCATAGCTGAATTCACAGAAGGCAATGCCATCAGGAAAGCATATATGTCAAAAGGAGAAAAATGATTTATTGTTTTTGAGGTTAACTGAAGAGGACAATTAATATATATTCTTGTGATGGACCAAATGCAGTCTCACTGGGAATAAAGGGACAGAGCTCTGTGAACACCACCCTTGCTCTGTCCTCTAAAAAGACTCTTTCCCACCTCTTAATTCCTATTCTTTGTTTCCTTGATATGGGACAGGGAAAGAGAAAATAACGGCAGTAATTTTTTTGAGGAGCAGAGAAGGGTGCTTGAGATTTATGCAGGTTCAAAGAAAGCCTGGAAACTTGGAAGGAAAAAACATACTGAGCACCAGCATTTAACTAGAAGCCACATCCTGCTCAGGAAAATTGTGTTTGAAATTATTAAGAGCTCAGCAATCCACAGGAGGACGAATTCTATATGCTTGCCTTATTCTCTTCTCTAAACATCTCCTAATAACCAGTGATTAGGAGATAGGATATTGGACTAAATGGATTTTTTATCTGACCAACTAAGACAATTCTTATGCTTTATGAAATGGGAAGGTCTGAGATCACCTCTGTACCTCCATTAATTCAACCCCTGTTCTATATAAAAATGTGAAAGGAAATGGAGATGATGAATAGATAGAGTTGATTTGGGCTGGCTTTTAAGTTATGTATTGAATTTATGCTTCAAACATGACTTGTGATGTAAATGAAGCATGACCAAATACATAACTGTGACAAATTAGTATTAAACAGTCCTTATGAAAAGTGATGGGAGTGAAATGTGTCCTTGCCTTTTTATCAGTTCATTTAGAAAAATCTCTGTAATATTTTATACTACAGAAGTTTCTGTGAGTCAGCACTGTACACCACCTTTTGTCTGATTCATGGTGCTCTTCTCCCAAAACTGCCTGCTGTCTGTTGCCACCAAAAGAGTGTTTTTTTCACTAGTCCCCATTAGAAAGGTTGCCTTGGTGTTGTGGAATTGTGGAAGGAATGTAACTAACTTAGTTTATAATGTTTGCTTATGCAGCATATTATTTTCATTAAAGTTGTATTTTAACATAGGAAAATAAAGCACATGCACTATTGAAGCCAAAGGTTAAGGAAAACAGTTTCAAACAAACTCAAAATTGGTCTTGAACCTGCCACTCTCTGGTCTGCAGTACTGACTCTTGCAAGTGACCATGTTCAAATGGATTGGATTGCTACGAGTGTACGGTGGTGTTTTCAAGGTCTGGGCTGATGGTATCCAGCCCAACAAGATTAAAGCAACCTTCATCATCCAAGATTTTGGTAGACAATCTTTAAGAGTGGGTGTTATGACAGCCTGCATTTGCACAGCAAGAAGTTTCAGTCTCACTCATCCCACTCAGCTCATTCACTTCCAATCTCCTCCTTTTAGAAGGAACAGTTACCCATCTTGCTGCTCTCAGAGATGCTCTGTCGACAGGCAGCCCACTCAAAATGTTCATTTAACCTGAGTGCCTGCTACCTTGGAGTTTGCAGGCATCAGTGTCTGTCTGCATGTGTGGCCCTCTTTTCTTCCACCATTTCCAAAGCTCCTTCAAAAGCAGGGAGAAAATCTAACACAGTGATGACTGCAATGAGCTTGGAAAGTTCACAGCAGGAATCTGGAATTCGCATGTGTTCAAAAATAAACCTGGTGTCACTTTATATATTGCTGGTCTCAGTGGGATCTGGAAGGAGGAACTGGAAGCTGTAATGCAATGTAATAAGACATAAACTTAAAGTAAAAAAATTACTGTAGATCTTGTTTTGAGAACTAGACTCATAGAACTGTAGAACAGGATTCCACTAGACCAGGTCGCCCAGGGCACCCTCCGACATGCCCTTAATCAGTCCCAGAGATGGGGCATCTACAGCTTCTTGTGGCAACTTTTTCCAGTACCTCTGTAAAGCATTTCTTCCTAATATCTAATTTATACCTATTCTCCTTCAGCTTAAAGCCATTATCCCTTGTTCTATCGATTACCTCTGACATGGAGAGTACTTGGACTAAAGGTGTCCGAAGGGTGTTGTTCAGACCAGAGCACAGGATCAGTGTGGAGCAGTGTGCAAGGTCGAAGAAGGAGGTGTTGACATCAGTAGGTGTATAATAGGACCATAATTGGTCTATGAGTGAGAAGTCTGTGTCTAAGGCTAGAGAGTGCCCTATGCTTCATCAAGAAGGTGGCTGCTGCATCATCCAGAAGTACTTCCTCTCTGCTCTTGGAGTGTTTTGCTGAGGGGTGACACTCTTTAATCCCTGGAAGAGCATCTCTGCATAGGTGAAGGAGGCCCTAGTTCAGTATTTTTAGAAGTGAATACGTATTTTGCAGCCAAACTCTCCCTTTTCAGGCTTAAGTAACAAAACCAGTTGTAGATGTACTTCCAGTCTTCCAGCATTCTGGGGTAAGGGTTTGAAAGCTGCACAGTTCCCAAAGACGTCTTGCCCTGAGCAAGCAGCATTTGATTGTTGATTTTCTGTTATTGCTGATACTTGTGTATAAAAGCAGTCCTGGATGGTGATGAAGATGTGAGCTCATCCCACAGCCTCTTTTATGACTGCCCCAATACCCAATGCAGGGCATGGGGGCCTTTACTCCCTCCCTTCTCAGCTCCCAGTGCCTATGGCAGGCTTCTCTGGAGGTCTTTCCATAAAATTCACCCTGCAGCAGTCGTTCAGACAAGAGACAGGATTTGAAAGTGTCCTGCCCTTGCCTTAGTGGAGTTTATACTGCACTCATCAGCCAGCTATGGGAAGGGAGGCTGGAGGAGGCTCTGACTTGCAGTGGGGCTGAAGTGAGCCCAGAGAGGAATGCTGTGGTTTGCCGAGCCTCCTGTGGGAGTGCAGCCCTGCAGTGGGTTCATGGCTGCTGCCCCACGTGCACCAGGCTGAGGTGGACCTTGCCTCTGGGGTGGACCTCATTTCTGTGGATTTCCCAACAAGGAGCAGGGGCCAGTGGCCATAGCTGGACAAAGACCCTTCTTCACCGAGCTCTCCCCAAGCCACTGTGCCTCTGCCTCTGCTGGATAGAGGGGAAAAGCATACTTGGTAAGAAAAGAGGCTTTTGGCAGTTCATTATTGCTGAGGTGTTGTGATATACGAAGGTGAGAAAACTGTGAGCAAACTGCTGGTGCCAATGCTGTCTCTGCTTTAGGTGCAGCCCCACTCACCAGCTGCACCAGACGCAGTGAGATGAGGTCTCACCTCCTGCCCGTGGCAGAGGCAGTTGCCACTGGGGAATGTGGTCTGAGGGACAGGTCTCCATGGATCTGTTCTTGCCCCTTGGCATCCATGTGATGGCCATGAGTACTTGTAGTCCCTACAGGCCCAGGAGTGGTCAGGAGATGTTTGGGCTGTGATTGCCTATAATCCAATGATGAGCATCACTTTCCTCTCCTGGGCGAGACCCTCTTGTCTTTTTCCCCAGACTCAGTCATTCCTGATGTGTTCCGTGTTTATGAAACCTTCTGAGGAACTCTTGGTTTAAAGTATCCTTACTCTTAGCAAAAATAGACAGCTGCCCAGGGAGGAGGAATGTACTAAACCTTGTAATCTGGTTACCTTGGTAACATCTGTAAGAAACTATTGCTAAACCACTTTCTGTTTTTTCTTCATCTCTTTTATGGAAATACATATTTCTCTTTACTTGACAAAAGCATGATTTATACCATAACCATTGTAGCCATTCTTTTGACCATTATCTTGACAAACAAGTTCTCATCTCAAACAAGCAAGGTTAAATGACTGTAAAAACAGATATTTGACTTTATAGTGAAAACCAAGATTTGCTGTCAAGTAACTAAGCTTTTGCTAAGAAAAGCAAAAATCTAATAAAATTTTTCTATTGTTTCAGAGTATGTAAAATGCTTGTTCACATTTACTCCACATAGGAATTCTTTTGAGTGGTCATGTTTTAGAACAAACAGAAGGTTATTTTTTCTTCTGCATTGTAACATTTTCACACATTTGTAAGATTTAATTGTCAAGCATATGTCATACAGGCCAACAAGAAAAGAAATTAAAGCATTATTGCTAGGCAAAACTAACAGCTGTGCTTGAGAATTGGCTATTCCTGGATCTAGCTCTTAGCACAGCTCTCATCATTCCCATTCAGCTGTCTGTGTCCTAGTCGTGGTTCCTCTGCACTGCATGAGCTGGGACACTTGAGTGCCAGCACACAGAAGTTCCTGAGGGATCAGACTTGTGTGCTGCTGGGTAGGCAGTGCCCCGACCTTTTAGGTGGTTCTTTGTATCCTCTGGTTACTCACTTGTTTCTGTCTTTGCTGCCAACAGCAGGGAATTTTCTGAGCCCTTCAAAGGGAAGAGCATCCCTGACTCAGTTACCTATTCAGTAACTGATTTAATTAATTTGAAACTAACTGTCACTTTTTAAACTGTTAATCAAGAAGCCAATTATCTGTTAAAAGTCCTAAATACAACAGTAATCAAAGTGTTTCTCTGTTAAAAAAATCTGGATTTCTTTCTCTTATCTCAGAGCTTTTAAAATAAGTTGAAATGTTTCTATTTTCTTAAAAAAAAATAAAGGCCCTATATTAAAATTTCATTTTCTATTTTGGAATAATAAAACTGCTTATTTATTTCTGAAAGTATGTTTAGAATTTTAGTCTTTTTTATGCATTATGACATAAGTCTCAGGGCATGATAAGGATTAAGAAAATTATTAAGGATAAATCCTGCTCTTTTTATTCACTTACATAGCTGAAATCCTCAAGCAGTGTTGCTCTGTTACAAGTTTGTTTGGTGTGCACATCTAATAGTCTTATGCTAGGATTGTTATGTCTTTTATTGTATATGCATTGGTATTCCAAAGAAGTAAGGTAGAAGTGATACATACGAAAGCATAGGTTTTTTTCAATTGTAGCCATTAGTTATACAGCTGTTTTAGAAGAACAAAAAATGTTCCTTAAGTAAAATTATTTAAATTATTACTCTCAATTTGTATCGTTACAAAATTAGATTTTTTTACAGGTTTAAAAAACAAAGCAATTTTTAAAAATATGTTTGTACTGCATGCCCAGTCCTGTGTATATTTATGGCATAAAAATGTTTCTTGAGTGCAGCGAGTAGGAGAACGATGTATGATAGCTTTCTAAACTTTCTTTTTTTTTGTCTCTGGATGTCTAAGTATTTAATTGAATTAAATCACTACCCATTTATCCAGTATTTTCCTCTCTTCTCATCTGAGATTTTGTTGTTTTTTACTGTAATAATGATGGTGAGTCAAGAATTTGATTAATCATGTAGTTAAAGCATGAGTATTTCTGAGCACATCTGTCAAAAGACGTGTCCTGATGTTTTTTTAATTCCTCGTATGTATAAATGTATTTGCTTCTTTTCCATGGAAGTTGTATAGAGGGCCCAAAAAAGATGGTATATTAAGGTACTAATATATTAAGGTCCATCTCATTCTGTATGTCCAGTTTCAATCTGAGCGCATTCCTGACTACTGACTCCCCAGTTCTGTTTGCAGCTTCATAGTCTGCAATAAGCGAATGCTTGTAGACCCCTGGGCAGGTGTTTGCATCGTTAGCAAAACCATGTAAATTGCCAAAAAAGAGGTGCTTTAGAGAACAAGAAGAGGACAAATTGAGTAACAAATTCTGCTGCTGTTCAATCCCTTGAAAAATAAAATGTTTTACTAGATAGTCTGTTGGCAAAAAGATTGTTTAGAAGTAAAGAAGGGCTGAGTGGTAGCACAGGGGGCAAATTCCAGCACTGACAAGAACAGGATACACATATCCATAAGTATGTGAATATACATATTAATCCCACAATCCAGCTGTAAAATCCTAAGGGAAACAATGACACATCCAGAGTTTTTGGATTGAGCTTTCAGGTTTGTAATTTAGTCCACTATTTATCAGTATATTATGACACAATGAATGAAAAAAGTGAATGGGGACCTGAACAAAATGAAGACAGGATCTTTGATTCTGGAATCAGCTCTTGTAGCATGATCTCAGCTGCCAGCATTGAACATATCTGATGTATTTACACTGTATCTCTGCAAGAGGATATTTATGGATATGACACGTGCTGTTCTGCACACATAAAACCTGAGATTCAGATTCTCTCTCAGTACCATGAGCACCTCTGCTGATTTCAGAAATATGTAACAGTGCTCTAATGAGTGTGGTATAAGAATCTAAACAGGCCCATAGGCATATGGACAGACGGATTGATCAAGGCAGACTTTATCACTTTGTAACTAAAAATCCTTTGTGATTGTTTTTTATGTACACAATGGTACTAAAATGTCAGCCCAGACAATTTCCCTTTACTTAATAATATTTTATGGATTTACTTATAGCTTTTACTTGAAAATGTGGAGTGTGTGTGTGTGCTTTTTGCAGAAATTTACCGGTGCTAGTAATATAAGCAGTTTTCATTCTGTTTTGAAAAAAAACATTGTGAATATATAAATTATGTTTAAACTGGACAGAGATGATGACGTGGCATGTGACTGTAAATATATCTTTTTTAATAGATGATTCAGCTGCAGAGAGTTTTAATGGCAATGAGACCGTGGGACACAGTTCCAATGCTTCAGGGGGAACACACTGCAGGGAGATGGCAGAAACCAACAGTAATGGCAAAACAAATCTGGAGCAGGATGAGCAGCCACTGAACCTGAGTGACAGTCCCCTCTCTGCTCAGCTGACTTCAGAATACAGACTAGATGATCACAGCAGTAATGGAAAGAACAAATACAAGACTCTCCTAATTTCTGATCTCAAGATGGAACGGGAGGCAAGAGAAAATGGAAGCAAGGTAAGATGCTTCCACATGATCCAGATATGAAGCATGTAGTTCAGAAAAGAAAAAGATTTGTGAGGCCAAACTAAAGATTATTCCCAGATAAGCACTTAATGTAATGTGTCTAATATTTGTCAGATCATTACTTTAATGCCATGCGTAGATTTGTATGCTCTGTTACACATATATGATGCATACGTACATTAAGTGTATGTGGATGTACATGGGTGAATGCATATGTATAGGCAAATATATTGTGCTGACACACAGGAAAAAGTGGTTTAGTTCTCCATCAGACGTGAATTTTATCAATCCATTTATTGAGATCTGTCTACATTACTGACTTGAAAAAATATATCTATTAAAGTATGTATATAATGTGATACATATATATATATGTATAAACATGGAAATATATATGTATGTATATTTACAGATGGCCATCTCATCACATCTATTATGTATCTGTAGAATTTTCATGGTTTAAACCCAGCTGACAACTAAGTACTTCACAGCCACTCACTCACTCCCCTCTCTGCCTTGGTGGAGTCAGGAGGAGAATGGAAGAAAGATAAAACCTATGGGTTGAGATAAGAACAGTTTAATAATTGAAATAAAATAAATTATATTGCTGCTACTACTACTACTATTGATAATTGTAATGAAAAAGAATACAACAAAAAGTGAAAGAAGAATAAATCCAAGAAACACAAGTGATGCACAATACAGTTGCTCACCACCCTCTGACCAATGCCCAGTCAGTGTCTGAGCAGTGATTGACAGTTTCTGGCCATATATATACTGGGCAATATTCTCTGTGGTGCAGAATATCCCTTTGGCCAATTTGGGTCAGCTGTCCTGGGCTTGCTCCCTTCCAGCCATTTGTACACCTGCTCAACAGCAGAGATTGGGAAGTTGAAAAATAATGAACTTGGTGTAAGCACTGTTTAGTATCAACTAAAACATCAGTATGATATCGATATTGTTCTCATACATAATCCAAAACACAGCACTATACCAGCTACTAGGGAGAAAATGAACTCTTTCTCACCAAAACCTGGACAAGAATTATCTTCATGAATGTTAAGTGTGTATGGCCAAAAAAATTCTTACCAGAGAATTATCAGCATTTGAAAGGAACTGATTTGGTTTCTTCATGATTGTGTTATGTGGGCACCTAACCTGAATTAAAACTGACAAGTTTGCTTTAAGAAGCTGTAATCCCCTGAGGGCTTTTCGCTGTAGTTTCTATTATGCAGGTAAGGAGAAACAAGAGTGTTATTTTGTAGATAAAGACAGATCTTATAGATTAAGTTAGCTAGCGTTCTAGGACGGTGTTTTTCATGAGGGCCTACAGTAGGGAGAGTGAAGAAATGGCATAGCATTTACCCATTGATCTCACTGGTCATAAGTTTTGGGTTTTTTGTTTTTTTTTTAATATCTGATGACCAACTGGCTTACCACTTTTACAGCAGCAATAATAGGATGTGAGTCCTGGATCCAAAGACTATTAATGCTAGTCACTAGCTTTCAATAGCCTGACAACATAGATACACTTTGCATGGGCACATTTTTTTACAGGGCTTTGAAACAAGAGTGTTAAAATCCTTAGGCATATTTAGAAAGGGATAATACATGACTGATACCTAGAGAACAACATTTAATCATGCTAAAGTTTTATCTCCTCTCATCATTACCTGTGGAGTAAAAATAAAAACTTGTAGTGTTTTTGTAACTTAGGTGTCTAAGTTTTAGTGGGTAGAACAAAGGGAGACTAAATGGAACATTGTTAGTCTTTCTCATGGCCATTAAGCAAATCATATATCCCAACACCTTCTCCATGATATCTTTGTGAAAAACTGTTTATCTGTACAGAATATTTTTTTCTCACAAACTTGCATTTTATGGAGAATGTTCTGCCTAGCTGTAGTCTCCACCTGTGTATGAACCCAGTGCTGTATTTACTCAGTACTTTGAGTTGCATCATGGGTCCCAAATTGGCTGATATGAATGGTATCTTCTTTTGCTTCAGGGCAGATTGTTCTAATGAACCTTTTATAGGCCCATCACCCAAATATTGACAGACACACAGGCTCTTTTGCCTGAGGTAGGTTGTTGCCATCACTTTTGCAAATACACAAATAAGCTTGGCAAAGATGGGGAGGAGTCTTAATGTGAAACTCATTTATAGCTAAGACAAGAACATAGCCTAATGTTCAGTTTCCAATTTGAATCAGTTCCAACTCAGATGCAAGAAAAAATTACTGAAACATGTTAAAAATCTATAATGAATTGAGATGGCAATCAAAGCCATCTCATTCTTTACAAATTTTAAGACGCCAGAATCATCCCCCACATTAATATATTCTTTCACACTTGCTGTCATCCTGCCCACTCTATATTGCCAACAATATGCAGATTTGTCTTCTCTTTTTGTGCTAGTGAAACTGATGTTGTTGTTTAGAGTTCATTTAAGTATATGATTATTTGGATATGCAGTAAAGATTATTAAATATAGAGTAAAGACTTCAGGAAGAACACAATCCTGGGATAAACAAAATTTGTTAGAGATTTGTAAGATGAGTTACTGAGGAAAATATCTGGTTTCTAAGTGAAGGGAAATATATTTCAATTATTGGGCTAGTACTGGAGGAAGAACTGCATTATACTTCCTCCAACTTCTACAATGTCCCTTTTAACCTGCATAGGATGGTATTCTCTTGGGATAGTCAAGATTTTGAAACTCAGAGACAAAGGAATGGAGCTAAGATCTCTTGGCTCACATGTTCTGATAGATAATTTTGTATCTGCTGCAGAATTTTTATCAAAAGAAGCTGGTAGATAAAAATGGTAGGTTTTCCATCATGTTTTCTTTGAAAATGTGACAGCTAATAGGGAAATGTTTTTGAAAATGGTTACTTCTTTGTGGAAGTTAAATTTTCAGAATATTCATCTTGTCCATTCCTTTTTGAGGCAATTATATGCTTATGCTGTAGGGAAAATTTGCTAAAATAGTGGTATCAATCTGCAAAAAATCTCAAGTGTCAAAACAGGGATACTTAACATTTTCCGAAAATCAAGCCTATGGACACTGAGGACTTAATTAGTGATTTGTAAGAAATGTAAGATTTGGGTTTTTTAATAATGAATCAAGTTTTTTTGCCTGAAAAGACTCTGAAAAATAGCTAGGGATTAGATAACCCCGTGAACAACTACAGTGTATTATTTAAAGAATGCTCAGTTCAGTTACTTCAGAGTATGACTTTTAAAACTGGTGTTAGTAGCACTCTTTAAACAAGGATGACATTTCAGTCGGCAGTGTTACTTTGAATCCTCAGTTCAGGCAGTGAGTATTTGTGGTAGGTAATCTCTTCTTTTTACAAAAAGATCATGAGCTGAGTGCAGTGGAGGGAGCTGCTAAATTGTAACAACCTTAAAATCTGATCCAAAATGTTTTAGTATTCACTGAAAGTTTGTTGTGCAAGGACAAAATGGGTTTTCATAGTGTTAAATGCGTATATGTATATGTCTATGTTTATATATATATATACATATATATATATATATATACACATATATATAAATATACACTTTATTAAGCTTATATTAGGGAACAGATCCTCCAGTAAGACCTAGTTCACAGTAGCAAAAATTTCTACAAACATTTAGGGCTAAACTGAAGTTTGTGAAATTTTGCATAGCTGCAAATATACGTGCATAAGTTTAACTTAACTGGGTTGGGTCTTTGTACTACAAAACACTTAGAAAATATTCATCAGCAAGACTCTGCACATATGGTTCTATGAATTTAAATAGTTACATGCACATGTTAATTATTTTAGATCATTACTTATGTGTGAGCCTGCTGGGTTTTTGTATGACCGTGGTGGTCTCTGTAGCACTGAGATTTTTTAATTGCTTATTCTTTTGTTGTTGCTACTTCTTGTACCGTATATTTTATTTTGAAAAGTTATTATATAGCTTTATCTCTTCTTCGTTATTTATTTCATTAAATACTGCAAGTGTACTCCTTTTAAATGATTTTGTCTCTTCTGCATTTGGATAACAAGGTTATTGTAATATAATATGGGAAAACAGACTTTTGGGCTCACCAGCATACTTCCATTGTGCCATTATTTTACCTGGATTAATAAATGGTTTGTTGTGTCTGTATTGCAAAAGGCTCTCCTAATATGCAAAAACTTCTTGTGAAATTTCCCAGATAGAAATATATGCTACCCATCATAAATACTGGGGACATGCATTAAAATGAGGTAACAAGCTCAGCACCCGTGCCCATTTTGTCCAGATACCTACTAATTGTGAACAGTTGGTTTTCTTTCTTTCTACCAGATGAAATTTCTGATAGAAAGCTGGACACCTTGCGTCCCTCTGGATGTATGGTAGGCTAAGTTAATAAGCATTATGTTTAACTCAAGAGTGTAACTGGCTTCTTGAAGAAGTGCACAAGATAAGAAAATTTTCCTTAAAGTCTGGAAAGTAAAGCATAGTTTTAAAGGAGAGAACAGTAAATAATGATTGCTGCATACTATGATCTTTAATTATAATACTGCATTCTAATGTGCATGTCATTATAGTTCCAGTTGTTCACCATGAGGCAGAGCTTTCATGTAGTCTCTAAAACTAAGATCTTTCTGTCTCTCCTTTAATGCTGGGCTTTTGAAGTGTTTCTCAACCTTTTTTTTAAAGCCTGATGTAAAGAACATTGTTATTGTCATGGGCCACTGCCAAGGGGCTGTTTGGTTCCAGCAATTGCAACTTCAAACAGTGTTGTAGTGGCTGTATCTACACTATGGCAGGTTAGCCTGGCATGTATCTGCTTTTAACACAGGCCCCGCTCCAAGGAGGTATTTAAAGGCTGTAACCTTGTATGGCATCTGAAAGCTGGAGCATATATGAGGTCCTGGGTGAAGTTTGAAGTTCCTGCACATTACTCTAGTTAAAATTTAGTCATCTTCAGTGGTTAGTCCTGCTGTAGAATCTTGTAACATCTGTTTTGCTGAAGCTCATCATTACCAAGGGATGCCAGACACAACTGTCCAAGCAGCCTGAGCTGCGTATGCAATTATACTTAAAGTCTGTTTTCATCTACTGGTGAATCCATCTGGTTTCCAAAGGTCCACATGAATTTAGCCACAGATAGCACCATCTACAAGGAGTAAGGTAGAGTCTCAATGTAATTCTTCCTCACTCTTTCCTTTTAAAAGATGTGATTGCATCTTAGCAAAAGGTGGAAGGTGATTCCTTAAATCCAGTGAACATCATCACATCTGACGTGTTTCTGAGGCATGTGGAGTCACTGCCTGTCTAGTTCCCATCTGCCTGTGTTTCTGGCCGCAGGTTTGCTTGGGGAAATGGCCATGGTCAGAAAATGAGGGAGCATATGGCTTTTTCTAAAGCAAGGGGAATCTTTAGAAATTTCAGTGTACTTTTTATAGAGGCCTATTGAGAAACTTAGGAAGTAATTTATTAAAAAAAATTGTTAATGAAATGTGGAACAGGTGTGCATCTACTTGAAGCAGGAGTTAAAATGAAGACTTCGGGAATTGGCGTGTTATTAAGAACAGTGTTGAAGATGTTGTTTTGGGGTTTTTTTGTTTCTTTTTTTAACTTAATAATTCAATTTTTTTTCTTCCGTCATCATTGATTATTTGTATTCAAGTGGAATAGAAAGGTTTCAGCTGAATGGGAGAATTGTCATGTGGTACTTATATGAGATGGTAAGATAGAAGTGTCTCCTAGTCTTTTGATGATACCATTAAACTCTTTGTACCTTTTTAGTACAAACAACATATTCTTTTGCCCATCTAGTTTATTTTGCTAAATGCCCAAGTAAAGATAATTAATCTGGATTTAGAGTTTACCTCTCAGAAAGGATCTTTTGATTCCAACTCATCTCTCCTCAGAACTTTTCATTGTCTCCCTTGACTAGAGTTGGATCTCACTACGTAGTATGGCATAAGAAGAAATTAGACTATTTTGGTTTTGTTTGTTCTAACTGGTATATTTTATTTCACTTCCATGGTCAGATAGAAAGTGTCCAAGCAATGCCATATTTCACTGACTGCTGTTTTTTTTATGGAAGTATCTTAAGAGTTTGCAGTCTAGGGATTTGAGAGCCTTATTTTATGGCTTAATTGTTAGGACTAAGAAGAGACCTAGCATGAAATACTTTTGGCTACTGTCATAAATAACTTCTGAAAAGTGAAGCAAAGTCTGGTGAAAGGTTTAGGCAGGAAATGTTACTGCAAGTAGTGGCATACTAGATATTGAGCAAACAACAACAGGAGGCAAAGCCAGTGTTACAAACACTCTGGAGCAATGAGATACCAGCACAGAATGCGTCTGCAGCTCCACTAGGGTCCAGTCTGCTTTTGTCATTGCAATCATGGCACTGAGGAGAGGATGGCAACATCTTCCACCTTTGCCTTCATTGTTACCCATTGGGTTCCATCATTACTGCTTTACACTAAATCTGTGGAAACAGTTTGTACTGAGATTTAAAAGTAAAGATGATAAAAGAAGTGAACTGAAGGCAGAATCCACCCCTGCCACTATCGTGTGTAGGTGATACTAGCCTACATCTTTAGTCTTGCATCTCACATCTTTGGTGTGTGAAGGCAGGCTCAAGTGTTCTGTTGAAGTATGTATCTTCTTTCTCTGCTATGCTCAAGTTTGTGCAAAGTTAACTGCCATGTCAGAGCTTTTCTCTCCTTGGGAGATAGATACATTACAATAGAAGATAAGCCTGTTCTCTTCTCCTATGCATGGAGAACGTCATAGAAAGGAGAACAAAAAGTGTATGCAAGCAGTTTTGTGACTTCCTAAATTTTTTTCTGCCCACTCACTTACAAATTAACCTCTTTTTTTGTCTTACCCAATGAATTGCTGCTTCATGTACAGGGGTTTCAGAACTTGCTCTCATAAATTCTGAGTCCTTTATGTTTTACTCTACTATGTTATCTGACACCTTGAATTTATTCTTCCCTACTTTTAGAAAACAGACAAGCTGAGAAAATCACAATTTTCTGACTCTAAAAGTCAATTTATTTGTTGTTTGGATAAAGCATGTTTCTTCTATGAAGAAAAAAGCATGTTCTTTTTTGCTGCTCTTTTGAAGGGAAGTTGTTAAAGGCCACTGAGAAGCTCTTTGGTACCAAAAAAAAATAAAAAATGTTAGTTTAGTTGTTTAATAAGTTCTGTTTAATCACTGTTCAAGTGTAACAACTATAATTAATGGAGCACTGATTTTTCCAGACTTGAATCTTCTGATTTAGTGGGTTACCCATAGTAAATTGCTAAATACATCATTGTTTTGAAGAGGATGCTTTTCATGCCACTACAGCTGCATGAAAAAAAAAAAAATCAATGTAGTGTTTGTCAGAAAATATTAATTCTGTAACGTTCTCTTACAGTCACATTCATCAAAGTCCTTTGTCTATGACACCATCAGTTCTGTGTCTATTTCTTCCCATTGGAAGTACATTTAGTAGCAGATTTTCATGTTCAGTCAAAGCTCTTGAAAGTGAAATTGATTTCCTGCAGGGCATTCATTACAATGATGTAATGGTCCAGGTCAATTAAACGGAAGTCAATGATGCTACTCCAGATTTACATATCTGCAATGGAGAACACAGTCTGGCTCCATATGTGTATGAAATCTCAGCTAATGAAAAACTGGCATGGAAGAGAATAAGTTTTGATGTGACCTTTTATAAATTTTCTCAGAAGGTTTTTTTAAAAGGCAGAAGAACAGATTGGTCAAGTACCAGAAAGTGATGCTCTTCCTTCCAGATTGCATATGTGTTACTCACAGATCCAGCTGTCTATCCTCATTTACTTTTACCTTTGGAGTCTTTGGTCACTCATAACAAAAAAGAAGCACTTGTACGTGAAGGAGATGCAGGACTTTCTCCAACTTGCTTTTAGTGGCTGGACAACTGTTCAGACAAGAGAAAGCTACCAAGTGCCTCTGCAATCAGTGAGGTAAGGTCTGAAATTACTACTTCCCTCCCTGTTTACAGCCAAGAATGTTTTATAACTCATCAGTCTGGGAGCACATGTCTATACCTTTCAGGCAAATTCTTGTTCACTGCAGTCTAAATTTGTTCCTGATAGACACCTTCAAGGCTGGGCCTTGTTACAATCCCTAACCTTTTTTTTTTTTTTTTTTTTGTGGTTAATTGGGTTTTTTTTCCCGATTAGGAAGGAAATTGAATTTGTGTTGAAATCCTACCATGTCAAATGATTTGCTGCACCTTTTTCTTCTTCCGTTATCACATATGCAGCTCCTCTGCCACCTAGAAAAAGACTGAGAGCAAATCTTGCTCTTGGAAGATTAAACACTGTTTGATGGTAAATTGAGCAAGATATAATGGGGCAGCAATAATTGCTACCTACTGTGATTGTGTTTAGTCTTAATATTGTTTACAGTTAATGAACTGGGTTTTTTTTATTTTTCAGATGCTGAGGTTCAAGAGCTGATCCTTAAAACTAATCTGTGATGAATGGCTTCATATTTGGCTACTTTCTACACATTCTTCAAAACTATATTGTTATTCAAGAAGTTGATAATCATGAATGTTACTCCTAATTTTTTCTTTCTGGTGTTGAATCCTTTTCTACGTGCCAAGATAAGTCTGGAGGAAAGAGAGGAAAGAAGTCAAAGGTTTTTCATCTTTAATGACATTTATAACAATATATTGATGAGATTTTAAAATAAATATAATTTTTATTAGTTGTCTTACAGATATCTCATTTTCTAGTCTTTTTTTCTTGTTGAATGAACTCCAGTAGTCAAATGTCTTGCTGGATGCTTGATACACCTTCAAGCTGTGCTTTTGTGTGCTCTCCATAGCAATTGTTGGGAATAATTAATTACATTAGAACCTTGAATGCTTTTTTTGGATACTTATTCATGCACCTGGAGTTGCTGGGTGTTGTGAGAGAAGTAGATAGGCCAAATTTTTAGTAGAGGAAAGAGGGAAAGAAAAGTGGAATTCAACTTTAAAATTATTTAACTATTTTGTTCTCTTTCATCTTTCCTTTTGTTGCTTGCTTTTTGCTGCTTCAGCTTTTCTGGTAATTCTCTTCTGTTCTCCTCCATCTGCTTCCAAAGACTCAAAGGAAGACCTATCTTAAATTTTGATTTTTAGAGCAAAATAATAGATAACAGATTACTTACCAGAAAATAGCACTGTGAAGAATTAACTTTAATTACTGAGTCTAGTCCTTTGTAAAGGGGAATCTAAATAATAGACATTTACTCCAAGAGGATGTGCAAGAGTTCAATTCACAATGTCCACAAAGTTCAGATTAATAACTTTCAGCCTTTTAGAAAACAACAGTGGTGCAGCTGTAATATGCCACGGAAAACAGTGAGGAACTGGAATCATGGTTGATGTCCTAGATCCCTACAACAACAAGGGATTTGCTAGATGGATTTCCCAGATGGTCTCTAGCAGTATCTTATTCCCCGCAGAATGGGGAGTGAAAAAGAACAACTGCCAATAATCCCTATCAGTCTGCTTGAGGTTTTGTCTGCCATATGTTTCATCAAAACATCCTGCTTTGTATTTCATCTCTAACAGTGACTGATTTGAAATACTTCAAAGAAACAATTAAAAACCCAGCATCTACAGTAGTTATTGAGGCAGAGAGGGGACAGTGGTGTAGGTAGGCATCAAAAACTGTAAAATGATTGCTATGTTTATTAAACACAGTCAAAAGACAGCGATCAAATAATTTTGCAAAATGCATGGTAAGGAATAAGCCACCAATAGTTACAAATATTGCAGAATGGTATTCTTGCACAATCAGTAAAAGATCCTGGAAACTGGTATTTGAGAGCTGTGTAAACAGTCAACATTTGTGTTTCACTGGGAACTGATGAAAGGGTATAAAAATATACAGCCAAAGGTAGGAGTCTGTAACTGATGTGAGTTTCCATTTCACCCGTGTAAGTGTGGCATGCCATGAAACATTTTAATACTGGATGAATTCCATATGCATCTCTAGAGTTTTCCCTAAGCTGCTTCTTCTTGGAGCTCACAGTGTTTCTATGAAATACTGCAGCTGTTGCTTGGATCTTGGCGTGGTACAACTGAATATTTCCCATAGAGATGCCTCTTCTTATCAGCTGCTTTGGTCAGACTGTCATTCTCAGTGTGCCTTCACACCTATTCAGTCTGTGTTCTCCAACTCTTGTCATGATGAATATGCCATGAGCTACCTCCAGATCTGATGGAAATGGTACATGCTGTTCTCTTGATATACATGCATACACACATCATATATATACATATATATATTTATATTTTTTTTCCCTTCGTCTGATGAGAACAGTCATATGCAGTGGCCATGAACCAAAGTATGGAATCATACAGATGAACCAGGAACATACAAAGAGCTCATGTTGTTAAGGCACCTGCAATGACACAAATACAACCTTTGTTTTTGTGTACAGGTGGTCTAGCAGACAAGAATGTGATTGTTTTTCATGTGTGTTTTAATTAATATTGGGATGAAATCTTGTATCTTGCTTCTGACTCCAATTTATATTTTGGTAGAGGTCATGAAGTAATGTGTTTCCTCCTCTTGTGTTTCCCATGGCATTTGGGAATTTCCTGACTCCATCAGGAAGATCCCTTGCAGAACTACTCAGAATTTCTTCCCTGTACCTTCTACCATTGAGCTCCTGGGCTGCACCCTGTAAGGATTAATAAAACAATCTGCATGAAAAACAGGGAAAGGTGAGTTGATTTCCTTAGGGGTTACCATGAATGGCCCCGTTATGGCTTGTCCTCAGTCCACAACATTGTAGTGTGAGCTGTGTATTGGCTCTCAAAAGGACACATGGGTACTCTTTGGACCATTTTATTCAATCAGTGAGATATGGGTTTTTTGGACCCCCTCTGAATGAATTTGTCCTTGTCTCACTTGTACACTTAGTCATGTGCTCTTAAAAAATCTTTTGCAGATGGAGCCCCGTGGGACTGGACCTGTTTCAAAAGCTGTGTTAAATGACTAAAATAAAGGCTTTGAAAATTCCTGTTTCCCCCAGTGTGTTGCTTAGCAAGTATAGCTGTGTTTAGTGGAAAAGAAGTTAGATGAGTCTGTGGCACGTGTGCCATCTCACACCCTCTTGGCTCAGCTGGGAGGTGGAGGCATGAAGGAATGACATACAGGCATGTTTTGGAATATGCTGCTTGTGTCAGCTGCACCCTAAAGATAACAACCTCACAAGGTTGATGCTTCTCTATGGTTCATTAGAAGCTTTATAAAATCCACCTCTATACATTTAACTAAGTGTCCTCCCTGCCTTAAGGAAACACATAATATACAGGTTTATGTAATACTGGGAAAAGATATTGGAATTCCTAACGGATCTAAATGAGTGACGAAACACTGAGGAGTTGAAAAATTTGCTGCATAAAGATGGAATTACCTTGTTAGAGATAAATTAGCCATGACTTCGTCAGAGATCTCAGTGGTTATTGCCAATTAATAGTTCATTGTCTCTTTGGAAGGCAAATTTAAAAAAAGACTCAGCAGATGAAACTTTTTCATATAGGTTAGGTTGGAATTGAGATAAAACATTTTTACAATTATTGTAACAAACCATTCATATAAAACTAGTGAATCATTGCACAAAAATGTCTGTATAAGGTATGTTCTTTTCATAAATATATGTACTAATGAATCTGAAAGTATATGGGGCATGATTGCGTCATTTAGGAAAATGGTGGCAACTATTGCCTTCTGTTTGAGAGTTGAGTGGTCACATTCTGTGGTTCTGTGAATTGGTAGAAGCATCTGGAATGTTTAAAGAGCCAAAAAGGCTTTTAGCATCTCAGACTGCCAGTTGCCTGGCCTAAGCTTTTGAGAAACCTGGCCTAAATATCTGTATTTCATAGTCTTAAGTACTTAGCCCTGCACACATCTGGTTTGAGACATAAACTCCAGGACAATATTTATTTTTACTGCACTCACTATGCCAATTCAAGATCATTCTATTTAGTATAAAAGGTAAGTAGTTTTTAAGACTGTATATAAGCTCTGTGGAGCTAATTATTTATCTTCATTCTTTTTTTTTTTTTTTAAATATTAAATTGGCAGGGAGTATGCTGCTCTGGTTTTAGCCTGTTTCTCCATTCCTATGTTTAGATTTTGATTTTACTTGAGTTTTTAATATTTAATGCTTACTTTATAATGATGTTTACAGTACCTAGAACTTATATGTAGGGCTATTTATGTGAAATAGCAAATTAATAAAATAGACTGTGTAAGTCTACTGTTTACTGTGGGATAGTAGAACTTTTCTCTCCATGTAATGCAGGCAGTCAGTCGTGGCAGCATCTTCAAAATACTTGCTCCACTTTTTACTATTTTTTTTGTAGTTGTAATTTGTGTTCTTGAAATTTATAGAATACTGCTGTGTTAATTTTTACATTTGTTATTTAGCATCTATAATTCATATAGGTGATACTAATTTTTGGTTATTCTGTTTCTAACAAGATAATTCTGTATACTAACTTTATACAACATGAGTAGGTTGTTTATACTTTCATCAATATTTTAATTGCCAGAGGTTCCTATATCTTACTTCTTTGGATTTACATAGCACACTTGGGATTCTAAAACCATCAATAAAAATAAATCAGCTTAACATCACATTGGTCCTGTGAGGCAAAAATGTTCTACCACTGTCTACTGATTAGTAAATACAGGCATGGCATAATTCCTTGATTTTCCCAAAGCATATCAATCAATTTCTCCAGAAAAGCTGGAGAAGCCATTTGTTTCTTGTGTGTTATAGCTGAACATTAATCACAGTATGAATCCTTATCTCCAGACATTCCTGTTCAGTTAAGGTAAAGAGGCAGAGTCAGTTTCAACTGAGTAGCCATTGGAAAGTTTCCTGTGGTTTATTAGAACAGCTAAAATTCAAATCAGTGTTTTTAAATGTTTGTTTTTACTTGAGCTTTGCTGGAACCATGAGGAATACATTTTCACTGATGGTCTTGATAAATCTTTCCAGGCCTCAGCATAAAAACACATTTATGTATGCCCAAGAGAGCCTATGGACCACATTATTAGTGTTTGTGTGATTAAACCTTAATTGACCTAAAGCTGAATGCATTTGCTTACATTTAGTTATACAGCTTACTTGTATAGTGCATTTCTATAATACAGAGGTTGGCAGCTGTGGCAGTTCATCCTGGCTTTAGGTAGCAGAATGGGATTCAGTTGCACAGAGATGGCATTTGGTACACTTGTAGGGACCCCAGGGTAATCTGTGCCCAGTGTAACCTCTCTGGAAGGATGTGTCTCTCACACTGGCCTTGTGTGGGCTTTGCCAGTACAGTGCATCTGTACTGCCAGTACAGTACATCTGTACAGTGCTCCTAGTGCATCCTAAGATGAAATGGCGCTCAGCTGCCTTTCATTTCATCCTCTGATTCCATCTCAGGCTGTCTTGTGCATCCATGTAGGCTCTTCTCTTGACACTTGAGTAAGTTTGGAGTACTTTGGTACAAACTGCAGTTAATTCCACCTGCATTAATGCTGTTGTTACTTTTATAGGCCTCAGGATAGAAGACAAACATTTAGGCTCTGAACTTCTCCAAATGTGTCTCAGAACATGATTCTGGCCTTCTAGAGTTGAAACATTGAACTGAGTATGTAGCCCAGAGTTAGAGAATTGCAGAAGGATGAGGCTGTAGAAGTGTTAGAATATTCTAATTGTCTGTAGCTATTTAGAAGTTCATTTTTTTCTTTTTAATTATGAAAAAAAGAGTCAAAAATAATAGTTAAAATCACTGAAGCATGGGACTTCAAATCTGGGTTTTTAATTTATTGTACAAAATATGTTTGTGCATCTGTGTACCTGTATAAAGCAAATGGTTTCACTTCCACCCTAAATGTTGCCTCTTACCATACAGTCTTTATTTCACAATGCTCTATTTCCTGAAGCTCGCTTGGCTGATTGCTCTCCTGGTTGCTAAATTTAAATCCTGCTTAATAGGCCTGTGTACTTTCCATGTGTTTCTGGCAAGTGCTTTTGATAGTGTGCTTTTATACACATACCTTCAAATTGCTAACTTTTTCCAGCAGCCCAATTTCTAAAACTCATATGCCTCACCTATCAAAGCCATATGTATACCAAAAGAACCTGCAGTAACATACACACACCAATCCTGGCATTGCAGCAGCTGGGCACGGTGTTTGCCATTTGCTGTGTTTTGGGCAAGTGTTAACTGGAATGTGCAACAGAAAACATAGATTTAAAAGTTAAGAGCCTCTTTTCTTTAAAAAAGCAAGGAATATACAGAGGTGAGGGCCAAAACGAACATCTGAACATCTGCTAGTGCTCTAACTCTTGTAGTCCTCTGCAAAGTCCTTCTGCTGCAGGTCAGAGACGGGGTGTGCAATAGCCTCCTTCTTCCCTCCTTCTTCTTTGAAAGGGACATGGCATTTTCACTGCCATGCAGCCATTTTAGGCCTTCACTTCATCTGCTTGTTCCTCCTAATTGGCACAAATGACTTAATATTATTACCCGCTGTCTCCTGTGGTGTTGTGAACTTCAGCTTAAGCACCCTTAGAAGTTAATCCAAATAACCTATATTGTACTTTGCTACATAATTACTTATTGAGAGAATTAAGCTCAAAAAAGTGGATCCACTCTATATGGTGATCTCTTTGTACAGTGTTAGCCCAACAGATGATCTCATGACTTTCAATACCTCTTCTTACACTTCTGCCAGAAGCAGAGGTTTCCCATTACCTCTGCTACAATATATGAAGGCAGCAGCTAATAGAGGAGCCAGAAAAGCTGCCCATTCAGAATTCACAATCTGAGTTTTATGTTACCACCACCTTAGTTCAGTGACCTTTTCTTGTAATTGTTCATTTCAGAAAAAAAAGCCAAACCACTCAGAAAGACAATTCATTGACTAGAACAAATGGTGAGACTGGCAAGAATAGAAGATATTTCCTATCTGATCTTGTGAGCATGCATTACAGGTCACTGCTTTACCTTTGATAAAGTATCAAAGGGAGGAAAAATTCTGAAACTGAGGAAAAAAACAGTATAAGGTTATGGAGGCTTGATGTAGCAAATGGCAGGGCAGGGCTGCTGGCAGCAGCAGGTCCCAATGACCAGCAGACAACAGGAAGGGGTGTGCAGGTGACAGCTCAGTGCAAGAGGGGCAGAGAGCAAGCCAGGAGCAGCCTGGCCCCTCTTGCTCATGGTATAGCTCAGCTTCACTGGGGCTCCTGGAGAGGGGCACAGAGGTGCAGGTCCCAGGAGAAGTGGCCAGAAAGAAATAAAATGCAATAGTGCAAGGTGCTGATGAGGGTATGGATTAATGACAGAAAGTGTAAAAGTGTTTTAAGTGGCGTTGATACAAAATGAAATATTAAGCTCAGAGCCCATTCCTCTCTCACATAGGAGAACTTGTGTTTACTTTGCAAGAGCAAATTTTCATGGGCTATGCTCAAGCCACAGCTGGCTATCTTACAAAGTGGAGATGTTTTCTTTTGACTTTGGTGGAAAAGCAGATACGGGAAAGA
The DNA here is from genome assembly GCA_024734555.1 of Trochalopteron elliotii. Taxonomy (NCBI): domain Eukaryota; kingdom Metazoa; phylum Chordata; class Aves; order Passeriformes; family Leiothrichidae; genus Trochalopteron; species Trochalopteron elliotii. The sequence continues at coordinate 4,281,704 of JANPWX010000043.1, forward strand.
AAAAGGACGGCATTTAATTTCAAAAATTAATGTGCCTCACTAATCCTACCGTAAAGCCTTTCATCCTACCAGGAAAAAAAGCAGACAGCATCTTGCTTTGAATTAGTTAATTGAGGGCAGTGTAGTTTTCAGCAATCAGATCAAGTGAAGGACCAACCATTTTTGGTGTGCAAAGTTTACATGTAAATAGTGTTTCCATAGCTCCAATTATTTAAAGCCTATGAAACAAGATCTCTTGAAAACATAATGCAGTAAGCTTGAAGTTGGGTCCTCTGATGGGTTATGTATCTTTCCCCTGACTTTCGAAAGGCTGAATGGTAAATAGTATTTTTTTTTTTTATTTCAATTTATAAACCTGGGGGTTTGCAGTTTTAATAACAGCTGTGATTGTCCTGAAACTCATGGGGAACTTTGATTAAGCATGTAATGCAGAATTTATTAGCAATTAAAAACTACTGCGTGGTCCATTTGTCACCTATGTCTTAGAACAGGGCCTTGGAAGACAGTGCATTCTAAGAAATATGTCTGTGCACAGACACTCTGTTCTTACATTAGTTAGCCTATTAGTCTCATAGGTTTATTAAACAGAAGTAGTTACTTGGAAAGTTGAATGTTTTAAAAAATACCACCTTTTCAAAAGTGTTTTGTGAAAGTGATTTCATGCTTTTAGCGGATTTTGTATAATCATCAATTTATATTTTTTGCCTTCAGTCAAGCTGTGAGGTTAACGTATATTAAATAAATAAAAAATACGATTTCCCAAACTTATTCAGTACTTCGAACTTCTTAATAATGCCATTTGTGCATATATCCAGAAAATTAATAGTGTATTATAGCACATAATGCTATGGAAGTGGCTAATGAATATCGGATTCTTCTCTGCATGAATACCTCCCACACACCACTTTGAAATTCATTCTACCTAGAGCCATAATTTGCAAGGTATTTGTTGGATCTTTTCAAAATATAGCTTTCCATAAAAATACATTTACATGCAAAGTGTTATTTAGAGATTTTATGCCAGGCCATTCCTGTTTCACTTATGTCCCAGGTAAAAAAAATGCTTTTTAAAATCTTGGCTGCCAGTAAAGTTTTGTACAAAAAAGTACTGTTTTGCGATCCATATGGTGCAGTTTATTCTATCAATGTGAGAAGGTGTTTGTTGCTATTTGTTATCTTGATTTTTTTTTCCAAAGGGGTGTTTTATGCTCTGTCAGTTTTTCTATCCCTGAATAACCTTTGAAACTAATTTCACAAGGTAGTAATCTTGACAATGATGAGTTGCTATGAGCGGTGAAAATCTACATTTGGCTCCAGTAGGAAGACTCTGGTTATTGCCTGAGGGAGTTGGACTTTTGAGAGGCAGGTACTGCTTGGGCAATGAGTGATCTCCCAGCCCTCAACAAGCCACAGACTCCTGCCCTCTAAAAGTGAGAGAGATGTGTAGTGAAATGGAGAATGCATGCTGGTGAGACTTGGGGATCTAGGACATACATCTTTAGGATGTCAGGTTTCTTCAGTTATACTTTTTGAAGATAAACTGGTTTAAATATAATATACTGGATATCTCTGTGTAGGAATCAGTGAGCAGATATTAAAGCTACCCTTTTACAGGACTTGTAGAGGTAAGCTGGGACTGCCAACATGTCACATCTGTATTTTCTTTGTTTCTATGTAGCATATACTACATAGAAAAATTCAGTGGCTTGAACCCTTATCATCACATTCATCTAAAAACACTACTACTGGAGCTGCAAAATTTCTTGACAAAGCCAAAGATGTCATGTTTGCCAGAGAAAAGTAGTTTCTAAATGCTTCCACTGATTGCGGGGTGTTACTTTTTAATAAGGGGAAACAAAGCCATTAGCATCCTATGGCACACATGATGTGTTCCAATAGAGCCCTACTATAGGTACACACTAGGAAAGGCAACTTTACTAAAGTTATCCTTGCCTTTCAGTTTTTAAAATTAATTCCTGCCCAGGAATTAATGAAACCTGCTCAGGTTTTCTGATCCGTGGCCTGGCCACACAACAGGGCAGAACCAATGCCAGTTCCAGTGACGACGATGGTGGATGTTCACAGGAAACTCTTCTGTCTCTCAAATTCTGTGCCTCTTATATTTGGGTTTAGTAGAATGCAACAGGTGAGAGTTACATTCCATATTCATGCTCCAGAAGGATCTGAGCCTTTAGATCACAGCACTGCATGCCTTGAACTCAGGTAGGGCTCTGTGAAAGAGGAGACCCATGAGCACACAGTGTAAGCAGTTGCACCACAAGAGAGGGGCCACTTTCCAAAAATAGATATATAGATGAGTTCCTTTAATTTTTAAAAATGTATTTGGTTTTGGTTTCCTCTGATTTAAGTTTCATCTGTAGAAGCTAAGGATGCAATAGTAGTCACACAAAATAAGAAAACAAATAAAAAGGGACAGCAAACTGTAAAACTTTAGTCCAGCTCAGATCAAGATTTAGTTTTCAGCTAGTTCTCTTCATGTGATAAGCTGACTTATCATATGATCAAATCCCTTTTCCCTGAATTTAGTGGCAGAAGGATGATTAAATAATTTAGAGAATATTACAAAGCAGTTTTTATAGCTGTTCATTTCACCAGTCAGGTACTGAGTTATGATGTCATTATGAGAGCATGCATTGTATGCTGTGCTTTATTCAGTTTTTCTGGCATAATTCTAGCTGGTTTTCCTCACAGAATTCTTCCTCTATAAGGTAGATTGAATGTGATCTTTGGCAAAGATGGAGTTTTGCTAAGTAGGATTTTATACTCAGCTTTATGCTTTGCTAGGGGAATTCTCCATTGCAGGGTGGTGGTTTAGTTAGCTAAAGTGAATGCATGTAACTGAGTGGTCCCAGTATTCACAACTCAATATATCTTTCCTAGTAGAAGGAAAATATTGTTTATTGTAAATGAGTCTGAGTCTTTACAGACCAAGTCTATTAGATGATCTTGGAAATTTCAGTGCTGCTTGATGGCTGTATGGCTCCCTCTAACTGAGCTCCAAGTGCCAAGTGACAGAACCATTTTGCAGTAAACAAAGTTTATTCAACTACAAGAAATCACAGCGAGTACTGGGGCATGGAATGAGGTTCGTAAGTGCAATTTCCTTTCTAAACAGCAGCTGTTCTGGGAGCTTACAGTATGCCATGCTATCCTGGAGGAAACTGATTCTCTTCTCACAAGCCTGAGAGTTTAACAGGCAGCATATAAAATCTCAGGGCTCATTTATGACCAGACCAACCAAAACACCTCACTTTTGTATCAAGTAAATGCTAATGTTTGTACAAGCTGGAAAGTCCTGTACCATCTTGGGGAGGTAAAATTATGGCTTACAAGGAGAGTTTCTGGTTTCTTCAGGATGGTACCAGGGAAGCTATCATGCAATAGTGACATTTAATGATATTGGTAGGGATTTAGGGGGCTACCATGACCTGTCTGACTCTTCTAGGGGTGACCATTTGCTCTTCAATACAACTGTATTGTTTGCTAGAATTGGCTGCCTGAGTAGTTGGAGCAATAGTTGTTCAGCAGCTCTCCTCTGGGAGTCAGATTTAATGCTTTTCGTAATATTGTCCATCCCCCATCCCCAAAATGTCAGACCATGTCTTTAACAGAAGCACAGTCAGCATAGATGCAGAACGGAAAGATTATTGTTTCTGTTTCTTCCTGGTCTTTTTGTATCAGTCCTAAGGATACATTGAACTGGAGAACTAATAGGTAGAAACTGCCTTTATGAGGAATTCTCATGCAGTATTCTCATGATTGCTGTCCTGTGATAACACCAAGCAATGCCTCTGGCTTACTCTTGTGAGAAAAGTTTTATTTATCCGTCCCTAAACAGGGAGGGTCAAATTAGATGCATTTCTTACAAGATTTACTTGATTTATGAGATAAATTTCTTTAAGATTTATTTGTGGTAGATAAGTAGGGAATTAATCAGTAATTTATTCCATCAGCTTCAGCTACAGACATTTCATCTGCTCCTCTCTTACTCAGACTATTGCAGACTAGGAACAGGCCTCCCACCTGGTTCAGGAGCCCTGTCCTCATCTGTCCCTCCATGATTAGTCTCAAGTTCTCAATCTTCCCACCTGGTCCTTAAGCAATAATTAGGGCCATTAAACTCTGTCTCTCAGGGCTACTTACTGCAGCAATTCAGCGGATTTACCTCCAGTGAATTTTTTAAAGCTTGCTAAAGATTGCTGCTATGAGCAGACAGAGGTAAAAGGCCAAAAGGAAAAGCAAGAACAAGTATTCTCAAATTGTACCCTACACTTCTCACTAGGCAATATGCTCCTCTCTTGCATACACAAAAAAATTGTGTTGCGACCCTGTTGTGTTCCTAGCTTCTCCCTAGAAAAATCACTCTTTAATACGTCATCTTATTACCATGATCAGTTGTAAATGGCTGTTCAGTACTGTGCAGATTCTTTTGGGTTACATTCCTGTCATTAATCAGTTGGTTTGCTTTTTTTCCTGAGTCAGTGTCTCAGTATGTAACTGTTACTTTTTTTGTTGCTGTTTTTTCCTTTAAACTGTACTTCTGAAGATGTAAATGATTGGTCAGAAGAGAAGGAGTAACAGGACTGTCTCCTCTCTCCTATTCTGGCATAGGACTGTTGTGACCGAGCAACACAACCTGTAGGAGGAAGGGCCTAAAATTCTCCTAAATGATGGAGACAGATGAGCTGGAGTTCCCTCATCCACTGCATCCATCAATTGATTCTAATCTCCTTCCCAATTATTTGCACTTTTGCCATGCTCAGACTAGAAAGGAGAAAGGTGTGAGAAATTATGAAATGCCATTGTGTAGAAATGAACTAGGAAGAGGAAATCAACACGGGGAAGAACTTATGATGAATTCAGAAAGAGCACACTAAGAAAGGTCCATTTTCCTCTCTATCCCAATCATCACCTCTAGTTCCCCATTATTTCCAGCTTTTGTTGTGTGTACTGTGTTCTTCCTTCTCATATGAGTTATGATACAGAATGCTGCATGTCCTTCTGTATTAGAAAACACAGGTGCACCCCTCAGCATATAACTATGTGTTTAATAAGTCCAGCTGCTGTGTGGCCTTAGGCAAACATTATAGGGAGTTGCTGACATCGACAGAGTCTTGGCAAGGATGGGACAGAGGCACCCTTAGTCTTCGTTGCTTTCTTTTTCTTTACCTACTGAAAACAAGTGCTCCTCTCATTGTCTGCTATTCTTGCAGCACACAAACCCTGCAGTGATGTTGTTGTATTATTTCTGCATCTGCCTCTGCTGTCGGTCTCTGGAAGTGTCTTTTGAAACTTTGTACAACCTGGACACCTCTTGTGGACTTTCTATCTCTAGGTTTTCTAGGATACAATAGGGACAGGGGAACAAGGTGAGTGCCAAAAACCAAAAATCAGTCTTTTCTTCTGGATTCCTGGTATAACTCAAACTCTTTCATTTATGAATGTGTTTGCTCTCTGGGAATATTTTGTTGTTTTTAAGGAGTAGAAAACTGCCATGGTAAGTGTGAGGAAGTGTGTGAGGAAGAAAAAGACAGTGAATTAAAGGGGCAGGCACAAAGTCTACAATCTCTGTGGTCATAGTTCTCTTAGCAAGACTTCACCTGTAGTCATAGATTTATAAGGGGTATTGTTTATAAATAAACACATATAGTTTCCAAGTGTAGATTCTTGCTTTGGGACTTGAGGATATAGCCTTATGTTTTGTAGAATCACAGAATGATTTGGCTTGGAAGAAACCTCAAAGGTCATCTCTTTTCAACCCCCCTGTTGTGGACATGAACACCTTTCACTTGACCACTCAGAACTCCATTGTTCCTGGCCTTGAACGCTTCCCGGGATGCGGCATCCACACCTTCTCTGGGAAACATTTTCTAGTGCCTCACCACCCTCACAGAATTTTTTCCTAATACCTAATCTAAACCTACTTTCTTTCAGTTTGAAGCCATTCCCCCTTGTCCTGTCACTACGTGCTCTTGTAAATAGTCTATCTCAATCTTTCTTGTAGGCTCCCTTTAGGTACTGGAAGGCCACAACTGGGTCACCCCAAAGCTTTCTCTTTTCCAGGCTGAAAATCCCAATTTCCTCAGTCTTTCCCCATACGAGAGGCGCTCCATCCCTGTGATCAACTTGGTGTCCCTCTTCTGGACTCACTCCAACAGGTCTATGTCCATTTGGGACTGAAGAAGAAAACAGATTATTGAACTCTTTTGATGTCACAGCTTAAATTTATGGCAAGAGGAAACAGAGAAATTTAGGGAGGAAGAAATGAAAGGAATGGTATCAGAGACAAGAGAAGAAATCAAGAAGAGATGGAAACAAAAAATCCCTAAAAGCATAATGAGTTCAAAGATAAAGAATGAAAAGATTTAGGAGAAAGCAGCATGGAAAAAAATGGCTGAAACTGAGCCAAAGGGCATGAACATAAAAGAAGGAAACGGAAAGAAAAAAATTATTATAGCAGTTTTCTAGGTAATTGTAGATGTCTGACAAGTGGCCTATGACTAAACCAGTGAATTGCATGTGCTTTGTATTCTCTGGTTTTATTCCTCACCCAAAATGAGGAAGGGGATTTTTAGATTTTTCCAGCAGCAATATGCTCAAGATTAAAACACAGCGTCCATTGATGATGCGTTGAGAGGAAACCCTGCTCTTTTTTATTTTTGACAACATTATTTCCCTACATACAGATACCCATAAGAAATTGAAATCATAGAAATGTGATTTGGAGATACTTATTCTGAGTCCTCCAAGAATTCTCCTCCTCTAGAATGGCTGGGGAAGGAGCAGGAGCTTTCCTGAAGATGCCCAATCAGGTAATAAGAGACTGTTTGTGGAAAAATTAAAAAGAAGCTCTTGAAACACTAGCGTATAAATATTCTTCTACTTGACTGAGAATTCTCAGTTGCCTCTCTGTTTTTACTCTCTACTTAATTTTTGAGGTTATTTCTATTAGGGTAAAGTGATGTATTTTGATGTTGGTCAATACCAGTGGGGATAGACCTAGGACAGACTGTGTTTTAGCTAAAAGGAGAAAATAGCACAGGAAGATATGTGTTTCAGGGGGTCTTTCAATTATTTCTTGTCTTTCAATTATCCAAACTTCTTGTTATCCAGATAAACACACTGGAATGAAAGTGTAAGGGTAATTTATAGTTGCCTTATGGCTAACAAATATGCTTCTGTTGAAAGGAATATTATAAGCAAACATATTATGGCATAGGTTGGAAAATTACTGAGAAAGAACGAGCAGATAGTCTTAGAAACAGTCAGTGTTCTCTCAGGGACTACTGTAAAAACAATGACTCTGGAGAGAAGACCATGTCAAAGATAATTCAGGAGAAAATATTTTTATTTCTTAGTTCCTGTTGCAAATAACTGAATAGTTTATTTCTGGAAGTCATGTAGTTAACACAGAGCAAACAAAAAAAGATATTTTAATATTTCAGTGTAATACAAGTTTTGTGTAAAGAAGTTCTTTACAACTTAACACTTTACACATTAGATAACACTTTTTTAGAGTCAAACCTATGAAACTCTAGCTTTCAGCTCTCCATTCTTCCCATACAAATGCTGCTGTCCTCATGCTCCAAATAGCAGAATTGCACACAATGATGCCTTCCCATTATCAAGGGTGAAATTTTATAAAGGAGCTGGAAAGGCCAATTATGGTGTAACAAGGGGAGCAAACTGGTCCTAGTCAGATGCAAAGATATGGTTAAGATGAACAAATATGTGAGGAGTTTATAAAAATGAGGTTAATTGGATCTTGAAATAAATGGTGAAATGCTGGAATTGTATTTGGGAATTCAGAGTCTTCTCTGTGATGAGAAAAGAAGAGATGGACAGTTAAGTTCCACAAGTGACGATATGAAGGTTTAAAGGGGCCATGAAAAAGGATAATAACAGTAAAGTCTAAAAGATAGAAAAGCATAGGATTTAAGAGAGGTTGTGGAAAGAAAATGGCTTATTAATGCAAAATAATAGAGTTGGACTTCTATCTAAAAAACTTGATAGTGAATTCCTTAGGATAATAGCTGAACCTGAGTATTCAGTTATACCTCCTGGCTTCTATTTGAATTGAGAAAAAAAAATTAGGAATGTTTTTATTTATAGTTTCAAGTATTTCAATAACAAAAGGGCATGCATATGCCAAGAGTATTTTATGCTTTCTAATGTGTTATTTATATTACATGCATTATAGATTTAGTGAAAAAAAAAAAAAAACAAAGCCAAACACAACTACCACCTGTAGGCAAATTCCCTGCTATATGGAGAACTCACAGTTTGCACAGGAATGAAATGGAACTCTAACAATACAATATTAATTTCAAATATATTTTTAAGGGAAAGATATAGGACATGAATTTTCCCTTAATCTGTCAGGCTTAACTTTTAAATTTTTTTTATACGTCAAATAAAAGGCATGCTCACTCATACCAGTTTACCAAAAGCTACTTTTTACACATTTTTCAAAAACTTTGTCATATGTAGAGACAGTTAAAAATGTAAATGTGAAAAAAATGAAAATAATGCTCTAATTTAATTGATAATTTTGGAAAAAATGATCTTCAAAGCAATCAAACCCATTCTCATTGGAATATTCTAATCCCTTTATGTATCATAGGAATAGTTGCTATAAAATATGTATACACAATAGCACATGGGTAAATATACAGAAAAGCACACATAATTTGCAAGAGTCATTGCTGAAATTATAGACTTTTGTGTATTCAGTGGCAGAGGGGGGAAATACTGAAATGCAGGAAAAAGAAGAAAGGGCTGGAGGTACAACTGGGGACAAGCGGAATTCTGTCAGCTTTAGAGTATGGTTTTATGTGTTTATTAAAAAGATTTAGTAACTTTTAAAGATGTGGAGGCAAATTTCTAGAAGAGAATCATGTAGAGCCAGTGGTATGCCAGTCTCTTGTTCACAGGAGTTCTGTAGTTTATGAGTGTCTGATACAACAGCTGAAAGAATTACACACTACTCAAATAGATGTAAAACTCTCTAAATGTAAATGTAAAATGTAATGTAAATGTGAAAAATGAAGCTTTGTTAAAAAAAAAGAATTGCCACACTTCCATCAGAGGCATCTTACTCTGAAAAGGTGGGGTATGTTAGCAGTTTTAAAGTCACAAAGACACGATTTTTCCAGGTTTTGGTCATTACAAATAGTCACCCTCAGTAATTAATTTTCTACCACTGAATAACTTTTGGCTGAGTAGTTAAGTGCCATCTTTTTACACTCACTGTGGTAGCCAAGCGTGTCTACTGGGACAAGCTTCCTGCAATGAGTTAATGTGGTGTCATCCTCCTAACCCTGTCCAATGGCCATACACCAGTGTTGGACCCGAGCAGGCACTGAAGCACTATGGTGGACTTTATATTTTTAAATGTTATGGATTACTTCTGCTTTAGTTCTCATAAAATAACAGTATGATTTCTATTGGCAACTGTGGGGTTTCTGCATTGCTGTCTTTTGCATCTTTGGGATATTCTTCTACAAATAAAGGGATAAGGTTTTTCTGCTGTAAGCATGCTAGAAATTGATCAAACAATAAGGAAATATATTTTTCCTAGAAAGGCCGCAAATGGAATACATTTTGGAGCTTTGGGAGTTGCTCTTTGAGAAGGTTTCAAATCAGAAGGAAAATATCCAGAGCAGACCAGTAAGAATGATTAGGAATCAGGAAAATGTGGGCTTCACAGCAGAAATGAATTTATTGGGAAGAGAAGATTGAGGGGAGGGGACGTGATAACAGTCCTCAGTTGTTGGAAAGAGTCTCATAAAGAGGGAAGAGAATGCTCTCTTCTCCAAAAACCACACCTTTCCTCCTTTGAAATACATGGTAGATACATGAAAAATAAATAGGCTTAGTACGAAAATCAGAGCTTGGTCTTAAAAATGTGTTAATAGTTCTGCAGATGGTAAAACACTAGGGCAGGTTGTCTGGGGGATACATGGCATCTCTGTCGCTGCAAGTCTTAAGATAAAAACTAGAAAAACAGTGGTCAGGATTGACCATCTGACCTTGTTCTGGGGCAGCAAGATAAAGTAGATGATATTGTGATGTCTTCCCAGGTCTTCTGTTGTATGATTTGACTTCAGATGAATGTTTTTGCTGACTTCTTGTAATGTTTTAGAAAGAGGTTGATATTTCATGTCACAACCTCCTAAAAACAGGCTGTTGGGCATGAACGTTTACTTTCATTTTAATAAAGCAGTACTGCCTAGTACTTCTTAATGCTAGGAAAAGATTAAAATAATGAACTCAGAACCTTCAAGAAAGGGCAAGGACAAAGTGGTCAAAATATAAATACCAGCATCTCAGTATTTTTAAGACAGGTCAATAGTCATCTAAATGTTTGGGGAAGGAAATAATCTTGTCCTTAGCCTTGGCCTCATTTGTTCTCACTGAATAATTCGTCACTGCTGTCACTTTTTTATCCATCCCTGAGTTTTTAAGCACAAAACATTCACCTGTGAAACATCTTACATGCTTCTACTAATGCTTCTACTCCACTAAGACTTAATCTTTCATTGCTATTAACAGAGATGTGTATGCTCCCCTCCATGCTCATACTTTCCTGTCAGCACAAAGGTTTTTGCTTTCAGGTGGTGAACTGGAACCAACAACTGATTCTTGTCTTAGGCAGACTGGCAAAAATTAGAAAAAACCAAATCCACAAACAAACAAGCAAAACCAAAACATTTTAACCAGGTTCACTTCTTCAGTTTAGTTTACTGCAGGACTGTAAAATGTATGTGTCATGGTCTGTTCAGGAATCTGAATGAGCATATTCCTGTCTGTCAAAGGTGGGAGCAGCCCTTTGAAAGGACAGTGCAAGATCTAAAATTGGGAATTGTGTACAAAGTACAAGTTGTCCTCTTCTCTCCCACCCTCTGTTTAGCACTGCAACTGCTTAATAGAGTAGCAAAAGGAAATCCTTATTGGCTTTTGCACAACTATAGTGAAAACACAAGTGAGAGATGTCTCTTCCTTCTCTGAAACAATATTCATCTGTGTAGAAATACGGAAAGGTAGAGATTTTGTTCTTAACTGAGCTTTTGCAAACTCAAAGTTAGGTTTTTTCTTCCTCAGTTTGCTAATGAAACAGCTAGGAGAAAAACACCTGTTTTTCCTGGTACTGTACACAGTCTTCAAATTCACAGTGAATACATATGGTTTCCTGCCATGCAACTTTCTCAGACTGTTATTCTCCACAGTTCATTTAAGATGCTAAAGTTGTTTAAATAAAAACTTTAGAGAAGATGTTGGACAAGGCTCTCTATGCAATGCTTTCTTTAAAAAACAAAACAGAACCAAAAACCAAAAAAACACCCTGACTGTTGTGTTTTTGAGAGGCATACTTAAGCCATTTTGGCCTGAATTTGTTTCCTTCACAAAAGGAAATCTCAACCCTGCTTCATAATTTATGATCTTGGCATCCAGCCGAAACATATGTACGTACTGAAATCAGTTTTGCATCTGTTTAACTTTGTGCACATGAGTAGTCTAATTGGATTTAGTCTGATGAAATGACACATGCAAGATCAAGTGTCTGCACAACAAGGATTTCAGTCAGTAGGTTTCTTAAGGGCAGCAACTTCTATGCTTTATGTGGTGCCTAGTACATGAAATGGCTTTTTGATTATCTCAAAGCCTTCTGCATGCTATACAGCTGTAGTGATGGGTGAAACAAAGAACTACAGAAGAACAAGTCTTGCAGCATAGGTCAGATCTTCTACTGCATAATACTGTACAAAAGTAGCAATTAATTCATTGTAACTTTCTTTTTAAAAAAATGTCTTCTGAAAATTTCTTCAGGTTTAAGGGAAATCACTTCTTCCTTTGTAACAGGCTACCAGGCTGCAGCTGTTGGCCTTCTGGTAGCCATTGTCCAGGTTAAACACATTTGCTTACATATGCTCGACACTCTGATACGATACAGCCATGACCTCCTTTAGGATGGAACCTGGATTTATCTGACTGGGGAGCAGTGTAGATACTCACCATCTTCACAAGACAAGCTATCAGTGTATCAAGAACTGGAGTTTTGTTTTTGCTGCTCTTGCAAGCCTTATCTTCCCATGCCATCTCACATCTGCGATCTTGAACCCTTGCTGATTTCTTGCCCCAGAAGAGGTGGTGTCGAGGTTGGTACCTGTTGAAGCTGGTTTTATCCAAAGGCTGGCTCTTCTGTTTTGTTCTGATGTTTTCTCACTCTTCCTACATCTGCTGTAAGGGTCTAGGGAATGAAGAGTGGTCTAGAGAGTGAAGAGACTCAGAGAAGGGGATGAGATAGACTGCAAGTTCTGATATTAGGAGCATTAGGGGTTAAAAACTGGAACTCCAGGGAGTTGATACTGTGAGAATGTAGTCTGGGGAGAATATATAAAAAAGGAAGGCTTGGAATATGAGTTCTCTTAAGGCAAGGCAAGTGACTCTAAAACTGATGGTGTACAGAGGACCAAAATAAGATGGAGATGAAAACCAGAAAAGGGAAAAAAAAGAAGCTGAAGTAAGAATATAAAACAAAAAATATACCTGATGGATGAATGGTTTTGTTTGTCTTTCCCTCACTGTGCAGACTCATTCTATGGCTGGTAAAATACTCTGAAATAAAGACAATTTTAGGAAGCTCAGAATGTGGTTCCCATGCCACTTGAAATGTATTTTTGTTTGAGGAATTATGCTCCTGACTTTTGGTGATATTAAGGAAGGAGGCATCTAAAAAAAGTGTGTGTGTGAAATCTGTCATGTAGCACCTGATTCTGGCTACAGAATGCTTTGAAGCAAGAGAGAAAAAATAGTGAAATATTACAGCACTTAGATACAGAAGTAAAATTTTGCTCTGATTGACCTACATGTGAATCTGATGGCTCTGGTGGAAATACTCTCTGATATTTTTGTGTGGCTGGGGAAAAGCTTTGATCTTTAAGTTGTATGTTGTAAAATGTTTAATTGTAGAGGGCTTTCTGTTACTGATGCCTTTTTATGGTCTGCAGTTTGAAGTGTGTGCAGTGGAAACAGTTAACCGAGGACTTGATATTGCAAGGGAGAATTCACTGTATTAACATTTGGTAATTGGAAACTTTTTGGTCCTACAAGTGGATACACTTTATTGAGATGGTCATCTGTTTTATCCAACAAAATGAATTTCTGCTCAAGGGAAAATTCTGAATGCTGATTTTCAAAAAGAAAATGGTTTTACTACATGATTCTCAGAGAGCATTCAAAATGTAAACCTACACATCTCTAATTCATTCTGGAGTTTTGCAAGTGAAACTAGAACATTATCATCTCCTTATTTTGAATAATTTTTTGCATCTCTTGATAATATTTAATATTCATTGGGTGAATACCAGTGTTTCCTACTTGAATCGTCTTTGCCTTGAAATGTTAAAATTTTAATTCTTTAGAGTTTTGTTCAAATCAGCTATCCCTTATTTACATCTTGATTAATACAAAGAAGGTAGTATTTATAAGAAACTTCTGTAGGTAGTACTTACACAAGGCTGTATGGCAAAGATTTCATGTTAACTGTAGTTGTCATAGGTAATTTGTTGATAGATTTACTGAATTTGAAGTTGGTCACATTTTTTTAAAGCACTGAAATTAATATAATTGTGCACTGTTGTTCTTGGAAAGATTAGAAGAACTTTATGTTGAACAAAGTAGAAAAGGCATTCATGGAACTCTTGAAATATTTACCAAGCATTTTTGATAAGTAAGACCTTATTTTTGCTGAGAATTTTTACAAGAATATTCTTTCTGTCTATTTTCAGTCCCCTGCACATAGCTATTCAAGCTATGACTCTGGCAAGAATGAGAGTGTAGGCAGAGGTGCTGAAGATCTGTCTCTGAATCGAGGAGATGAGGATGAGGATGACCATGATGAGCAAGAAGATCCTGAGAAGGTCAATGAATCAGATGGGGTAGAAGCTGAGCGACTGAAAGCTTTTAACGTAAGCCCTCTTGCACCCACCTTGTTTACTTCTTCTGTTCCTTTTGCATTGTTGTTTTTGGGTAAGTTTGACAATATGAAAGGCACATTAATTTGCGGGATTTATTTCAATTATTATCTTAATGCACATTAAACTCTTGCCAACAGACGACAGATTTTCTGTGTTTCATTTAGAATTTTGAGGCAGAGTGCCATCTTTAGCAGTGAGGAAAACAAAGCTTTGTTCTGTATATGTGCATGTGTGACCGTGTGTGTGGCTGTGTGGATGTGCATGTTCACCCATTGAATAGAAAGAGGCTGTAGCTAGTTTTGTCAGGAGACCATTCTGGTGGTCAGCTGTTCTCTATTGCTTTCCCAATGTATATAATTATGCATGAAAACACAAGCAATTGTTCAAACAAAGAAAAAATGTGAGTCAGTTCAATAAAATGATTAGCAATCACAGCTTATTGTTAATAATGAAACTTAAGTAGTGCCTATTTTCACAATCTGTTCTGGTTTATCTCACAAGTTCTGTATCCTATAGACTATTCTTTTCTTGTCTATTTTTTTAAACCCAACCCACCCCCACCCCAAATAACCCTTTAAAGAACTGTTTGCTTTATATTTCTGGCTTCCCGTTACAAAGCTCTTCAGTGGATAGAAAAAAAAGTGTCTTCCTATCAGTAATCAAGCCAGGAAGCTAGGAAGAGAAGAGACCTGCCCTCCAAACCCATCTCCTCTGTCTCCCTCTTGCCAACAGATGTTTGTCAGGCTGTTTGTAGATGAAAACTTGGACCGAATGGTCCCAATCTCTAAGCAGCCCAAAGAAAAGATCCAGGCTATCATTGACTCATGCAGGCGACAATTCCCTGAGTATCAAGAGCGTGCCAGAAAACGCATACGTACTTACCTCAAGTCCTGCAGGCGGATGAAAAGAAGTGGTTTTGAGATGGTGAGTTTTGACTTAAAACCCAGCCCTAGTTTCCATCAAAACCCCATATGTAAATCCATGGCACTATTTTGTTTTCATCTTAGCGTCTTTATTTTTCGTTTGTTTATTTTTTTTTTTGGTAATACCAGGTCAGAGATTTCTTTTTCCCTCCTTCATTCTTCCTGAATTTATTCCCCTGGACTTAAAAGTGCTATAAAACACTAGAGTTCACAAAATGAATGAATACAGATCTATAGGAAAAGAAGAACAAAGCCTAAGGAGGGAAATTGAACTATGGACTATATAGTGACTTATTTCTTACTTTAAGTTACAGTTACAGATTTTTGCCTGGAAAATTCTTGCATTTTTGTCTAAAATGCCTCTGCTAGCTGGATTCCAGTAAGCTCTGTAAAATTGATCCTGCTAGAGAAAGGCTATACTGAGGAAAATGCCCAGTGTAGAAACATCATAGTGGCAATGGCTTTGGGTGTTTTCTTGTATGCCTTAGCCAATCACCTATCAGTGAAAGTTACTCCTTTGAAATCTTTCTGTTGCTATATAGATGTGCAAAACATGTTTAACAGGCATCAGACTGACAATTTGATCATCCCAATATTTTAGTAGTTATAATGGAACCAAAACTCATGAGGATTATCATGATATACAACTGACAGTGTTTTCAGACATAGTTATTTTATTATTACTCAGGAGCACAACAATGGGTAAATAAAGTCTTCTCACTAATTGGCAGCTTCATTATCTCTAGAAAACATTTGTATTTCCAAAGTGGAGGGAAGTCAGAAGAAACTGGATAGTTACACACCTTATGTTTAATGTTTTAGCTATCTCTCTGGCCTTTCAAAGACAACAAAAACACCTCATTGTTACAATTAGGTATCATTTAGTGATTAAACATACCATTTTTTTTTTAATGAATCATCTGCAAACCCATTGATTACATTAAAGAATTATTGGAGATGATTGCATTTTACTGTTTTTCTCTTTCTCTCTGTCTTTCTCTTTCCTGCAGTTTTTGCAGAATATTTATGAGTACCATATATTGTTTAAGATGGTAGCTGACAGTTTTAAGAACAAAATATCAGGCTTATTTGTAGGGTAAGACCACTATTTGATAACACAAAAAGCAAAGACAGAAACTAAATTTTTGTGTGTACTTCAATCAACTGTATGGTTTTATTATTCGAAATATTGGGGTAACACTTTCTGAACAATGGAAGCTCAGATGAAGAAAGACAGGTAGAATAAAGGACATCTGTACACACAGAAGTGCCAAAGATTGACTGGTGGTGTACATGGCAGATTGTTTAGCCCTCCAAAACAAAAAAAAAAGGACAAATAGATAATAAATATTTCCTACAATATACTAAGTGGCATTAAATTGCATCTACTCACTCTGACAATAATTCATCAACATCAATTTCAGCTTTCGTGAAGCCAGATATTTTATTTTGCTATACTTTCAATTGAAAATACTTACAAAATTAGCCAATGCTAGCAAGTCTCCTCACTGTTCCAATTTATGGTCTCATTGCTATCATTATTCATGCTGATGAGCAGTTATGTAAACTGGCTCATTTTTGTTATCTGAAAGACTTTTGCAACTGTTTTGCAATCTGAACAAGGGGCTACAGTCTGACCCATAAAAGCTGGGCCGGCTTGACTTTAGTGCACATTTGCAAATGTTACTTTCATATGAATAAAGGTTGCGGGATGAAATTTATTCCTGGGAGGGAGATTTATTCTCTGGAGAGCAGAGATTACCAGGAATGTGATCCAAATATCACTTTATAGCTGAAAAAGATTTCCTGGTTTTATAATGTTTCATGACAGTTTATGATGGGCTTTATTGCTTTCTAAACAAACAAATCACCCCCTAAAACATTGACTTTTTACTCATGAATGGAAGTGACAAGGCACTGGAACTCATGCCAAAGACTGCAGCCCTCTTGGGCCTGAAGGGATATCTGTCCTGTGTCCCTGTTTGCAGGTAGGAATACAAGCCAAACACTATCCAAGTCTCTGGAGGAGCTCTCATCAACTTCCTAAAAGAATAAGTAGTGTTTTATGCATATGTCTTGAATAATTCTGAAATTTAATGTGTATCCCTTTGGGTTTTTAATGTTTGGATTTCTAAGGTACTCTATCACCACCTCTTGATTATAGGCATTTTTTAAATGCTACCATGGACAGAGGCATTTGACTAATTGATTATTTGAATGTACTTACCATTTTGGTAATGGAGAAGAATCACCTTTTCTGATTAATAGCATCTGTTCACAACAATCATGAATGGACACTATGGTGTTATTTTGAATAAGGGACTACCCTCAAATACAGCAAACCAGAACAATAATCTGCTCAGCATCAGTACCAGTACCATTGTTATATTAAATAGGATGTCAGATAATAACCTCCACAGAGATGTCTTTTGCTATACACATGTTAAATACAAGTTTTTTATTTTGTTCAGGTTCAAAATGCTACATTTGGATCATCTAGTTGTGTGAGAAAAAAGAGAATATTCTCTTTTATGGCATATGACAGTTCAGACTGTGTGTAGAACTGTGCAGCTATCTACAGCATCATGCTGTAGTGAAGTGAAGAGCAAATGTAAACACTGTGTTAAATTAGTATAAAACTGCATGGTAAAGATGAAAAAGCATGCCTGGAGCCTGATTCTGTCAGTTATTTGCCATCTGTAATCCCAATGACAGTTCTTACTGCATAACAGGCCAGTTCTGGCTTTGAGGCAATAAAAAAGGCTCAGTCTCATGAGTGTTCATATTGTTAATTAACATGATTCTTAGTATTATTATGTTTAAGAGATTACTTACAGTCATTCTGCTTCTGCTTGTGACAGATAGTTGTGTGTGAACTCTGAGGTAGCTTGCACAGCTTCTTGTTACAAATATGCTTTTGAGAAGCTCCCTTTCTACATTGGAAATACTCTACCCATTCGATTGTGCAGCTTGTAGTTGTACAGTTTTCATTCTGACACAAGTATATAAAGCACTCAACTTTCCTTATGAATTGTAAGTTTGTTTTTCTCCTCCCACTGTCTCTTGCTAATGGACTGCTAAGGATGTTCTCTTACTAAATTCTATGGTCTTGCTCAGAATCTTTCATTAGGAGGAACTCTGTCAAATACTGAAATCACTGGCATTTAGATGGGATTTCTAGGTTATTCTTCTGCCTGCATTGTGCTGTATTGCTTTGAGAACTTAAACATTTTTTGTATTCTTAAAGAAATTATTAATTTTTCTCTTCATTAGCCCTTAAACAAAAGAAAAAAAATCCTTTCTTATTCTCAGGGACTGATATCAATGGGAATTCCTGTATATAGGTTAGGTGTTTTGTGACCTCTATAGGCTTTGCAAGAGGAATTTTCTCCCTGAAATAGTCAGATGGTCTGTTTCACTAATGTTTTTCAAATCCTTTGTTTAGACTTGTCTCAACCTCTGTGATAGACAACTTCCAATTAAAAAGAATTAGTAGACAGCTGCTGGAGATATGTGGCATGCGTTTATTTAGTTATAGTACAGAAAAACTTCAGATGCTAGAAATAATCAAATAAGGTTGAATTGTCTTAATAGATACATTTTCTTACTACTCTGCTTCCTCCCATCTTCATGATCTCCTATGATCAGTCTCACTGCATTCAATTTTGAAATTGCATCTTACACTATCTTTTTCACAGATGTGCCATTTTTTCTGTGACCATCCCAATGCAAGAGTAAGACTTTAAACTCTCATTCACAAAGAGATTCTTCCTTTTTTAAGCAAAAGGAAACCCTCCTTCGAAGTACTTCTGTAATACAAGACAATAGTATCAGAGCAAAGTGTTCTGTGTTGGAGAGAAAAGGCTAGTCATAAATGCTTTTCATTGTCCAAAGACAAGTTCGGATGTGTCAGAGGAGAGTCATGCTGTGTCTAAAGACAGTTCCTGATTTAGGTCCCAGTGTTGTTCATCCCAGCTCCTCCTGTCCTATCACCAGCCTCAAGAACAAATAACTAAACTCTGTGTCTTTCACTACCACTGTCACTTGGTTGTGCCAGTTGGCTGAGGGAGGTGTTTTAACAATTTGCAACTGTGCTCATGTTAATCAAGGTGTTTTGAATGTGTCTAGTGGCTTGTCATGTGTCTGTATTGAGACTGAGCAACGTCGCTGTGGACTGGTTTCTGGAAGGGGGATGTTTTCTGAAATCTCCCTCATTAAGATTACTTGAGATAGGTGTCCAGGTTCTGCTTTTAAGTTTTAGAAAGAGGAATCTTTCAATATTTACTGAATTTAGTTCTGAAAAGTCCAGTTTCCCTTGAGTCACATGGGTTTTCAGTCCTCCAGGCTTTTATGTCTGGAAAGGTCATAAGCATTTTCTGGAAAATGAGGATCTGTAGATTCAGGGATGCATATCTAATTGATTAACAAGCTGGGAAGCATTAAGAAAATTATCACAAGAACAGTTACATGAAGATCTGCAAATACTAATAGAATTATTACTTTGTATTATACTCTAAATTCTATCTGTTGGGCACTTCTCTTTGTATGCATCTTGCCCTTGTTTGATAGTGGTTAACCTAAATAAGTCTGATGGGCAACTTGGTTGAAAAAGGCCAAAGCTAGTCTCTGATAAACTTGGACTTTCACCATTAGATCTCATATAGTCTTGAAAAAATATCCTAGAAACAGTTTTTCTAAGGCTCTTAAATGTGTTCTCTTGTTCTTTTTTTTTTTTCTTCACCAGAGAACAGTTAAGTGAATGCTCTTTAAGAACTTTCTTCTGAATCTTCCTCAGATAGGTTTTGCTTTTTAATGACTTTTCAAAGTATAGGCAATTTTGGAAAAGTGAGCAGTGGAAGTAGTAACACTTCTTCCATTAACCTTGCAAAATGTTAGCTTTAAAAATGATCAAGTTAGCTTTAAAAAAAGGCATGGTATTTGGAAAAAGAATTAAATCTAAAAGTCTAAAATATCAACCAACCTGATAGGACTTAGTTTTCTACATCCTGTGAGAGAGGAAAATACAGGAATGCAATTTTGACATTTGTTTCAATTTTTTGTTGCTCTCTGAAATGGCAATAAATGCTGATGTAGTACAAAATCCCCTTTTTTGTTGAAAAAACAAAGAATGTTCACTCTGTTTACCTGTAAGCTTGAAATCAGAAAAAAAAAGGAAAGTAAATATTTCAATGGGGTTTGATACTGTGGTTCTGACTTAGATTGAGAGCTCTTGCTGCAATGTTACTTGATTAACTGGCCTGTGCCAATGGTTTAAGGATAGGAAGCCAATTCAGTGTATTTTAGGGGGAACAATAAATAATGTTAAATCAGTTTTCCTAAGTCCTCTGGAGTTTTGCTAGTAAAGTGCTATCAGTGTTCAATACAATCCTCACCTGACTCTGAAGGAGTTACCTCAGCAGGATGATTCCTGGAGCTCTCTGTCACTGCAAAATACCAGATAGATCTCGGATAGAGATAATTGTGCCTAGGTTTGTTAGAGAAATTAGGTGACTGGCTCCCTCAGCAGTCAGTGAAGCACTTACATGAACCAGTCTGGAGAGGTTCATCCCCAACTGTCTCATGAGTCAACAATGAAACAAAAAAGAAGCCTGGATAACTACTTTAGACAAAATACTTCATTTTTACATAAATAAGGTCAGATGGATATTCTTGCACATAAGTTGTTTGAAATTTCCACTAGCCCTTCTGAAATTGCTCAAATAGGCAGACCTGGACTTGGTCCCATATGTAGGCATAGCAGCAGCAACAGCACCATGATGGTTGATTGGAAAGAGTCATTTGCTAAACTTTTATACAGGAATATGGACGTGTTAACATATGCTTTGACTTATTAAAGTGCCATCATAATCAAGGTGCAATGTTTCAATTCAGTATTTTCAAAGCTGGAAACTTAAAAAAGTGATTTGAACATCACTAGATGTTTCAGAAAGCCTCTTCTGCCATTTAGAGAAAATATTTCTAGCTATTTCATTAAATTCTCTAGTAGGTGTTACAAATGGGTATTTATCACAAGACTGCAAGACAGAACAAAATATATCAAACCCAACTGAAATGTAGCATGGGAGGCCTTAAAATGCCAGTCCAGTTGTTCATATTCCACTGCTCTGTACTAGCAATTCATAGAATCATTGAATTACAAAATGGTTTAGGAAGCAGGAAGTCACTTCAAAATTCATCTAGTTCCAACTCCTCTTCCATGGGCAGGGACACCTTCTACTGGATAAGGTTGCTCAAAGCCCCACCCAGCCTGGTCTTGAACAGTTTCAGGGGCACCCACTGCTTTTCTAGGCAACCCATCCAGTGCCTCATCACCTGCACAGTATGAAATTTCATCCCAATACCTAATCTATTCCAGTTTGTAATGACTATAAAAGTACATCTAATATAGGGCAATATTGTACTTCATTCAGTCTTTAAATTCAAAAATACTCTGTAGAAGAGTTTCTGAATCCTTTGCAACTGTGCTGTGTAAGACACTTTTGTCATACATTTCACTGCATTATTCTGATTAAAAACTCCTATTTGAAGATCATGTGTTCCCTGTCCTGTATTTTGCATATTTTCTGTGAAAAAGTGCTATTAAGATATTGCACACTGTTACAAATATGTTGGATGTTTGAGGACATTGTGTTAGATCTTAATAATTTATTATGAGAGAGTTGTGTTGTATTTGCAGTATTTAATTTTGGAAAGGAGTTGGTCTTGCAATACCTGAGGAAAAAGCTGATATACAGGAGAGCATTAGGGACGGTCTAGGTTTTGGGAGCCCAACAACCAGACAAGTGCTTAATGATGTCATTGGAAAAATTCAGCTACTGTCAATGAGGCATCCTAGGCATTCATCTTCAATTTTGCATGCCAAATCACTTTGGAACATTCTATGCCATATTTTTTTCAAGTTTGAGTAGTAGTTAAATACTTCCTTGTTCTCACATTTATATTAATCTCCCAAGTTGCAAGCAATAGGAGTAGGCGAAATGGCCTCAGCTTGTGCCAGGGCACATTTAGATTGGCTGTTAGGAAAAATTTCTTCATCTAAAGAAATTGGAACAGAATATCCAGGAAGTGCTGGAGTTACTGTCCATGGAGGTGTTTAAAAGAAATGTGGATGCAGCACTTGGGGACATGGTTTAGTGGTGGAGTTGGAAGTGTTGTTTTAGTGGTTGGAGTCAATGATTTTACAGGACTTTTCCAACCTAAATTATTCTGTGATTCTATGATTTATGTTGGGACGTCTGTGAACAAAATGAAGCAACTTGCATGTTTATATGTTTGCAACTGTCTTATACTGAAAGATGTAATTTTTGGTGTTAATTTGCCTAAACCAGAAGGTAGTATTTATGCACACATCAACTTATGTTTGGCATTTCAGCAAGTGTACATGTGTGCCCATTATGTGACTAAACAGATAGATGTATATTTTCAGAACTGAGCCAGACTGATGTAACGTGTAAAAGTATGTAGACCAAATTTTAGTACAACAACTTTGGCTTTTATTTATACTGGATCTCAGAAAACATGCCAAGGTAGTAACTTCAAAGACAATGGATCTCTAACCATACGTGGACTGCATGCACAGTAAATTGCAAAATTCTTTTTAGTGAATATACTGCTCCTAGTGGTTTAGACTGAAATATAATCAGTTATCTAGTATATCAATAATTGGTAAATTTATGCCAAAAGTTTACATAAGAAATTAAAACATAGAAGGGTTTTTTTAGATTCTGTGTAGAAATACAGGAATTATGTGACTGTGCTGGAAAGGGTATTTGGTGTTTCAAATGAAGATACTGCAAAGGTACCTCACTTTAAACAGCAGACTTGATGATGCTGCATACAGTTGTTATAGTGAAAATGAGTATTTTACAGCATATTGAACATGCTAACCTCTCCTTTGTTAAAGAGTCAGAGATTATACCAAGAGAGTTAATTTCTAGATAAACTGGGCCAAGGATTTCTGATTTCAATTACTAAAAATCAGCAACATTGCAGGAATACTCTGTAACTCCAGAAAGGTTTGTTGTAAGATGCTCTGATTGTTGATACCCAGATCTAAGAAGCATCAAAGTCATGAAAGGGTCTTTATTAGATTTAACATACTTTAAGCAAAACAGTGCTTATTAGACTAGAAAGAAGTATTGACTAATTTGGTTTTCCAATGGGCAGCTTGCAATAATTTATAAACTCTTCAGAAAGAGAAAAGGGATGAGTGTATAAAAAGTTCAAACCAATTTGAAAAAATCACTTCTCATAAAAGCATGCAAAAGTGTGTATCTGAAAAGGTGGATTATTGTGCATGTTGCTTTGTTGTCACTGTTGTCATCTACAGGCTCTGTGGTGGTCTCAAAATAGTTTCAAATATGAGAGGACTGAAGGTGGTTGGTCATCTCCCATGGGTTACTGAGGGAATTCCAACCACTGCCTGTATGTCTGTCACTTCAGAAGTTGTGATAAACAAAGGCATCCGTGTGCAAATGCAATCTAGCAGGTTTTCCTTACACCATTTATCAAAATGCTCTTCACCTACGTTGTGTCAGAGGCTGGATGTTAGTTGTGTGTCAGCTGAGGAGATGTAAAAAACCAAAACCGGATGCATGTTCAAAAGGTGACTCCTGCTTTAGTAGTCACTAGCAGTATCATGTTTCCAAGTAAATACAAAGCAATTCTGTATACTGCTTTTGTGTGATGGACATACAGTCTGCTCAGAAGGTCTGTATTACACTGTTCACCAGATTCCTTCTAAATTTTATTCATCTCTTCACCTATGAAGTTTTCACATGTGTCTTTTCTATCTGTCCTTGGATTGAAATAACAAAAAATGTTATCCTGCCTTGTGATTTGCTACTTTTGGTAGATTAAGTTTACAGAATTTCTTACTTTCTTTTGTTATACACATGGGTAGTTCCAGTATAGTCATTTCCTGCTTTACATCACTGTGAAGTGAGAGAAATACCAGACTGGGGCTGTGTAAATTATGCTTCAAACAACACTAGGCACATTCTAAACCAGATAAAGCTGGTTGGGAATTTTTTGGTAATGCCTTTTTTTTTTTTTTCCCTTTAAGAAATGTTATTTTTTCAGGGGTTTTCTATTTTGACATAAAATGAAACCTGGTTTTCTGCTAGTTCAGTGGGCAGGTTGTGGATCCAGGGATTGTGAGGGCAGCTTGGCAGCCCTTGAAAAAAGTTCTCCTTGGCTCCCACATTTCCTGCTGTAGTTCCAAACGTGTAGGAACCAGCACTCAGCTCTCAGCTCTGCAGAGGGCAGCCTGGGAACCTGCAAAATGTCCTTTTGGCTGAGATCTGCAGGCTTCCTTCTGCAAAATTGCATGATGTCACTTCTGCCATGTTTTCCAAGGCCTTTGAATCTCATCCTCAGCTTGGGAATTGAGAGATGTTCAGAACCCAACAGGGATGTTTGAGCTTCTTACAGAATCGGTTTTACAGCTGTAGTTATGAGAGTGATCATGAATAATCAGAAGTAGAGAGGAAAAGGAAGCTGAGCTAAGCCAGAAAGGGGCTTCTGAGCTTCGAAGATGGAAATATTAATTCAGTTTATTTAAAAACTATTTTTTTGAAGTGCTTATTACAAAGTAATTTTTCCTCTTAGGCGAACCTTTTCAAAATTGATCTTTTTGACACTTTACAGATATGGAATTTTGTGAAGCAGAAAATCTGCTTTTTAACAGCTGTGCTCCTAGTGACAGAGGAGTGTGTTCATCTTCTCAGTCAATGCCATACTAGAGTTCTGTTGACAGAGCCTGAACCCTGAGCAGATGTGCTTTGCTACAGTATTTTACTCCCCAGGTGACTGGGCCATGTATTCATCACAGTTTCCCTAAGGTTCACTCTAGGTAGTTCTTGACATGAACATATCAACAGCCAGCTGCAGTGATGATTGAGAGAAATTATGGGTAAACATGTATTTCAAGAGGAAGATACTCCAGTACCCAGAGATTTCC
Source organism: Trochalopteron elliotii (assembly GCA_024734555.1). NCBI lineage: Eukaryota > Metazoa > Chordata > Aves > Passeriformes > Leiothrichidae > Trochalopteron > Trochalopteron elliotii. Next base: position 4,306,609 of record JANPWX010000043.1, read on the forward strand.
TCTTTTTTGCAGGTGCTAACTTGAGTTCAATGTTTCAATAGTGAGCACGTGACCACTACACTCCTTTTCAGAGAAAAGATAACAGCTTGATTTTTGTCATAACACTGGGGTTTGTTTTTTAGCACTTCAATAAACTTATTCTCTCCCATAAACAAATAAACTGGGAGAACTGCTGTTCAATGGGGCAACTGAGAGGCATTTTAAAAACTTTTATTCCATTTTCAGTCTTATGTGAAGGGTGAGACAATGTAGATATTACAATTCACACCATCACAATCAGAAGCCAACTATTTCTCAGGCTTTGAGAATTCTCAACAAATCTATTTCCCACACATTAGGTTTTTTGGCTCATATCACCTTCTAAAAACCCACTGATGTGTAGGTATAGTTTCAGGTTTAGCTAAAGACCTGAGCTGGAGGAATTAACCAGGTGTTTGCTCACAATTTTTCAACACTATCATTGTGTGAACATGGCTGTTACAGGACCACAGTGAGACTTCCATGCAGCCAACAGAGTCAGTGCACCTTGAACATGCATAAACCAGTGGCATGGACAGTGGTAGTTGGCCAGCAAATACAGAGAGGGATCTAGTGGGATGCAGCAACAAATTCAGAGTAACATCACCATCCTAGGGAGGCAGTTCATTAAATATAATGCTTTGTCAGTGAAAGCCTTCCTCACAGACTTACCTCATCCTCTGGAGCTCTGAATAGGGTGTCTGCTTGTACTGCATGTAATGTTAACTTCTGTTATGACACTGGGGTTTATGTCAGTGTCCCTCATCTCTTAGACCGAATTATTTTCAAACTGGAAACAAGTTCAAGAATTTGTTCTGTCAAATCAATCCGAGTATAATTTATTGCAGTATTGCAGCCTCTGGTTGCCTTTCTTGCACTGCTGCTCTGCTGATGCCAGAGACCTTGTTCTCATGCAAGTGGGTAGAAATAAGCCTAATGCACTAGTGAGGAAGACCCATAAATCCCTGTCTATTTCTGAAAGCTAGTTCATCATCTGATCCCAGACAGACTGTGGTCCCATGCTTTAGAGAAAGTAGAGTGTCAGAATAAAAATTGGCATTCTGCAGAGCATATTCAAAGTCAATAAATGGACTTTAATTTTTAAAGGTAAAAATCTAATACTGATAATGGCTGGCTCCTTAATCTATGAAATTTTATGAAAACCATAAAATCAGTTGAGCCTATATAATTAACCTGTTTTAAGGTTGTTGTCTAGGAACTGAATGGAAATAACTTCAAAATTTTCTTCCAAAATTAATTGACATTTCATAGCAGGTTCATATCCATGTTTTTGGGAGTAAGAAAATAAAACTCTTCAAAAAAACCCCAAAGACTAAAAACCAAAAATCAAAACCAAAACCAAAATAACACAACAACAACAAAAAACCCAAACCAACCAACCAAAAAAATGCCCTAAAAAAACCCCACACCCAAACACCCTCACACATAGCCACATCCTCTGCAAGTAAAAATTTACATAGCAAATGTAAATTTGAGTTCAATGATGCTTTGAAAATTTGTGGAAGTTCAGAACTGGGCTCAGTAAATTGCAGTCTCTGTAATGGGCTTATATGTACATCAGGATTTCTGTTATTATCCTCACTTTGTTTATTTTCTTGGTAGTTCTGATATGTCTTTGTATCTTAATGAAGAAGATTATTATGAGCTTCATCTTTCAGGAAGATTGTTTTGTATGTAATCAGGAAAAAAGAATGCTGCATAAATATTCTGCCTAATGAAATGATTGGCAAGATCATACTGGAGTTCATAATCAACAACTATGCTAAAAAGATTCTATCATTCCCTTTTTGGGAGGGGATTAACTGCACCTTTAACCTTAAATGTGTAAATGCTATGAAATTAGTAATGACAGGTTTTGAATCGGAATAATGAACCAAAACTAGTTGAACCACAAGATATCTGGAGTGTTGGAAGGCTGGCATTATCGAAAGAAAAACAGATTTTTTTTTTTTTTTTAAGTCGTTTTAATCACATCAGTCATGTTGCAGCAAGGAATGCAAATATTCATATACTACAGATTGAGGCTGCTCTGAAATGTTCTGACAATCTGTTAGGTTTTGAGTGATGTTTCAACCCTATCACTTGGGTGGTTTTTTTGTTGTGATTTTTTTTTTTTTTGTATGACTATAAAAAAAACACTACTCATCTCTGTCACATGCTGCACAGGATAAAAAGCCTTTCAGTTTTCTTAACAAGAATCAGACGGCCAGGGTGCTGCTGGAACGCAGAGAATATGCCACTGTCTGTTCAAAGTACAGCTTAATGAGCCAGACTAAACACACTGGACAATAGAGCTGTGGGGGGAAAGGGCTTCTCGTGGATCTGTGGATCAGCTGCGGCTTTAACATCTAACTAGTTTCATTTTTCATCTTTGCAAGTTCCATTTCCCTGTTTTGTTGGTATAAACTGCATTTCAATGAGCAGACTTTCCTGCCTAGGTGATGGTATGGTGTGCTTTGAAAAAGGACGTTGTGGATTATGCTAGGAATAATTTCTGTGTTTCTTTTTCTCTTTCATAGTCACGACCTATTCCCTCACACCTTACTTCAGCAGTTGCAGAGAGTATCCTGGCTTCCGCCTGTGAGAGTGAAAGCAGAAATGCTGCAAAAAGGATGCGGTTGGATAGACAGCAGGTACTGTGTTGTTTGGGGGTCTACCACATCCATATTTATAAATGCACTGTACTCATTTACATAGGATGCCATGCAGAAGGGTGATGCAGTCCCTTATATGCTTCTTGCTAGCAAGATTAATTAAAATACAAAAGCTGTTGTTTTTTTAATGAATACACAAGCATGTCTTTGTCTATATTTACATAAGCTGTGTGAGGATGTCTAATATATTTGTAATGTCCAGCTGGATAAAGCTATATATTTACTATATATATTTACTTTTTGATGGCTGTTGATTTTCGGACCATAATATGTAATCTCTATACATGAATTAAAAGCAACAGAACATAGAGTGGATATAATGTACATAAATAACAGAAATGGTGCATGTGTCCATTAATTGGTGTATTTATTTGTGCACATATTCTCTTTCAAAAAGTGTATGCATTTTAAATATAAGGTGAAATAGTGGTACTGACTGAAAATACCTATTTGCCTGAAACAGAGAAGTTTCTGTGCTGTATAACAAAATACTGTCAATTAACTTCCTAGTGAGTTTTAAAGCTCGTATGTTTTTTCTTGTGTGATTATTTTTGTAGTGCGTGCGACAATTTTATTACCTTTAATTTTCTGGAAATTGCATGTTTTCTTTCAGTTTTTTAAAATCCAACTGGTAGTTCATTCAGGCTTTGATTATTTATTCACTTCACAGATACAGTGAATGTCTAACATTCTTATTACAAAGGCTAATATGCTTTATTTCTCTTCATGGCTGTAACAAAGTAAAAATCTTAGTGATATCTCATGTGCTCCAAAATGTGCTTCTATCATGGCAGATGAACTTTTATTTTGAGGAATAGAACATTTTTTAAAAGAACATTTTCATTTTATGCATAGTCCATTGAGTTCTTTCAGGTCATGCCCTGACTGTATAAAGGATTACTACTGCTATACTTATAAAATTGATAGTTTAGGATCTGAGAGTGTACGTTGCTATTTCTTTTTGCTGTGATATTTTTTGCTAGTATTTTCATTCTTGTGCTACATTTGCCTTAAGATTTACAAATCACATGGGATGTCAAAGCACTGTAATATTAAATATAATTTAGTTTAGAAGCAGTGCTTGTTCAGATTGTGCAGGTTTTATATTCTCTCATTTGCTCTCTGATTTTTCAGTAATAATAAAAATAAAAGCTACAAAGTCAATGTGCTTTTAACTCAAGGGGAACTAGAAATGACGTGCCCAAACATCAGTTACTTTCATTGCACAGAACTAATGGCCCAATTCCTTGGTTCAGCCAGGGTGAGGCAGAGTTTTCAGGTGATTTAAGTGAGAATCCCATGATGCTCTTCAGGGAACCAGATATCTGTTGAAACAAAAATCAATATTTAAACTGTAGTCAGCACTCAAAAAACCAAATTAATAGGATTTTTTTTCCTTTTATTTGTAGTATTACAATCACAGAAGTATTTGGTAACATCTTTGTGGGGAGAGGCATTTCTTTGCTTTTCATTACAGAATTAAAAAACTGTAGTCAGAATACCTCCAAACTGATCACCTTAATTGCAACTGTGATGTTAAAGTAGCAAAGCTGCCTGTGAACAGTGGGTGTTGGGTTCTGTTTCCTTCAGCTCTTCACCCTTCTTGCCAATGAGTTCTGGGAACACAGTGGAGTGGCAAACAGCACCAGCCATTTGTTTCAGCAAGCAGTAAATTAGCTGAGCTAGTGTAGCTGTGGTGCTTGCAAAACTACTTGTGAATTCAGGACAGATATACTGAGTAGATATGCTGAACATGCTGGAAAAAAATATGGCAGTGTGTGTTGGGTAGCTTCATAAAACTTAGTGAGAAATTTACCCTTCAGGATGGAATAGAAAAGTCATTAGAGAAGTAGAAAACCTTGGGTTTAGCCCCAGTTCCATTGAAATTTAATTATTTATTCCGAGGATGTGAAATTAATGAAGTAGACTGAGAGCAAAGCATTCCAGAATATTTCTGAGTGTGGTATTTAATGGACAATAGTGTTCTCAGTTCATATGTTGAGATAGGAACTGGATCTGTATTCTCACATCCAGAGAGTGTGACTAATAGGTAAAAGGATTCTATTTTGCTTGTCTTCCCATTTTTCCCTCTTAATTTACTATTAAATTTCCTTCACTTTTCTTACATATATCTCAAATGTTATATTTTCATTAGATTTTTTTTTCTTAAACAGAGAAAGATTGGAAAAATTCAGTTCATCATGTTGTTTTGCCATTCCATAGCTCTTAAAAAAAAAAAGAAAAGAAAAAAAAGAAGTCCCTTATTTTCCTTTATTTTCCAAAATTGGGTGTTATACCACTGGGTAGACTCAGGCTTTGAGGACGTCAGTGAAAATTTGTGAGGGACAAAGGGGAAAAAATATAAATAAGATTTTGATGATGAAAATTACCACTTCATAAATTATATCAAGAGATTTTCTAATTGAATACAAGCATTAGACAGTCTTGGAAAGTAGATTGTCAAGAGGATCTGGCAAGAGCACTCATTCAGCACTTCCCTTCACAGCTGAATGGAAGCATTGCATTAAGGCTGCTTTATTCTTGCATGCAGTACAGTGAAGTTCTGCCTTTTGTGTTCCAGACAGGTGATCTGCCTCAAAGTGAGTTGTGGCACTCAGTGCCGTGGTCTAGTTGATGTGGTGACGTTCTTGTGATAGGTTGGACTTGGTGATATCAGAGGGCTCTTCCAACCTAGTTGATTCTGTGGTTCTCTGATTGTGTAATTTGTATCCCCACCACCTTTTTCAAAATATTACCTGTAAACCATGGATTAATTAAGAACACAGTGAGTGTTATGTCTAATCCCGAAGCTAAGATAAAACTTCGCAGCCTCCCGAACTCCTTTTCTTGTCTTGTTTATACTCTTTCCTTTTCTTCTCCATTTTTCCTTCTCTCCCTGAGGAGACAGTAAAGGCCTTGAGCAAGACAACACAGGCCTTGAGCAGGAGGTTCTGAGTATCTTGCATGTATGTCCCTTATGGATTTCTCTATTTGTTATAAGGACATGAATTTCCAAATTAAATAGGTTTTTTGCCTATAGTGTTAATTTTAGCAGTGATTCGATGAAAAACCATCTCAATTATTGCTCAGCAAAAAGAAGCAGCTTGAAAGTCAAAACTAGGGATGCTTTTAACACCTCATTTTTTTTTAACAGTATTAGCATGCTCATGAGTATTTGCTGTTTCTTCCACAAGTATTAAATGTGAAGAATTGGCTTTATATACCTACAACCTCATGCACCCATTTGTTTTCTCTTCAGAAGAAACCTCTTATGTGTATGTGTCTCTGCACACAGAAATAGTTCATCTTATGGATTACTTTCTAGAAGTATTTCTGATAGCTGAAGAGGTTAATATAGCCTTGATCAGGGGAAAGTGTGTGATAAAGTTAAGTCTGAGTAACAAAGAAACCATCCTTTGACCTCTGTCTTAAATTCCACTAATATGATCTTTGTATTTCCTAACTCAAAGCTGAAAATTTCTGCCAGCAAAAACCCAATTTAAAAAATATGTTAATGAAATCTGGTCTCACTGGCGTCATTGACTTATTTTCAATATTGTTTTTTTTCATGCCAGGAATTTATTTCTTAATGGAAAAATCAATGTTTTCTTGTCTTTCAGGAAACTAGTAATTTCCCATAGTTGTTGTGAACTGCAAAAATAAAAGCATTGTCAGCTTGTGAGACTTCTTTTTGAAAAAATATAAATGTATTTACTAGGATGGGGTAGCTCAGACTGTAATGCTTTGGCTGTCTGACCATGTTAGATGTTACTCAAGTGCTCTCTTAAGCTTCAGTGCATTTTCATTTTCTTGAGATCAAGCACTGTTTGGTTGGCCAGAAGCTTTAATGCTGAGCAGTTATATATTTGATACTATTAGCCAACTGGAGAATCCTGTCACTTCCACTTTTAAATTCTGCCTGGTACCAAAAATAGTTTATTCTGTTGCACAATTTTAATAGATTTATAGTTGAAATTCTCTAGGTTTACTGGTAGTACTGCTGAACAGTGAAATGCTTGTGACACTGGGCTAGATTTGGTTGATCTTTCACAGTCCAAATCAGGAAGATGGTACAGAGGCAGTGCAGAGCTTTTGTGTCTCTTTCCAGATCACCTCTGTTGAGTCTGGATACTGAAACAGAGTAACTGTTCAATTTTAAGGACATTTTTGATCACAGTCGTTGAAAAAATGTAGAAACAATAACTGAACCAACCTTACATGATTTTGCTTTGGTTAGAGATAGAAGAGGCATTATCTGAATCCTTAAGATTTTCTGTGCTTCTTCTCCTGGGATAATCCTTCAAGATCCTTATTACATCCCTAGCAATATTTGATATGAAGCAGTTGCATTAAGTGGAAGTTCTGAACTACAAAGAACAAGGGAGTTGTATTCATTGCATATGGTGAACAATATAACCATTCTTCTTTTGCCATGCTCTTCACTTTACAAATCAAATGGAACCTTGGTTGGGCAAAAGAAGCATAGTTAAATAAGAAGAAAAATCTGGGAAAAGCAATCCTGCCATTATGTCCTGAGCAGTGAGCAGAGGGGTAGGATGCCTGATTATGCACTCCAGAGACCTTGATCAAGTGGCTCAATTTGTTGTTGATCACAGAAATGGAAGTTTTGTTCTAAGGGCTAAACCACTGTCAGTCTCTGCTTCTTCCAAACCGGTATGTGTGTGCTGTAGTTTTTGTAAAACCTCAACACAAAACAACATGGAGCAGGACTGGCCTTTGGGAATCTGGAGAAAGTGGAGCTGGATTAGTGTTGCTACTGTTCTGAGATTTAAAAAAAAAACAACCAAAAAACAATGAAAAGTCTTCAAGGGAAGATGTAAGAGTAAATAGTAATTTATATACATCAGTATGCATATAAATGCCTCTTTATTTTCCTTAAAATGCATGAACTGGTGGAATCTATCTGTGGAAAAGCACATAAGAATGATAGTAGGAAAAAATGCCTTCCCCTTCATTTGGACACAAGTGGTTTTTTGTAACAGCTGCATTTTGTTTAATTGTTTTTTTGTTTAGAATTTATACTTTTTGTATGCTGTCATGTTGCAAAATTTATGAATGAGCATTTTTCTCTAATTGAAATAAGTAGTTTTTGGCAATCAAGACAAAATATCAGCACTTGGGAATGAGGAGGGAGGATGAATATGGGAAAGAAGGAAAAGAGCTGAATCATAGAGTAATATGACTGTAGAAGTATATGAACCTTTTTATGGACGTGTCATGTATAGTTAGCCAGATCATTTAGAAAATTGATGTTGCTTCATTCACAACATGTTGATTTGTACCAGTTAAGAATCTGGACCTTTGAGAATACATTGTTATATTTGCAGACAGAGTAGTGGTCACATATGACTGCAAAGCCAGTGGCCTGGATGATCTCCTGGATTCAATCCATGTCATTTTAGCCATTTTTACTCCAGTTGAGTGACTAATGTCATGGAAAGGCTGCAATAGCATGCACAGTTTTTCGATCAACCAAAGGAGGGAGCTACATACACTTCTTGCATCCTTATGCCCCAAGTATTTGGACATTCAGTGTGTGATTCTGTTGTAGATACACAGCAAATGCCAAGTTGAGCCAAAGAAAAACTTACGCTCATAGGAAAATGAGTTATTGTTATCTTATATATTTCCCATCCTAACAAAGGCATTTCTCAGTCAGAGCTGGTGCTTTTTAAATTATTAGTCCCTTCACAGAATGCTTGTCTGTCAGTATTTTATAGAATATACATGATAAGGAAAAGTTATTCTGCATTTCATTTTTTTTAAAAATATGACTTTAAAAGGTACAGTTTCCTTTCATTCCAGAAATTACATGAAAATAGCAGTAGTCAGACAACTTTATAGTCTGATAAAGGTGCTGTCCTCATACATTCACTTGATGTGCTAACCTCAGTTTAAAAAAAAAAATCTTTGTTTATTTGAGGTTTTCATGTTGACAAGGGCGAGTCTATGTTCACAGAGTATTATCCATTATGATACTATGAAGCAGTTCTTTGTGATAAACACTGAATGCATTTTTAAGGAAATCTCTCATCGAGATGACAGTAATTTTTTTCTATGCTGTGACTTGTAACCAACCAAATTAAATATCAGTAATCATCATGGTGGAGGGAAAGATAACAACTAACTCCCAAGGAAGAAATAATTGTAATGATCCCAAACTGTATGAGGAGAAGCTGAGGTCACTTGGTCTGTTCAGCCTGGAAGTGGAGGCTGAGGGGAGACCTCATTGCAGTTACAACTTCCTTACAAGAGCAAGAGAAGGGGCAGGCACTGATCTCTTCTCACTGGTGACCAGTGAAAGGACCCGAGGGAATGGCCTGAAGTCCTGTCAGCGGAGGTTTAGGTTGGATATTAGAAAAAAGATCTTCACCCAGAGGATGTTTGGGCATTGGAACAGGCTCCCCAGAGAAATAGTCACAGCACCAAGCCTGTCTGAGTTCAAGAAGTGTTTGGACAATACTCCTGGGTACGTGGTGAGACTCTTGGACTCTTAGAGACTGTGCAGGGCCAGGAGTTGAACTTGATGATCCTGATGGGTCCCTTGAAACTCAGCTGATTCTGTGATAAGTTTGCAAATAGGCACTTTAAACACATCCTTCTCAGCCGTTTTTGTTTTGGGGGATAAAAGCAAGGAAAATCTAAAGTTTTCAGTGAATAGGCTGTTAAGGATATTGTAACATTTAGTAATTTTAACAATATTGCTTTTATCTGTTAGAGGAGTAGGAGTAGGTGGCTATTAGATTTCTGACAAATGAATTATGGCCTAGACACATATGCTGGGAGCTGACCTAACATTTGACTCTGGATAGTTGTCATAGCAGCAACCTGAATAGAGCAGATTTGTACAAGTGCTGGTTGCAGAACCGGATACAGATTCTGTGCTAATGCAATACATCTGAATATTAATAAAAGTGCACATGTACTGCCACAAAAAAAAATCACTGCTATGGTGTTTCCTTCTATTTATATCTAATTCTTAAATTTTTAAAGAAATTGAACTTTGTGAGGAGTTGTTACTGATCTCCCTCCATAAAATTTCTGGCACTGTTTTGCTGCATGAAATAGGGAGGTTGACATAAAGAAAGACTCTTCAAGCACCGTTTTATTAACAAAAATAATGTCTGGCTGTTGCAGACCAGGAGCAGTTTATGTTTTGATTAAGAAAGGAAGGAAATTACTGGCGGACAAATTACAGGTAATTGTGAAACTGCTTTGGAAGAAACTAATTAAAAATCTAAATTGCAGCAAAGGCATGGACCTCTATTGCAAGATCACTGTATCTGGCTTTCAGCAGTGATGGGTAAGACACTTTAAAACCTTCATATTTGGAGGACAGAGGGAATTTTGCAATTAATGCCCAGCTTCTAAACCTTGACACTGAGGAGTTTTTTTCATGTATTACCCTTCATGTATTACCGCTAAAGAGCAGGAAAGAAGGAAGAAAGATGTACATTTGTGTCCCTGATTGTATGTTGTTCTCTTTCCTGACCAATACAGCTCCCAGGAGGAAGTAAAAAAATTGTATCATTTCAAAATGTTCTCTGTATTCTGGTATTTATATTGTATAGGGCAGATTTGGACAACATTACAAAAAAGGGAGTTATGCAAAAATATCTCCCAGCTGATGCTGGAGGATGCCCTGCTGAGGCAGTGCTGCTGTGGCAGAGAGCTGCAAATGCAGAGGGAGTACAAAGAAGTGGTTTTGTGTCAGGGTGATGGAGTCCTTGTCACAGCTATTCAGTATGCAGGAAGAGCACATCAACTGTACATCCTTGTAAGAGGTGGAGGAGAAAGCATCAGGAGTTCCCTTCCTTGCGGGTTTCACAGAGCCTAATTTGCTCTAGAGGATGGAAGAAAAAAGGCACTTCATCCAAGTGACAGCCATGCAGAGGGATAGGGCCATGTCCTACCTCTGTTGTATATTTACATAAAACCTGAAAAATTCCAGCTGAAAGTGATTTTTGCTTCAGAATGGGAGGCTTATGGAGTCTTAGAAAAGAGCAAAAGGAAGCAGATGGTTCACTTAACATAAAGCAAACAAATAGAAATCAGAATCCCAAAAGAGGCAAATGCCACTTGCAAAGAGCTCAATGCCTCTTACACTACAGAAGCTTTATTAAAAATAGCTTTTTGTGTTCAGACATCTCTTTGTGATTTGGTATTTAATAGAGATCAGAACTACTTCTGTACTTTAGTACTTTTATCCTTTTTTATCTGTGTTCAAAATGATCACTAAGATGACTGTAATGTTCTTGGATACCCACACTCTAGTTTGCATTTGAGGCCTTGTTCACTTCTATCATTTCCCCACCTAGTGATTATTTCACTTCTAGGTTGGTCTTTGGTTTGTTTTTGTGGTTCCAAATGATAGGGCTTAACCACTGAGGCAAAACAATGTTATGCAGGCACTGTTTAGCTGCATGTGGATTATTGTCAGGAGATCAAATTATGTACAAGTATGGGGAAGCTTAGCTTCCTACCCAGAATGCACTGGCCATATTGTCAAGGGAAGAAAATAAGTGGTATGCAGTGTAATTTTAAATCCTGCTGCCTTTCAAGTCAGTGGCAAAATTCCTGGTTTCAGCAGCGCTGGATAGGGTTCTGTCATTAGCAGAGGCAGCTGGAGAGGATGGTGAGTATCACAGGGCAGCCCCCTCTCTCCACACTCCAGACCAACCAACATTAAATTTGCTACATGCAATGGAAAGGAATAATGTGCAAGGCATGCAATTCCAAATAATTTCATGCCTTGGATTTTCAGTCAGGCCCCAAGGTGAGCAGCTAATTTTTCATCTCAACACAGAGATCATTAAATTAGAAAATGTTGTATTTTTCCAGGCTCTTTATGCTGAGCATGTGTAGTTGAATTTCAAGCTGCTGATTTCAGAATATACTTTAAGGCACCCTGAGCTGCAATAAGATCTTGAATGTGAGGTAAAATTTATGTCAATGTAAGTTTTCTGTTCTGGAGGTTGATAAAGTTGAAGGCTCAAAAATGAAATATTTTGTTGTTTCTTGGACAGGGACTTTAAAGCAATCTTATCCCCCTTCCTACCATAGGTGGAATGAAAATGAACAGGGTTGGGAACAGCTTTCTTCCAAGTGTCTTTAACATCCATTTCATGGCAAGGAGGCAGAAAAGGAAAGGCCAGTGGAAATGTAGATGTTAAGAGTTCTCTATTCAGGTCTGAAGATGGAGTCAGGGCTTCTGTTCTTCCTGCTCCAGCCTTGAAAGCCAGGGATAGAGAGCTGTTTATTTATCCCTTCCTTTCATATGCCAAGAAGATATTAAATGTGAACCATTTTCTTGCCTGTCAGATGTTTCCGTCATAGATACGAGTGTGTCTTTCTTTTCCTGTGTTTAGCTAATAACTTCATTGCACACACCCGCCTGCCCACAGCATGGGCAGGGAATAATGCTTCTGGTGAGTAAATCCCTATTATCACACAGGGTTTGGGCCAGTTTAATGAAATCAACACAAAGCCAGTGTGCGTGAGCATAGCCTTATTTTTCAAGAGAGGCAAATTCTGGTTTTGGTTATTGAATTAGTAAGATTTAGAAGATTTTAGAGGGACATAAATTACTTCTAAATTCCAAACATCATTTGCACAATGGATTCAGAAGTATTCCTCAATTAGAAAATGCAGTTCTGCCCACAGAAAATACATGTAGAAGTGTCTGCACAGACTGCTTATGTTTGGTAGCAGGAACATTTTTCTGATTCAACAACTGGCTTGATGGCCTAAATTTAGAAACATATTTTTCCAATAAAAAAATTAGACCTATAATAGGCTGTGAGAGCAGGAGCTGAATGCAGTGCCTGAGAGCAGCACCAGCTGCTAAAGTGGCTAGGCACAGGACAAAGCAGCCAAGCAGTCTGTGGCCAGCAGCCTAGGCATTGTGCCAAAAGAATTCTCCCCTGAAATGAGAATATTTGGGGAACAGATTTGCACTGCAGTACACATATTTCATGCTTATTACTCATGGTATTTCATATTAAGCTTCAGTTTTACTGTCTCCATTAATAAAGCAAATCAAAAAGCGCATTCTCCAAAGGCCAGTCAAAGTTCATATCTTTGTTTCTTCCAATGGCATATGCTATTTTGGTTTGATGATTATGGAGTCAAAAGGCCATGCCCCAAACATCACTTCTTATTTACTTAATCTTTTAAAATACAGAACTCTCACAGTACTGAAGTTAAAGGATGTGTTGGCAAGTTCTGTAAAAAAATGAGAGCAAGTCTTCTTCAGTAGCAAAATATTGTTTTTCTACTAAATAGCTGGAGACAGGATGTGGAGGTCAGGTTTGTTTGGGTTTTTTTAATACCATTAATTTTTGAAAGATTTTTTTTTTAACTGTCGAAGTTAAGTTTTACCTGAGACAGTGTTCATAAAAAGACAATGCAGACACACCCTGCATTGAATTCATAGAAAGAATTTTGTTTTCCACAAACAAGCTGTTCAAGTTTTAATACAGATTTGAAATAAAATAATTTAAAAAACCAACCATTAAGTGAATGCAAAAAAGCAACTGCTCACTCTCTAACAGACAAGAAAACTGGAGTTTGCTGGGGTGTTTTTTTTTTTTAGAAGATCTATAATTTCCACTATATTTTACCTGTAGAAGCAAAAGGATGGAATCTCCAGCAGGCTTACTTTTTTTTCCTTTTCAAAGTAGAACACACAGACATTTTTAATTAGTTGATACTGAGGAAGTTAATTCAGCATTGACCTCAAATGCTTCATGTCTAGGCTGTCATCTGCTTCTAAATGCAGAATTTAATTTGGAATCTAACATAAAGTGCTTTGGTCCATTCTTCCTGCCACATGCTCCAGTATGTATAATGTTAAAGTCTGGAGCAGAAGAGAAATAGGAAGAATCACTCAAAATCCAAATTGTACCCCACAGTTTTCCATAGAGCCTTTTTGAGTGGTTGCATCTCAATATCCCAGATCTGGCAGGAGTATGGAAAACTGTTTTGTGTCAACAAAATAGGCTGGCAGTGGTGGGAGTGATACCAGTTGTATTGCAGTAGACGAAGAGACCTATAGTGGGAGGTTTAAATTTGTTGACCATGATGATATTGTAGTAATAAATCTGCAAAGCTGGCACAAGCATTGCTCCAGTACTCCCACACACTTTCCCTTGTGCGTTTCCTAAACATTTGATTCATAAGTTTAAAGATTTTCTCTGTTGGCGCTCTGGTGCCACAGTCCTTCTGCAGTGAATGGAGTAATGCTGATCTATCCCAGCTGAAAGTGTTGCCCATCCCACACTGGAAAATGGCATTTTGGCAAGGAGAGAAAGAAATTCCTGCAGGAGTGCCTTACTGGGACAATTCCTTTAGCACAGGACACATAGACATGAAAATTACTGAGAAAAATGCTTGATTGTGATCATAAAAGTGGAGCTGCCTGAGGCATAGCAAGGTTTGCTCTGAATGAGAGGAATACGCTACCAAGGAGGAATTTCTCTTGCTTTGCATATTTCTGGTTCAGCAGTAAGTACTGCTACGCCTTTGTCATCACGCATCAGTTTCAGTAATACAGTGGTTCACTCAGCACCATTACCTGCAGGCAAAGCCGCTCTTGGGATGGCAAAAGAGGACATTGTTTTCTTGCAGTTTATGTTGTATCTCTTTTGGAAGAAAAGTCAGATATTCAGACTCCTCCATTAGTACTGCCTGTCAATAAAGAAGCAGCAAAAATGATCAGTAGCTATGATATTCTGCAAGGTGCTGGCCTCTGCAAAGAGGTTGGCTTTGAGAATGTTTATGTAGCAAGATGAAAATAAACATGACATAACCTCTACTTCATTTCCCCTGAAGTTCTACCTTTATTTTCTTCAGATTTTTAGCTACTTTAATTCCAGCAGGGGCATCCTAGGCCCTGGAGTTCATTATGCAGTGCATCACTTTTGGGATCAGGCATGTACCAAATGAAGGCTCTTAGGAAAAGCAGATTTAGCAAACCTGTGCCTGTGGTCCTGTGTTCTGAGTGATCTTAGTCTGAGAGCTCTGTGGAGCTGACAGAGGGAAGGAAAGGATCCTTTCATATCCTCAGTGTCAGAGGCTGAAGGAGTTGGTCTAGTCTTCCAAGGGAAACTTCCTTTCCTTTGAAGGAAAATGGGGGCTGGGAGTGGGTGGGGAGGTGTAAATAGAGGATATGGGGATTCTCAAGGTTGACTACTAAAAAACAAAGACTGAATCAATAACTTATCATAAGGTCCAAGGCAAGGATCATGCTGTGCTGTTCTTTAGGCCAGAGTAATCTAAGTCTGCCTTTGTTTTCTGCCTATCCTGAGAGGAAGCAATTCTGTATGAGGCCTGGGCCCTAACAAGTCTCTTCCCTCCGCTGGTACAACAGGGAGGAAAAAAGTTCCACCTGCCCTTTCTCCTGCTGTCTTCTTCTGCAAGGCAGAAAATGGGGTCTGAAGACTCTTCTGTTCTTCGCATGACACCTTTGTCTGGATTTGTACTCCTTTCTCCATAGGAAATGTCATGTGTATTTTGTGAAATACACTGTCACCCAGAGGAGTTTTGCCAAAACTCAAAGGCATTGGCACGATTCCTATATTTAGCCAGGCCCAATCCAGGCATCTTACATGTCTGTAGCTGCTTGTGGTGCCAGCCATTATTGGACATGTGATTTAAATTTGCACTGAGGAAGTCACTGCTGTGCTGTACAGTCTTGCACTGTTCATTTGTCTTGTATATTGAGACAACTTACAATTAGTAGTGGTGGAATACCTAGATCACTAAATTATTTCATATACTAAAATTCTCTAGAAAAATAAAGAGCATGATCAGTATAACTTATGAAATAGTTTATGAATGGTGATAACGGCAACCTAAGACAAAAACACCAGGAGCTATAGAGAAAATTAACTTGCAAGGATGCTTTCTACCATTACTCCACCTCAAATGAGATTGCTCAATTGAGTTATGCTTTTTAATATTTCTTTTAATATTTCAATATTAATTCCTTTAATATTCCTGATTAAAAAAAAAAACACACCAGGGAGAGCACATTCAAAAATCAACTGTCTAGAACCTCACTAAAAAACAGTACGTTTATCTAAAGGGCCGCAGGAAAAGATAAATGCTATCCCTTTCCATTTGGGCAGAGAAACACAGTCCTTTAGTAGAACAGTTTCTCTTTCCCCAGGGACTGTGCATCACAGTTAACTAAACTGTAGGTGTAGCTCATCCATGTGTCCTTGCTCAACCAGCAGCATTGGTGACCTCTGAAAGCTCTTCTGCTACCACAGTGGATAATGAACTGAAAAGCTGACAGACTATGAACAGTGAGCCCTTCTGCTTGAGTACTGCTCCAACAAAAGTGGTTCTCCAACAGCTCCTTGCAGCAGCCATACAATACCTCTTCCCAATGGAAGTTTTCTGTAGTGCAGGTGATGTGGCAGTAGTGAAAAAACAAGACTCAAATGCTGCAATGTGAAAACACCAACCTTTTATTTAAGGTAATATACCCTTTCCAGTTTATAGATCATGTGTCATTCTATCAGAAATGCAGAAGTCTGGGGTTCATTTATCTTCCTTCTACACAATAGCACCTTTTTATTTTGATCTTCTTTTTCCATGTCAGTCTCATGCTTTCATTTCTTGTTGAACACTGACTGATGTCATTTTTGATGCCTGGTGACAATGCTGATAGTGACAGTTCATTTCAGTGTTAATAATCTGAAAGCAAAAGGAACCTACTGCTGTTCTAATCTGAAACTGAAGCAAGGCTTTCTTTTCTTGACTCTATACCCTGCGTCAGGAGGACAGTTTGGAGATCCTTGAAGTGCTGGCAGCTAACTTAACGTTTTGATAGGCACTCTTCAGGTTTCCACATCACTATTGGCATTCCAGGCAGTTTAGATGCCTAACTGGACTCTGTATTACCCTCAGTTTAGCTCAGTTAGACTCTATCAATATTACACCACCATCTAAAAAATTCTATTTATAGTTCTTTATCAGAAGTATGAAAAGCATTTTTATACTGGACTTCAAAGCAAAATCATCATTAATACCTAGACTTCTGGCAGTGACATGTTCATTACAGTTGCCTGTGCAGGCTAGGAGCACTTTTTCATGTTATTTCAGGGTTTCGGGCCAGAAAATTCTCCTCTGAGACTGATGTGCTCTCCATGTAATGATGAGATGATAGACTCACAGCTAAAGCATGAGTGTTCAGCTTGGCTGGAATAGCCAGCTCCAACTGAGCTGCAAATTGAGTAGTATGCCACACAAGAGTGGGCTTTCTCATTTTTTATACATACTTGATTTAAATAAGTAAAATGAAGAAAATAATGCAGAGAGCATGCCAGAGAAAAACATAGTCTAGATCTGATAACAGAGAGTGGAAAACAACTTAGCAGCCCCCCAGCTGCTCCTTATGAGAGGAGAAATAGTGTGCAAACCCAAGAAGAGCAATTATATCTCTCTTGATTTCACTGCTTAGTCCACTCCTGAATTAACAAAACATTTTCCAGTCTAAGGAATATCTGGCATGAGTTCTGTGGTATTATCTGAACTTTACTTCATGTTTTATTTTAGCCAGCTTGCTCAAATTTGTGCTAAATACTTCTGGATAAAATCTCAGGCATCTTTCTGCTGGCTGTAAGTAGACCTCATCCATAAATCTAGTGCCTTTTCCTGCAATGCTGTTTTGGAGGACAACTAAACTTAAAGGGGAAGGAATCTGTCTAAAGGCGCAATTATTTTTAAAAATCTATCTGTATTGATGGTTTTGGACACCAGGTTATGGGACTGTCAATAGATGCATCATTTTAAGGAATACTGTGAATAGCCTGAGAGATGGAATAATACCCATGGAGAGATATTATGTGACAATAGAAATATATATATATGCCTTGAAAGGTTATCAGAGAAGAACTCTTCCCCTTAAATAAAATATTGCTGTGTTATATTTTAAGTATTTTCTTAAAGAGGCTATAAGATTCTAGCACTTTTCTAACATTTTTCAGGTTTCAGCTACAGGCCCAGTATAGCAAGTTGAAATTTCAAGTAGATGTTAATTTTTTATTAATAGTCTCTCAACATAAGGATTGGAAATTTTGTAGAACTGTATTTAAAATAGTTTTGAGGTAAGAAGGCATGATGCTACATGGCAAACAGGTCACATGGGTTAACATTACTATGTGCAAATCCAGAGGCTGCACCAAATGCTTTGCTTTTCCTATTGAGAATACTTAAACTCTGCTGACTTGACTGAAAATTTGGCTTTTGTTCATTCCATTGTAAGAGAAATAAGGCTTTCTAGGGAAGGTAGTATCTTTTCTTAGATCAGCTTTTGGGCACGGAAGTTCTCCTGGTCTTGCCTTACATTGCCTCCATGCTGATCTTACAGCTGTAAGAGCACATCCTACAATATTAAAAGAAGTCCTTTTACAGGACTATAAATATGAGTACTTTAGATATGAAGATCAGCCAATACAGAGGACTACTCTGTAGCTTCATTTGAATTTTAAACTCAGGAAATTATGTAGGTCTGTGAAACTATGAATTGTGTAGGTATATTTTCTTTTTGTTCAAGCCTCACTAGTCTTGAACAGGCTTTATTTTATGTAGTTTATTTAGTAGTAATCCCAACACAAACCTTAGCAACTGGAGAGGGGAGAAAGAATGTGCAATGGAAACCAAAACCGAAATGAAAACTCACATCCATCTTTTGCAGAAATACCATTTCCACTATTGCTAAGCACACTGAGTCACCTTACTTACTTACTCACTGCAGCCTTACTGCAGAATTAAGGTAAAATTTAGCCTACTGTGATGTGTCAAAGTAATGTTTAGCTGTCTGGGCTTCTAAGATATTGGCCATAAAATTAAAAGCTGGATTAAAAACTTAAATGTTACTTAAGTTACTTAAATGTAATTAAAGCTAATAAAAGATCCAGTGTTCTGTCAGAACAATGTGTGTCATCCGAGCAGTTGGGAGAATCATCACTCATTAAGATTACCTGACATTTCCCATTACTAGGTGTGCTGCTCGATGATAACTTCATGACCTTCAGCACACAGGGATTACATTTACTGTTCTCTATGTCTTCCATCTGTTGAACTCTTCCAGAGATAATTACAACCATTTTCAAGAATGAGAAAAAATTTATCCTGTAAGTGTAGTTTGATCCTTAAGTATATTTACCATTCCTTAAAAAAAATACCCTAAAGCTCCGTGTTTGCTCTTGACAATATAGTGGTGTCTTTTATACCAAGGATGTGACACTGGATGCACATGCTTACACAATCAAAGTATTTTAGTTGCTAAATTCTGATCTCAGTGTAGAAAAGAGGGGAAAAGTGTTGGGGCTGGAGCCTGGTGAGGCTTGACAGGAGCAGTTAAAACAAGAGACAAAGGGAAAATGACATTATGAGATGGGATTGGATGAGGAAGTTGAGTGAACTGAGGCTGGCAGTGTGGTGGAAGCTGTCCAGGTGGGTTAAAGAACTAGTAGTGAAAGAGGACCAGATACTACCAGTGATAAATAATGTGAGTTATTGTAACCAGGAGCTGCTCTGGCTAATTATGGAACCTGGCTTTGTTCCCTGTGGGACGAGAGTTTTAGGTTTAGGATACTGATGGGAGTCTGAGCACAGAGAGAAAATCTCAAATGGAACCATCAGTGTATGTAACACTGATTAAATACAAACCAGGAAACAAAAGCCCTTGAATTGTGGAAGCTGCTCAGGTATCTGGCATCAAGAGACTTGTTTGGAAAGAAGAGATTAGGATTTGCTAGGCAAGAAGATTGAAACTGAGATGAAGAGTAGAAGACTAGACTGGAGAAGCAAAGAGGATGGGGTGAAGTCTCAGGGATTTTGCAAAGACAGAGCACAAGGTGTGCACAACTGGTCCTGCCAACAGCAGATTGGTGTCTAAGAAGGGACCATATTCTGGGCCCTTCAGTGGGAGCCAGTTTTCATGTGGCTTATCCTCCTTTAAATACCTTGCTCCATGCAGGTGATGGTGGTTGCTTACCCTGGCAGCCATTTCTCTATGCAAAATCTGAGATGGGCAGAGAACTCCCAGCCCCACAATTCTCTGTGGATATAGCAGAGTGTCTCATGATATAACTTCTGAGTTTGTTCCCAGTTAAAAACTTCAGAGTTTTTAAAAATTAATTTACACAAAGAGAAGCTCATTATGTTGTAATGGTTGCAGAACTCAAGTACTTTACATATTAGGCAACTCTAGCTTAAGGTTGCCTTTGTTGCCCGAATCTTACCATCTGAAAAGCACTGATAAAAGTCCTATCTATCAGGAGTATTGTAAGGATTAATTGGGTATGCTTTGAAAAGTGTTATGTGGTTTTATCATGTTTCTATTTATTTTACTTTTGATTCAAAAATTGTAGAGTTAAATTAGTGGCATTCAAATGAGAAAAATATATGAAACATTATCTCCTTTCTTCTAAAGCCATATTACAAGCTACTGAGACCTAACAAAAATTTTAAAGCCTGCTTTGTTTTTCAAGTGAATGATTTTTTTTCCTATGCTGAAAAAGTGGAAGACCATATGCAAATAGGCTTGCCTATTTGTTTGAAGACTTATCTGCATTTGTTTTCCTAACCTCAAAGTGGTATTCTAAAAGATGTGTTTATTGACAAGAACAACAAGCAATCCACAGTTTTCAGTTTATCTTATTAAAAAAGGCAGTATCAAGAAATATGAGGCAAAAATGCATTTGCCTTTCTGTCTTTTCTAATTCATGGGGAAAAAAACCACACTGACATAGGGGCAGTTAAAAGCTGTTATTCTCAGAGTTGTTGATTTGTCATTCTGGAAAGTACTGCATTATTGAAAGCAATAGCTCTATGTGTGTCACCATCTTTGCATTTTTGGAACATTATCATTCATACTCTTCTTGCAGAAGTTTTGTTAGCTCTGTGGTGAGCTAGCAATGTCCATGTGAGTTGATCTGCACACACACTGTCGAGATTTAGATTTACATGTTAGCAATGCCTGTTGCTAACAAGGAAGCCAAGGCCATAGTACTGCTCTCTCTTAATTGGACCATGCTGAATTTCTGACACTTGTGTATATAAGGGATCAAAAAACTCAGTGTAGCACAGATTTGCCAGGGCTTTCTATTTCAACAAACTATTGCTTTTTTTGTGTTATTTTGGAGGTGGTAAAGGAGATGGGGAACAGAAGGGATCAGTGACACTGCTAAAGATGCTTCCATGAAGACTGTTTGAAAAGAGCTGTGTGTGCTGTGCCTCTGCTGGCAGGGGAACAAGAGACTGGGAACTGCCAGTGAGCCTTGCTCTTTGTCCTGACAATCTGCACCAACATCATGTTGCTGTGGATGGTTATTCCTCTGTAAACTATTCATTTGCTTCTCAGAGCATCAGTGAGAGCAGAGAAGGGTTTCCTCAATATATCAGTTATGCAATATCTCATGCAAAATTTTCTTAGGATGTACTGTCCTTAGAGGATTACTAAATTGTGTCCCTGATTAAAAATAAAACCAAATAAATTTTTTCTATCTGCTTTCTTGTGGAAAAAAAGACTGTTCTCCCAGTGCAGACCTTGACATAAAACTGAGACATAAATATCTCTGATATATATCAAGTTGAGGATCACAGTAAGGACCTCATACTTCCTTTTTTCAAGCCAACAGATAAGAATTTATTTTAGCATGCTTTTGTACCTAATAAGTATTTTTCCATATTCTGATTTTAATCATTTTGCAGGTAATGTGCTCAAGACTTAAATTGCTTCTCCTCCAAAATAAATTCAGAAGAGAAATAATTTCAAGGGATGATTTATTTCCTTTGGTATATACTAAATTAAGAAAGTATGAGTCAAATTCTAGATGAACAAATGTTTTATCTGCACCTTGGTATACTTCTTATTAAAGGTGAATTATAAACAGTTTAAAAATGCTTATTTAATACTTCAGAAATTTAATATATTGTTATGATGACAATGATGTCTGTTCCAGGTAGTTGGGTCAAACATGTCACCAAATGGTTAGTTAATTGCTAATGATTGTCTTGAAATAAAACGATTTTTTAAATAAAATTTTAAATAAATAAGCCTTTTCAATGTAAACATTATACAGAGAGAAACAGGAAGTGCTGAATAACTAACACAGAATATTTCAAAGATCTCAATTCTCAGTGGAACAACTATACATTTAATTTCTACATTACTTTAAAATCAAAGGCATTTCATTGAAAAGAATGAAGAGAATGAATCTATGAAGAATGAATCTCAGGTATGCAGAAGTAAATATGATATTCATATTCTCTGTCCCTAAGAAAAAGGAAGACTGACTTCTTTATCCTTGATATGGCTGCAAGGAAAAATGGCACAACTTTGCCTTTTGAAGTACAAAACATTTACAAAAAAAAAAAAAAGCTTAAATCCCAGGGGAATGTATGAGAGGCAACACCTGACCACCTTGGACCAGGCTAATGGTTCATAATCCTACCAGTAGGGCTGATGCCTGAGCCAGCTCAGAAAAAGCTTGACAAAAATCCTGCCCTATTTCTGCATGTAGTTATCATGAAGACTGAGGTAAACAATTAAGGATCAGATTTAAAGTCTGAAATGTATGGCAACTTATTAATCATTTAGGGACAGGTGATTGGTGTCCTCTTTAAAGAGATGTGTAATATTTAGAGGAAGCCATCTTTTGCATAGTGGCCAAGAGATTACAGTTCATGTGCAGAACAGGAGTCCTGGTCTCAGCCTCATCCTCAACTTCTTTAGCCTCCCTGAGAATGCCTTCCCCACTGGATAGCCCAGACTCCACCTCAAGCCCCATCCCATGGCACATCACAGTGTTTTGTAGGGCTATGATTAGTTCTGTACAAAGGTCCCCCCTCAGTAGCACAGCTCCAGCCTTGGCTTTCTGACCTCAAAGCCACCTGTGGATTTTGTGTTAGGGAATAGCTGGAAAGGAGCTTCCAGGGCAGCACTTCTGAGAGGGAACTGAGTCATGCTCCCTTTTCCTGTGCTATCTCTGCAGCCCTGTGAATTGTGCATTCCTTCCCGCACAGTGGCACAGCCTCAGCGACAACTCCCACCGCAGTTTTGCTTGGAGCCTGGTTGCTAGGAGATGGCAGCTCTGAGTTCAGGTCCCCTCCTCACCACAGCCAGCAGAGACCCTGCATCCCAATTTCTCCGCCTCTTCACCGTGTACTGCGACAAGTAGCCAGAACTCTGGTCTCCCACTTCTTGGCCGTGTGCTCTGGAATATGTGGGCTGGTGTGCATCAAGGTGCACCAAGAGCCCGTGCTGCATCCTCCAGCCAGGCTCTGCCTTCTGGGCTTTGCCAGGAGCTCAGTGCATCTGTTCTGCAAGAGGCTTCCAGTTCAGGCTTCAGTGTCCTGACTAGAGGGGCTCTGGAGGACATGTAGACCCAGGGACAGCAAATCTGTGGGTTCCAGACAGCAGGATAAGGAGACCAATCCTGCGACGCTGCTCAGCTGTAGGAGTTAGTCCTGTCTGCACTGTGCCCCTTGAACACAGTTTAGTCCTTGATAGTTTTGCAGAAGTTCTGCTATTGAGCTCTGTGAAAAAAATGAAGCTCTGAGTGAGTCTATGGCAGGAAGTATCATTTAGTTTTAGACATAAGGAGGCAGAACATCTGAGTCTTGAGAGTGTTAAAATTTTGGACGATGAGTTGGGCTATGTTGCCAAGATAGAACCTTACTGTGAATTATGTGATTATCTTACTATGAATATTCTCTGAGAAAATAATATATTTTCTCTCATAAGAGACATCAATGACCTTTGGAGATAAAACGTAAATGGCATTAAATTTTAATTCCTGGCAAAAATACATTGAAATTCTGGTCATTTGTTTAAGATTACTATTATTTAAGAAAATGCTTAGGAGACCAATTTGGCCAACTCTCTAAAAAATGTAAAATTTTTCCTTAGCTCACAATACTGCCCAAGAGGCCCCATTCTTATTGTTTATGGAATTGTTTGATGGTTCAATGTTCCATATTAAATATTAAAATTTCTGTTAATAGTATAAATCCCTTCTCATGAGTTATCTCAGTTGTGCTTCAGGTGAAAGTCTCTTTCACCAATAAATACCTGCAAGACCGGAATGTCTTCATCTAAGAAAAGTCAATAGTGTCTTTTTGAGAAGCGGAACCAACAACTGCTCCTAATGCATACAGGATTCACAACCTGTTTTACTTCAATACAGAGACTGGACACTGCTTGAACTATTTGATCTCTCTAAGTAAAAAGTGTAAAAAGGGTTTCAGATATTTTATAGAATTCTTAGTAAGTTTGGTATATTTATGAACCAAAAAAGGGTTGTGCAGAGGAGAGATGCAAAAAATAGACAAAAATCTTACACAAAAGGGTGGTAATTTTAGCAGATTTTTTTTCAGTTAACTACTCTGAAAAAGTCCTTTAAAAACAAAACTTCCATAGATCCACTTTATTTGAAAACACTGAAATATGTTTTCATCAGATGAGAGTGTAAAATCGAACCCATAAAAAAAATCAAGAAACAAAGAAAATGTTCAAATACATACAGACTAAATCAGATATTGTGTCACTGAGGTCCCTGTGGCAGCATGAGCACTCACACACTGATAGTTTTCCTTGTTTCCAGCTACTAAAATGCATTAAATCTTCTCTTAATGCTTTTCTTTTTTTCACCTGCATCATTAGTAAAGTTGCTACTGTGGCATCCTGTGATCATGAGTGGAAGTGAGGTACTCTAAGTAATAGATACAGTAAGTACAGGTGGGGAAAAATACACTTTCACCTGAAACATCTCCTTTCAGGGTCAATTGAAGGGCTGTTGTACTAAATTCTGTTAAATATTATGCAGTCATCAGAGGCAAACAGGAAGCATTGAGGAAAACCCATGGTGTACAAACAGGCACTGCTCTAACACAGATAACAGTATTCAAGTCACTTTTGTTGTGGCATCCCTACTTTATAGCCTTTGTGTGGAAGGACACTCATTCAGACTTCTCCAAACATAGAAATGCAGTTTTATTCCATTCCTCTCTTCCTTCTGTCATTTCTGAGACTAATACATCAAAATAAGTAGATGGTGCATTCTGTATTGGTTTATCTTATCAAGAAATGTATGATTCTCTGACTTGTAAGAGTCACTCCAATACTCAGGAAATGGCTATTTCTTATCCTTTCCCTCTATTTCTGGACAGAGTTGGGATTTGAAGAAGAAGATTTCAAATTTGAAGTGAGCTCTTCAGGGTGAGAGGGTACATCTTCTCCTTTGAGAAACAGTATGGTTGGTTTGTGGAGCACAAATAAATGAATATTCTCAGATTTTTAGGAATATTCCTGCTTATTTCCTTTGTTTCTTTTATGCTGATATTTGGTCAATCAGAACCATATCTGTGCTTGTTTAACATGCATTATACTTTTGTGAAAGCAATAGATGTAGAATCTTAACAATAGAAAAGACCTTCACATGCAAGTTGAAATGTAACCATAATTCCAAGCCTTTTCTTGTTTTTTTGCAGGATGAGGCTGCTCCAGCTGACAAGCAGTGCAAACAGGAGCCAGCCCAGGTCACTTACTCAACGTCAGCTGTTTCCAGCACGCAGGAGGTGTTGTACATCAACGGCAACGGGACCTACAGTTACCATAGTTACAGAGGGCTCGGAGGTGGGCTGCTAAATCTCAATGATGCTTCTAGCAGTGGTGAGTTTCCTTACAAATTGTGCCTGTGTGTGTATGTGTTGATGTGTATTTCCCCCTGCTGTACAGAAAGCTAGTCCATGGGGTCCAATATCCATAGGCTTTTATCACATAATGAGCAGGAGCACAATCCTGCAAACAGCTACTACTGAGCAAAATGCTTGCTCCCTGCATGCTAGTCTCTTTCCAGTTTCAAGGGACTAATACACAATAGGGCAAGACTGAACCATAAGCCTCTAACAAAGTGGAGTAAAAAAATGCCAGGTTAGATCTTAATGGGTTTGCATAACCTTGTCATTACTGTCCTCTCCTGCCCTGATCACAAAATGAGGCCATTCATATATTTTTGGCTCAAGTTTCAAAACATTCAACTCCATATTGTGTAACACAAATGAATTGACATAGATTTGTCACATGGTCTCACCAGTCACTTTAATTTACTGCAGATAAGGATCTGGCATACCAAGTATTAAATGAGAAATCAGCATATTCATTTATACTCTACACTAA
This sequence comes from Trochalopteron elliotii, assembly GCA_024734555.1. Classification (NCBI taxonomy): domain Eukaryota; kingdom Metazoa; phylum Chordata; class Aves; order Passeriformes; family Leiothrichidae; genus Trochalopteron; species Trochalopteron elliotii. The sequence continues at coordinate 4,332,520 of JANPWX010000043.1, forward strand.
AAATGATAAAGTAAATATGGGTCACCATGAGATCGTATGTCCCTCTTAAAAAAACAAGTGGTGTCATTTATTTAGACAGCACTCCTTTCTTCTTACATTGGGATGCTTTTGTAACAAAAAAAAGTAAGCAAATTGTAGTATTTGTTTGAGATTATCCCTCATATTGATTTTGTACAAATGCAGAGCAACACCCTTCTGATAAAAAGGGCATTGTCTCTCCATCAGAGAAATACGATTACTCTGGAAGCCTGAGGTTTTATTGACTCCCACGACTGTATTTAAAGAAATGTCTCAGAGGATGGAGAAATCCCTGAGGTTTTGCCCTGGCTGACCCCTCTCTGGCTGACGAGAGTGCCAGTTCAGGTAGAGGGGCTGACTTAGGCTAGATGATAATTGCTCAGCTACAGCCTCTACATTGGGCATGCTCAACAATTTTCAAAATGCTGTCAACGCTGCAGCCTGCAAGGAGTTATTAGAATGCAGTGTGCTGGGGACCTTCAGTCACATCCTCTTCCTCACCCCCTGCCTGCAAAATTCTCAAAGGTCTGTGGATGATTTGTGCTGAGTTTTTAAAAAGTCTTTAAATACATATTATTTTAGGTGTCAAAAGTCTTGGGCTTGGAGTGTATGATGATTACAATTGTTTCCATACACATGAAGAGCACATATGAGGCACTGAATATGGTCTCTGATCAAATATTTTCATAACAGTAAGACAAGCTGTGGAAATCTGGGTTTTTTTGTGAAAATGCACAAGAACTCTAAAATTGTCTTTTACATTATGTCCAGAGAGGATGTAAACCAATTCCCACTGAAAACAGTTGGCATTTGCCCTTTTACCCAACTAAGAGCAGGATTAAGCTCCCCATGTGTTATTTGTCAGCATAAGCCATCAACATTGTCCTGGTTTATATAATATTAAACTGTGAGGAATCACAACTGCTTTGTGTACTTGTTTTTCCCTTCAAACTTGTAATAGGATACATTTTCGTGACTCCCATTTTGCAGTGAATTGTGGGGTTTAAGCAAATGTATTCTATGTCACTTCAGCGTGCAATTCTAAAAGATGATGTACAAATTAAATGCCATCAATTTGTCTTGCCTTCTCATTAGATGTCTTGCCTTCTCATTAGAAGGCACATCTTCTTTGTGCCTTTAACATAGAGGACTCCAGTGTTTTTTTCACAATTAAAGCTCAAGACAGGTTTGTATACAGACATATGCTCAAACATTTCTTCTTCCTTGCCTTTTCCTACTTGCACTGGACAGTTTTATCTGTATGTCCTTTTACTTTGAAAGACCAGCAAGCCATTGCACTCCTCCCATATGGTTGTGCACAGTTGGAAGGTTGTGCAAAGGTGTCCATCTTCTCCACAGGGATCCTACACAAACAAAAGTACATAAGCTCTAGGAACCAAAAGTCTTTGTGTGCCAGGACTTGGAAACCAGTTGTTGATGCTGACAGTCTAGTTAGGTTGGTGATTTGTGATCTACTTGCCCTTTCATGAAGATCATTAGGAAAGTTATGGAAAGGCAACTCCATCCATTCCTTAATCTTATTGACACAAATCCAACCAGGAGCCAACCTAATTATCTCTCAGACATTAAGGGTAAATTGCTCTGGCTTTAGTAGCTGGTTTCCCTACAGGAGAAATGGGAGGACTTGGAGGCCAGTGAGATCTGTCAGTCCTCTCTGATGTGTCCATTGGTAGACAAGAAGAGTGGTTGGAGTTGCAGCTGACAGGGGCAACCATTGCCCTCCTGACAGACCTCACAGGACTCTTGTTTGCAGTCATTGTGCTGTTTCAAGGACTCTTGTTCCAAACATATGCAAGGCTGTTAAAATGGTTAATGAGATACTTCTCTGGAGAACAGGATATTTACTTGTGAATTGTTTTCAGGAGCTAAGAACTAATTTAAAAATGCAATTCCTTTTCAATATAGTAACCTATCAAATGTTCTTGTCACTTTTACAGATGTTCTCCTGGTGTAAAAACAAATACGCACCTCAGTCAGAATGTGTGTATAAACAAATATGGTCTGGTTTTTTCTATTTGCTAAAACAGAAAAAAAGGAAGTTGCAATAGCTGCAATAGCTATCTAAAACTCACTGCTTGATTACCTATTTCTGGACCTTCCCCCACAGTAATATAATAATTAATGTCCAATTAACTCTCTGTCTAGTAGTCCAGCTGATGTATGTATTTTGTATTCTGTGACTCATTTAATTTGGCTATTTCCTCTATATAAAGTTCATCCCTACTGTGACCTTACAGACTTAGCTATCTGTTAGTCCAACTGTTTGGTGGCTCTGGCTCAGGGACCTCTCTCTGCCTGCTGTTGCAGTGCTTCCCTCCTCATGGGGAGGTCTGTCCTTACACATGGCTAATTACAGAGCCATAATTAGCTCCTCACACAACTGCATGGGGCAGGCCTTCATGAAACTGCTCAATATGAGCAAACAGAATGTAGCAGCTTGTGCAATGACCCCTCTCTCTTTTATTATGGGCTGGCAAAAAAGCACAGAAGGAAAAGGCTTGGTGTTACAGCACCAAGATGTCTCTTCCTTCTCTTTTTAAACTTTTTAAGCCAATCTAGCTTGGCTGGAAACATTCACCAAACAATCTGTGGGTTGACATAGTCCCTGTCAGCCTGTACATGGGCTGGGGAGAAGCCCTTGGTCATGTTATGTTTGATTCGTTTAGATAGTAAAGGAGAGATACTCTTTGAGAAGGGTGGCTTTCCACAGCTCTCTTTTTTTAAGGCTAATGCAGTTCCTGTTACAGAACGGAATGGAGAACCTCCAAGGGGAAATAGCTCAGTGGATGTAAAAAATTTGTCTGCCAGCTTTTAGCCAGCCACAAAGGCTTCAGCTGTCCCCCCTCTATCATTCCTGGACTGAGCTTGGAAAAATGTCCAGCTTGAGGGCAGGAGAGTGAAGACAGGAGATAATGTTGGGAGCAAAATCTCTTGATATCACGAGGAGCTGTTGAAGTCCCTGCATGTAGCCTGAGCGTCTCCTGAGGCAGTGGGATTGGCTTGTCTCCCCATGTATTTCAGTCCAGTAGGTTGCTGTCTGCCCTCTGCTGATGACTGTCAGCACTCTCTGAAGTCATGTTGGGCTCCTTGGAGTCATGGTCTTCTGCTTCGTTTCCTGAAGTCCATTTTCTCTAAGAGTAGTGGAATGTGTTTCTACTGCCATAGCTGGGCTGTCTAGAGGTGATTTGGGACTGTTTCTTCTGCATCCTTGTAAGGTTTTCTAGCCAGAAATGTCGGTCAATTCCTTTTGTGTGTATAAATAGAGGGTGTTTCAGACTCAGTGTTGAGCTGGCCATGCAGGATATGTCCTCATGTCACAGTAAGACAAAGTGTTGTGTCTCCATTTCTCTCCACAGATCTGCAGCCTACCTCCACCACAGCCACAACTCAGCACTGCATCCCAGGCACCACGAACGTCCAGTCCCCTTCCAGCTCAGGTGAGTTCCTTGGTTGAATCCCATTATGTTCACACCACGGCAAATCCTGGCCCTGGATTTCTTACCCATGTGCCATTTAGCCTTCCTGGTCCTGGTCCTTCTGCATCCTGGTCCTCCAGATAGTGCAGCCCTGCTGAAGACAACGGAGCAGCTGGGGGAAACTCCCAGAGCAGGTGCTGCTGACCTCCAAGGATCAGCATGACTGTGCTGATTTGCAGCTGGGAGAGAAGTACTGAGCACTCTTGTCCACTTGTTCATGAGACAGCAGGGAAGGTGCCTCCTTTCCACATCCAAAAATTTGGTCAAGTTGTAACCTTCTGTAAAATTTTGGCACTTGCATGATTGATAGCGGTGATAAACTTGGTGATATTCTTGGTGACAAACTAGAGGAACAAAACCAGCAGACAAGAATATCCAATATGTAGCTGGTTTTTAAAGGTGCTGAGTGGGTTACTCACAGGTTGGCTAGCCAGGATGTAGGGGTTGAATGGGGTTTTTTTTCTGTGGTTCCTCTCTCCAGGTCTTCTTTATACCTCTACTCTTGCACAGTCTTTTGTGTTCTCAGTGCTACCCTGATGACATCAAAGCTGAGAGAGGGGAAAGACAACACAGTTTGTTTCTAACACAGAGCCTGGAGCATGAAGAAACAGATCAAGAGTGATAGAGTTAGGAACCTGGGACAGTATGTTTAATCCCATTTAAAAACCCAAAAGGAAGTGTTGGGAGAAGTTAAATGGTTTGACCTATATTTTGGCAAAGGGGAATTTCTTGCTGGAAAATGCTGGCTGAATTTTCTGTTAAGACCTTCCCCACACTCCTCTTCCTCCTTCCTCATCAAATTGTCAGATACATGGCACAGGCAAGTACTATTCCATTCCCATCGCAGGGATGGAAATGGAATGTCTGTGGATGTACTGGGCAGTATCCTACTTTGCTACCTCTGTGCAAAGCTGAGGTGACAACTGTTAAGGTAACACAGTATACACCTCATAATTAATCTCCTGTGGTGGATTGGAAGGATCTCACATAATCATTTAATCACAGACCACTGTGTTTCCTGATCACTGAAAATGAATGATGGCTGTAGGCATTTCTGTGTTTTTCGTATCACTTTCCTCAGGCAAGACAGTATTTTTTGCCTGCTGTCTAAAGTAGCAGAAGATGTGTCTTCCAGAGGGAGAGGTGTAGAAGGGAGGAAGGAGCATAAAAGGCCCAATTTATCAGTCCCTGTTTTCTTGATTTCTCCTGGCACTTGAAACAATACTTTTAGGCACATCTGCTCTATGTTTGAGGGCAGGAGGAAAGGATACATAATATCACAATAAAGCATTCTTATTACAATAAATACATCTGGTTCAGAAGAAAAGATAGCATACTTTGATAGGTTTTTTCCTATTTAGTTTTATTGGAGTATATAAGAATGTAGTCCAACCTCTTCTCTAAAGCCACTCATAGGGAAAAAAATGGGAGAGGAGAATAGATGCAATAGAAAAGATACACACAAGAGATTCCAGAGCATGGGCAAATGTATTTTTCTCTAAATAGGTGTCACTGCTTTTTGAATTATCACTGATGAAAAAGGTTGGTTAACTACTAATGAACATATAGCTACTAATGAACATGCTTAAGCACATAAAGGTTTTAAAAATTATTTTTTACTATACATAATTATCTACAATAGTGATAACCATTTTGAGAGTCACTGACACATTTATTATTCTTTCAGTAGTTGTTAATTATAAGATTGGTAGCTACCCAGTGACAATATACAATTCTTAAGGGAATTTTGCTGAGACAATTGATAGTGTCTAAGCAATCAGTATCAGCACATCTACATCTGACCCGTATTTTGGAATTTGATATAAATTATGTTGGTAATGAGTAGTGCATGAGGCAATAACTAATTCCATTAAAGTCTTGTAATTTACAGAAAAAGCCATTTGTTCCACAGTGTATTTAGTGGCAGACATTTCTAGCAGCTTATTTGATAAATGTTTGTCTAGCACATGAAGAGTGGGTTTTTAGAGTTTTCATATTAAACCTGATGCAGTTCCAACAAGAACAATTGCACCTCATAGGGGAAATTAGGTCAATGTAACTAGACAGAGATACTAAATCAAAAATGTTCCCATGTTAAAGTGTCAATCAGGTGGCCTAAACATGAGGCAGAGGAACAATACTTTAGTCTTCTGAAACAGTATAAAAGAAAGGGTCTGTCTCAGCAATTTGTTTAATCCACTACTTGTGAGAACGTTCTGCTGTTATAAAGACATGGAAGGTGACAATTTCATGTTATGGCAATATGCACTGGGAGAAACAAAAAAAATGGAAATAAGTTTCCTATTTTAATCTCCGTGATATATGCTTAATCTTTGCTTGCTCAACAGACATTGTGGAACCTGATAATGTTTGCAATCAAGATTTTTAATAGTACTGAAGTACTCCAGAATAGGAAGCAGTATACTAAAATGTGCATGTTGGAGGAACCTGACACTGCAAAATTCATTGCAAAAATATTCAGTTTTTCCTCTTTGCAAGTATACACTTTGTTGTTCCTGTGAGGACTGGCAGGCTGATAAATAATGTTAAATACACTAAAGAAATAGTAAAGATAGTTATTAAAACACATGATGGTGAAGCTGTTCAGCATTTTCCAGATTTAGTAACCTGTAGTGATGTCTTCTGGAGATAGATGTATATGAAGTGTCCTTAACCAGCTATTTTAAGCCTTCAGAATAGCTGTGATTTATTTTTCTGATTAAAGAGATATGGTAGGTATGAGTCAGGTTTAGGTTTCCATGTTTCAATAACTGATTTGCATAACATTACACGGGAAAAATCTACAGTACAAGAATGCACTTATAGGTTGCACTTACTCCTTTGTTTTTAAATGAACAGGTATGACTTATGAAGCTACAAATAAATTATAGTATTTCAGTATTTAGCAGCCTGGCCAACCTTTGAGAATCTATTACTGCCAGTAAGTGTCTATCATAGCTATTACAAGCTGAGACCAATATAACACATCCTGGGACTAATCTCTGAGTGAGGTATTCTCCCAGATATAAAGCTTGGGCTATCATAGATAAGCTTTAGAGGTGAGATGTAGGGGTCACATAACATAATTAAAAGAGTTAAAATCCTTATCTCCACATGAAGCGTGGCTTTTTTTTTTTTTTTTCTGTTCAGTTCTCTGTCAGGTTATCTTCCTGAAAAGGCATGGGTGTTCTCACTGTTCCAAAATCATGGCTATGAAACTTTTCTCTGTGTGTATTCCTTTGTTTTTTTTCCTCAGGGGGATTTTCTTTGAGGGAGGAGGAGGACAGCACTGTGAGTTGTTAAGAACAAGGGAGGAATTGGGGAGTGAAGTAAAATCCCATTTTCCTAGTAAATAGAAGTAAAAAAAATAAACCCACCAAGTAGTTTGAAGAAGCTGGGTATGTTGAAATTTGAGATGTCTTATTTTCTTTGTATACAAGAGCTCTGACACAACAGAAATCTCCCAGACCAAGAGGATTTTTGTGTTGTGATTGTCCCTTGTGTATGCAGACTGCCATCCAGCTTTTTCCAGTACCTTCAGGATGCAAAGATAAATATTCTGAAGAATTAAAGAACTTTCTTTGTGAAAGTTAATCCAGACATCTAGGAATACAGAGCCAGCCAGATCTTCACACTATGTAAATAACTCTGACCCTGTAGACTTGTGAGGACTTATACTGATTTATGCATAATGGACATCTGGTCTTCTCCTAGTTTTACTTTCAGAGCAGTGCACCATCAGTTTGTCTAAGGGAAACCTGAGAGATATGACCACGCACATTTCCATGTATATTTTATTTATGAGTGTCAAAAACTGATATCCTATTCTGTCACTTAAAATCTGGATTGCCAATGAGAAAAGCCCTTCAGTTACATTTCATAAAATGATGTGCTCTGCTGCAGAAGCTCTGTTCTGCCAGATATTGAGTGTGTGTATGTGTGTGTGTGTGAGTGAGTGTTTTTGGCAGTGACATGAACGAAAGTCAAGGAAAGAACATAAAAGTTAAAGTAGGTTCATATGGAGCACAATGCCCTCAATATGTCAGTGGCAGCTTTTTCACTACTGCCTCAATAAATATAGAAGTCTTTAATGGCTTCCTACAACCATTCCATTCAGACCAACTGGCATTATGATTGGTATACCATTCTTCCCTGTGCTGGGTTAAGATTTTATTTAAAAATATCCTCTGAGCTTCTTCACAGTCATCATTTTCCTGCAGCTTGAGGTCACACCGAAACAAATTCACAGAGCTAATTGTGCTTAATTTATCCTTTGTACACTGGAAGTCTTTTAAAAGTCAGTTCATTTATACCAGTGTAAAACCAGATAATACAAGTTGTAAGGCTAAGTGCTGCTCATTCTAGTCGTGTAGTAGGAAATCAGATCTAATAGGACCCTTTCTGTTTGAGTAGTTTCTTTTCACAGTCCCAGCTCTGCTTTTATTCACTCAAGGGGATCTTTTTTGTTAACTTCAGTTTTTGTGGGGACATGACAATCTCCACATTTTTTGTGGTCTCACCTGTACCTCTGCACAGACATAAGAAAGGAAATTAAATAAGGTTTATGACCAGATCTTCAGCTTCCGGAAATCAGACATCCCCTTCCATTAGTGCTTACAATTGCAAATCTGTGTTTTTGAATCTTATAAATTTTGTGGGATTATTTAGGAGAACCTCCAGAGTATGAATTAGTGTGCTCTGTGTTCTACAGTTGAATATGCTAAATTTTAAAATTATTCCATTTATTGCTGGAAAACCTTGGCATTGACATATATTGTCCTGATCAAATTGAAGAGTGACTTTTTTCTCATAGGAAAGCAAGATACGTTGCTTTGGATAGGTTGATCCCAATTTCCAGGAGAGTATTAAGATTAGGGTCAGGCTAGTCTGATCTTCTGCCTGCTACACTGCCAAAATGAGAGAGCAGTATTTCCCAGATTTGCACAAAACATTCTGTTTAAAAGGTATAGTTGCCATCTATATCCTTTTATACATGTTCAAAAAAGTACTCAGTCCAATTCCACCTGTCTGCATTGACACTCCAGGAAGAAAAAAAATGGGTTAAGTGGAAATGACAAACACTTCATTAAAGCACTATGCGTCTTAGCTGATTAATAACTGATCAAACATCCAGGGAAATTCCACACAAAGCCAACGTTCATGATGGCAGATATTTTGCCAATCACAGTAACCTGCAAGACTGCCCTTGGGAATGCTGTCTTCTGTATGAAGTATTCATGGTCTTGAGAATATTTTTTGAAGAAAAGTGCTAAGGATATTGCTGTGAGCTGCCAATACAACAGCATGGTGATTGCTGCAGAATCTCTTGTCAGTGTTCTGGCCTTACAAGATCCTTGCAATGTGTTGCCAGCTGTATGCAGCCCTCACAGATGATAGTGTTCTCCTCACTTTGGGAGCCAGATTGTCACCAGCCTAATCTCATTCATGAGCAGCTATTTATGTAAGTGATCAGACAGCGTCAGGCAAGTCATGTGGATGACCATTTATCTACGTCTGCAAGGGATTCAATCTGGCCACATGCTGACTGAAGCATAAAATGTGAAAATAGCTGTCTAGAGAACATAAGTTGGATTTTCTGTGATAAAAATTGCAAGTGTGCATATTGCCATGAAGTCCATGATGGCAGCTGGAGCTGGGGGGAGGCACAGGAGATGAACCTTCTGCCTGATCACCGTCATCAGATCCTAGAGCAGGGTTTGGGGTGCAAGTGGCTCACACTGTTGGAATATGCCCCGAGGGTAATTTCCTGCTGGCAGTGGACTTGCCCGCCATGTCCTGTAACTGGGGTCTGTGATACATAAATATAAATTGCTGTGGTTCCTGTCAAGGCAACTGGTAACAAAAAGAGCACTTAGTGCTTATTTCTGCTACTTGCAGCTGAGAGCAGATCCTACTACTCTGTGTTTGTATCTACAATCCTGTGAAACATCTCTGGCAGCAGATCTGAAGCTTCTTTTCTTTCCTTTGCTGTCTGCAGGTCCCACAGATCTCAGTATGAAGAGGCAGTTAGCAACCAGCTCTGGGTCCTCCAGCAGTTCCAGCTCCAGACCGCAGCTGAGTCCGACTGAAATAAACGCAGTGAGGCAGCTGGTGGCCGGGTACCGAGAATCAGCCGCGTTTTTACTGCGCTCTGCAGATGAACTGGAAAACCTTATTTTGCAGCAGAACTGAGTCATGTGACCTTCACACCGGCCTGGTCTTATCTCAGAATTTCCACTAATGACATTTTGATTTCCCAGAGCACACACTTCAGTTACCGCACAGTCTTTTAGGAGAGTTAATTACCATAATGCCACACTGTTCTTGATCCATAAAGTGATGTGTTAAGGTGCTTCAAGTGAACTTCGACCTCTGGTATTTCTGAGGTACTTTACTGTGTCCAGCCTATTGCTTTTGTTTTAGTGTGTCAGCATTAATATCGAAAAAGTGGCTAGAAATTAACTCATTCTAACAAGTGGAGGAAACAGAAGATGCTGTGATGGTTTTTTAAAACAAGTGGTTCAAGATCCAAGTGCAATATTAGTGGAATGTGATACTGACTCATTGGACTTAAAGCTGCAGTATATGGCAAAACATTGCCAAATGTCCTGTTGCTACAGGGCACAATTGCAATTAAAAGGATCTTGTATTTTAAAAAAATGTAATTTTTATAAAAAAAGAAACAAAAGATTTTTGTTTTCATTCAAGATTTTTCATTTTTACTTTGGTAAACTTTTTCACTGGTCCTGAAAATGTTTTGAGGAGCTATTTTAAGTCCCCCCCTTCCTCTCTTGAATCCCTGGCTGTGCCCTTCTCCCCAACTTCATATTCTTTCTACAACGAGTAACTCTTGATGCTGGATAATTTCCTCCCCTGTGTACTGTAAATTGTCATCTATGGAATACCTTCCGAAGGAAGTATGCATTTCCTGCATTCATGCCATTCTCAACTCCATTCTGTAATATATTGCAGCTTTATTAGCAATTAATAAAGAGTTGAGCGTTTTTTAAAAAAGACATATCGTTGAGAAAAAAAAAAGATGATTTGATTTCTTATGGTGAGCTCATCTGACTCCATGATCACTGCTGCTGTCTTATACAAGTCCCTCTAGTTGTGATTGGATATAGATGATGAATGTTAAGAGGTTGCAAGTGACAATCTGAAAATTTGCACTCTTGTGTGTATTTATTTTTTTTCCTTAATTTAAACAAAATTCTTACCAAGGAAGGTCATTGACACTTCTGGTATAATTTGTATAATTCCCAGGCCTAGCTAAAACCTGTACAAAACTGTAAGTGGATGCAGCTGCAACTATAATAAAACTCTTCTCTCCCCTTCCCTACTCTTCCTAACCCCTCTATTTCTTATTTTATAATATTGATTACACATTAATGGTGTTTTCTTTGTGCACTATGGCAGGCTTCTTTTTAAATATATAGAAAAAGGTACTTTAGTTTATGCTTATTGTACTATCTGTTCTGTTGTTTAGCTTTTGTTGAATAACAAGTTTCTTGTGCATTCCTAAATTTGCCTTATTTCATGTACAAAATTTTATGTAATTCCGTTTTTGACAATGAGTTTAAGGCATCAGTGATATTTTATATCTACTTGTTACATATAGTTTTCCAAGTAATGACTGTGATTGTGACCAAGTAATGTGCACTTTTTCTTGTAACTGTGGACATTGCTATGCTTTTTTTTTCTCTAGTGTTTCTAGAATTACTGTTGCTTACAGTTATGTAAAAGAAAAAGAACTTTTGTGATACTGTTGGTGAATATTAATGTGAAAAAGCCTATGAAATATGAGTATTTTGGAGGTACATAGATACACAAACATCTCTAAGTTGTGGACTCATGTTCACATATTTAAATGAGAATTCAAAACCTGAGGGCTGGAATCATTTCCTCTGTTTTGTTTGGGTAAATAAACAGATTTCTGTGTTTAAATACATGATTGTGAAACATTATAACATTTAAATCTAATATCATTTAAAGCTATAATTATTATGGTCTTTAAACAGGGAAAAGGGCCTTCCAGTCCAATTCATGCAGCCCCTCAAACATCATTTCTCAATATTACTGAGTAAATCCAGTAGGATTGAGTAACTAGCATATATAATTTAAAGTTGGCAGAAAGGAATATCACTTTGCCACTCTACATTTGTTCTTAGAAAACGATTCGATGTCTTTTTAGAGGCCCCTATTCTTGGATATGAGAATATTGTTGCAAATCCTTACCAGTTGTTGCCCATCACTTGGAGGATGTGTTTGTTTCTAACATCATCTCCCTGTGCCTCTGAAAACCTATAGCTCATCTCTGCCCTAGATATGGGGTTGCCTCAGCTTTTGTCTCACCAGGAATTCAAAAGCCCCTTCAGATGCAAGAGCCTTTTTCCTCTCTTCCACTTTCAAATATCTATACTCCCTCCTGTCTCCTGCATGCCAGGAGAGGATGAAGCAGGTAGCTTGTGCCAGGTCACTGTGTTGTCCTCACCCAAAAAAAGCTGTGGCATACATCTTCCACAGACAAGAGTGGCAGCTATTCCTAGGTTTCCAAGTTTCCTTGGTCCTGTTGTGCAGGGCAGTGTGCCTCACACTGCCAACTAAGCATTTACCAGCAGTTTGTCCAAGAGGCTGTTTGCCAGCCAGGAATCATCAGCTGAGCAGCCTCACCACTTTTCAAGCGGTTTTGCTAAATCCAGGTAAGGGCAAGAATCTAGAGGACAAGGAGGTAAGAAATTTAATTCATTGTTCTATCCTCTGAGTCCTCTTTGTTCTCCCTCAATTACTCCTTCTCTTGAGGGGGAAGTAGGAAAATTTGGGGTCACCATACAACCTTCAAGGCCCATGAGGTGTTTCCCCTTTTTCCAGCCCATTCCCAGCCTACTTTGATAGTTCTCCATGTCTTCCACAAAATGTTTTCTGCACACATCCTCTTCTTCTGGGTGCTGCCTCCAGAATATTTAGGGTCTTCATTCATAGGAGCAATTGATGTCCTCTAAAGTCTCATACAGATGCTTAACAGTAACTGTGTCCTCAAGTGGTTTGTCTATACCAAATTCCATTGGACAGATGGGAGTTTCTATTCTAGAGATGTTTCCACCCCTAAGTACTGGGTTTATTAATTTCTTCTTTGGAACAATCACAGATTCAATTATAGTTTTAACTTCCTCTTCTATGAGGGTACTGAAATTCAGACCCGTCCTGTAAAGGAGAAACCATGAAACTCTGTCTGGTTTTGTATATGCAAATCTAGATCCAAGCATTGCAACTAAATTTGTCCTCTTGAATCCAGGTCTCAGAGCCACCTACTTTGTGTTTGCTTTGAACCTTCTAAGGCAGTAACAGCAAAAGGGAGAACATCTTGCTCAGGTACCCAGCAACAACTTCAGAGTTATTTCTTTCTCTCATCCACATCTTCTGTAACAAAGGCCTGATTACCTCAGCCTAAATATTGCTGTTAGGATAAGGCCAGTTTCTACCAGCATGAATATGACTGCTTAAGGCTGCCTTATATCCAATATCTTTACTAAACTAGTGCTTCAAGTCTGGTGGATGTCTCACTACAGAACTTCATCAGTACAGACTGGCAGGTGCTGGTCCTTCTTGAGACAGCCTCACATCTTCCCAACTATCCTGGAGTTTCTTTGTGAGTGATAGATCTCTAGTCCTCAAGGCATTGCTGGGCAGGGAGGGGTGGTGGGGAAATGTCATAATGTCCATAAACTTCCCTACAGAGTTAAGTACCAAACCTGACCATGGTCTGAGTGTTGAGTCTCTTTAGGTTTACACACACACTGGGAAGACAAGTCAGTCATCAATTCTTCCTGATTTCTAGGGTGGTTTTCATGGACAGCGGTGGGTAGTATCTTTAGATGCAACTTTGGGTTGTGAGAGTGGACAATCTGGCTAGCTTATCAACTAATCAGGTTGGTTTACTGCTTTTAATGGCTGCTGAGAAACTGGAGTCAGAACACATAAAAAGAGATCTGGAGTCAAATGTTTGTATCCAGATTGCCACCTTGCTGCCCGTCATTGAAGGATAACACCACCACACCAGCCACACCAGCCACAGTGAGTATCAGAAGTTACAGAAAGAATTTACAAAGGTAAGCAAGTATTTGACACTTCTAAAGCTGCCCATCCTCTACAGAGAAGAAATCTTCTGAATGAAGGAAAGCAGGTGAACATGTATGTGACTGTGGCTATAACAGTAATTGGAAAAGAGAGTTATACTAAAGTGACAGGATATTCTTGTTTTAATGGCCTGAGTCCCTGCTGAATACAGTGTAGGTGGAGGTAGGTTTCATTGGTGAAACTCCTTTGAAAATGAGCAGCAATTTAATTTCTTCGAAATGCCTAGTACTGTGTTAAAAGACTCCCCATAAATTTGTTGAAGCTCCTCTTAATCTGGGTTTGAAAGTCTTCCGAGGCATTCATAAGGAAGACATGTTTTTCTATATGAAGAAAAGCTGATCTTGATAGATCCTGAAGTAAGGATCTAGTCCAGACTCCACCCACTACTGAAAAACACCAGCATGTGAAAAACAATTGTGAAATAATGGGAGAAATCAAGCAATGTCATACAGGTGGTTACGGGATTAAATATGTAAGAATATAAAATGTCTGTGCTGGACAAGATCCGTTGTTACCAGCCTTGTAGTCTGTCTCTGAACAATGTGTAAAACAGACAAAGATGTACTAGATATAGCAGGCCAGAAGAATAGAGCAAGGCTATAGTAAGGATTTCTAAATGCACATCCATGGCCTACAACAGCTTGGTGCTGTAGTGGGCTGTCCCTGGCTGGCAGGTAAATTCCCACCCACCCTCACACTCCCTCCCCACAGTGGCACAGGGAAAAAAATCCAAAGAGCAAAAGCCAGGGAAAAAACTGGGTCAAGCTGAATAAGTGAAGAAGGAAAAAGTAAAAGGGATGCAGAGGTAATCCCTCATCACTTCCCAGCAGGAGAGGTAATGCCCAGCTGATCCCCAGGCAGTGGCTACTTAGGATGTGTACCCCATCCCAATCTCCCCCCTACTTCTTTTTGGCCAAGAATGATGTTATGTGGCATGATAGATCATTCCAAAATGTGAGGCAAAAAGAGAAATGAGTTGTTTGAGGCCATACAACCTGTGAATGCCTGAGTCTGTTGACCTTTTTCCATTGTCAGGGCTAAATCAAATGTTGTACAACAGGGTGCAGAAATGTTTTTTTACCTCTACTCAAATTGCCTGCTTAAATCTCTTTTTCACCACTGAACAAAGGAGCACAAAGGATCTGGAAAGGCTGTAAAATTACTAACTGCTTTGTGAATATAAACTTTATGTTATGTCACATAATTCAGTTAATTTCCTGGAGTCTGGATATTCTATGCAAAATTTTTGCTCCTTTTTCTAATGATGTCTGGAAACACAGTGTAAGAGTTCTAATTATTTTGACTATATATATAAAACTTTTTTTGTGAGTACATCTTTGCTGTAGTTAGCCAACTATGGTGTAAGGAGAGCTGGGAAAAGGATCCAGCACATAGATATGTTTGTCTTCCTTTTCTTGACCCAGCAGGGAGGTAAATTACAGTAGCTAATTAAATAGAAACAGTCTTACTGAATTTTCAAGGTTTTCTAGAAAGGAACTTAAAGTTTTTCCTAATATTCCCCTGGAAACTTGTATCAGATAATTTTTCCTTTATTCCTGCGAGGCTGCTGTTTTGTTATTGTAGGGTTGCTAATCAGTTCTTGGTGCTGTTTCTTTTCAAGCACACTCACAGCACAGTGAAGTACTCATAGCAGGAAAAGCAGCAGGAAAAGCTGAAAAAATAGGAGGGATAAGTATTATTAATATTTCAAACATGTCTCTGTTTAACTGTTTTAAATTCATTTGTGGTTCCCATCTCACAGTGCTTTAGCACCACGAACTTGACCTATTTATTTCCTCTCATATTTTGTAGTAGGAAGGGGAGGATTTGCTCTGTGGAGAAATAGCTTCTAGCTGAGGAAAGCTCTTACTGCCCTAGCCAGCAGGCAGCCTTAACAATGTTCATTTGCTGCACCTGATATTTAAAAATTGCAAGCTACAAGGCATGCTTAACTTGTAGTGCCATTCTCTAATAATTAGAGGCACAGGCTATTTTTTAATGTCTCTGTCCAATCTAATTATACTATATTAAACCGTATATTAATTGATTTAAACTATAAATAACAACAGAAATAAAATTAGGGATTTAATATAAATCCTTAATTTCTAGCACAGGGTTGAAAAATTTGTCTCAGTACTAAAGTGTAAAATCATATTATTTCTCCTTTTAAAAAATTACCATTAGTATTGTTTGTTTACAGTATATGGAGTCCAGATTTCTTCTGCTGTTGGGGGGAAATCTCTGTGGTGTAAATCCACTCTCATGTTTGGACTCAGGTGTCAAGAAGACAGCATACCCCATTTAGTCTCCCATTCATCATTCTGCTGGCTTACAGACAATGATGATAATGGGCTTGAAATCATGGTCAATTAAAAAACTACCACGTGGTTATTGCCTAAAGTTTAATGGTTCAAACACTGAATCTTTTACATTCCAGTAGAGTCACATAATCAAATAATTTTTTGGGTTGGAGGAGACCTTCCAAGATTATCTAGTCTAACCTCCCTCCATGGGCAGGAACAACTTTCAAAGCCCCATCCAGCTTGGCCTTGAACATTTCCAGAGATGGGGCATCCACAGCTTCTCAGGATAACCGTTCCAGTGCCTCACTATCTTCATTGTAAAAAATGTCTTTCTTACAGTCCATATAAATTTACCCTCTCTCAGTTTAAAATCACTGCCCTCATTGCCCCTTGTCCTGTCACTGCAGACCTTGGTGAAAAACCACCTCTGTCTTTCTTATGTATCAAAAGGCTTCTCTGGCTGCTGCAGAGCCTTCTTTTCTCCACACTGAACAACTCCAACTCTCTAAGCATTTTCTCATAAGGAGGGTGTTCTAGCTCTCTGACCATTTTTGTGGCCCTCCTCTGGACCTGCTCCAGCAGATCCATATGTTCCTTGTGTGGGGAACTCCAGAGGAGGCCACAATTTGCATTAGGCGGGCAAGGATGTGTCTGTCTTTCTGGACTGCAAGCACGCATTGTTGGCTTGTGTCCAATTTTTCCTCCACCAGTATTCCCAAATCCTTCTCCAGTCCTAATCCATCCATTCCCCAGTCTATATTGGTATTGAGGTGCAGAACATTGCACTTGACCTTGTTGAGGTTCACACTGATCCTCTCCATAAGCCTGCTAAGCTCCTTCTGGATGGCATCCCAGAGGATCCAATCTCTTGGCTCATTGTTAGCCCAAGAGAGGGCTGTTATGAGTTCTGTATGATGCTACAGAAAACCTCTCATTCCCAGTGGCCTTTTGGCTGGGAAATGCATTCCCTATATTTTTGGGCTGAGAAGTTTTTTGGAAATCTCTTTTGGGCAGCTTGGGGGGATGTTTCAGTGGTAGTTCAAAAACTCTTCCAATGGCAACTTGTCCCAGTGTCACTGTCACTGGGACTTCGGGCTGATATTTTAGGACTTGAAAGAGAATTCCACTGCCAAGAAACTGAGAGAGAAATGTGGTTACTAGCTGTCTCTCTGTACATCTTGCTAAGATAGTACATTTTTAGGATGTAAAGCAGTGAAAATTGATCTTCTTTCCTTAAAAAAAGGCCATCTGCCCATCCTTGTCACTTTAAAAGTACACCTTTTTATTTTCTTCTGTAGGGGAAAATGAGAATACTAACAAGGATACTGACTTTTTATTAGGCTTCTCTTGCTCCCCACCAATAAGAGGATGTCATTGTTATGGTAATACAGTGTGAATGGCAAAATAGGATGACAGAAATCAGTGAGCATTGGGTGCCTGGATGAGCACCAGGCCCTGAAAGGACTCTCTAGACCCAGATCTGTTTGTCTGAAGTTACCTGAGTCAAGACTCAACTTGACACATTTTGAGAGGGCACACTTGTTGTTCTCTAAATTTTTATTCATGAACTATCAGAAACAGCTACAAAATTATGGACAACTTGTCCCAGGCTGTGAATAAAAGTTATTGGGGCCACTCCTGAATGGGAAAAGGAATGAAACCCATTGAACAGAGAGCAGATCTCAAGCTAAGACTTTTGAAAAGCCTTATAAAAATGAGAAGCATTCACCTTACTCATAGCTTCAGGATTTGGCAAAGATCACAAAGAGGGTGCAATTGCCTACCACCCAGTCAGTTCCTGAGCATTAGTCCTGGCCAGCTGTCCCTCTTTTCCCTCCCTCAGGTTACATATGAAGCCATATGGTGTGTTTTACCCCTCGTGGCCTGCTGGGGACAACTGTCCTGCTTCTTTTGCCACCCAACCTTCTCCCTGGTGGGGTGGGATTAAAGGCTGAAGGATGCACTACAGAGCAACAACCAGAACTCCAGTGTGTTATCAACATTGTTCTCATTCTAAATCCAACTACAGAACTGCACCAGCTACGGAAGAAATTTAACTGTACCCCAGTCAACAGCAGGACAGTTGATAACACATCTTTAATTATAATAGCTCTTACAGCAATCACAGCTGATCTGGGAGGCTACACCAAGTACTCTGACCATAAGTTGCTTTCTGACAGCTGACAGCTCTAGGATTAAGGTAAAAACCTCATTCATTACTGACTGAGACTCCTCCAATTCAAAAAGACGTGAGCATTTGGTTTGGGTGCAACAGACTCTGTGTTCATCCACTGAAACTTCCTAGCTAATTTGGTATGTTCACTTGTAAAATTTAGTTGCGAAGTAGTAGATTCAGCTTGCATGCTAAGAAATGGTAAACCACTCTGAAGTGGGCTAGTTGTGACAAGCAGGCTCACAGTGGTAGCTTTGCTTCATGAATATTTCACTGTTGTTGAATTCAACAGAGACCAGACTTCTTCCCAAAGTATTTTGAGATACCAAAATAATGTAGTGATCTTGTCTCATTTCCTTCAAGAGTGACAGCATGACATGCTGGAGGTGTGCTGTGTAAAACCCACACTTGTCAGAGAGGTTGTATTACCAATTAAGAAGTTTTGGTTCTGTTCTGCAGATGGCAGTGCTTATCAGCCAACGCTCAAGTAAGACTTGGGTGATCAGGCCCTCCAGGTCAGAGGTCCAAAAGGGTTTCTCTGTGGGTGGTGGTGAGTCTGACTAAAAAGTTCCATCAAGTCTTGCCTGACTAGAAGTCACTCACAGGCTCCTTGTGGTGAACCCTGTACCATGGTGCCTTCCTAACCTCCGTGCTGTGCTTGTTCTTACACTCTCTCTTTACTGAATTTGTAGGGTTGGAGTTTTCACTAGAACAAAGTGCATATTCTTAAATATTTTTTGCTTCTCTCTGTGCTGACGAGGCCTTTTAATGAGCCTCCATTTATTTTTTCATATTGACTCTTTAAGAATCCAGAAATTCAATTACAAATATAAATATCTTAAAAACAGAAGAGTAGCTTCAAAATATGGATTTCAAAAATCATTAAAAACACCCAGAATACATTTACATGATCCCTGAAGCTTAGAGTAAGAACTTTGCTGAGAACATGAAGCAAAGGTCGACAAAGGAAGGTTTAGACATTTCTAATAAGAATTTGAACTTCAGTTTTCATTCTCTCACTGAATAGCAACAGGCGCTTTCATGTGATGTGATGGGGGGTGGGTTTGGGGGTTTTTTTTGCAACCTTTAAAGGACTAAGGTAAATAAATTTTAAAAAACCCCACACCAACCAACCAAAAAAAACCCTCAAAAATTTAACAGATGCTTTTATTGGGACCAGGAGAAGTGTTCAGGAGAAGTCAGCAGGTCAGCAATCAGATCAAACTTTAAAACACTGCTACTTTGCTCTTAAAATGCAGCATGCCTGTGCAGGCAAAAGCTTGAAAACTAAACACTCTCTCTGGCATTAGCACCAGGCTTGCTGTTGGCAAGGTGAGAGAAAACTCATGTCATGCTGTAATTTGCAGCACTTCTGAACGGATGCGATCCTCGTTAGTACAGACACCTGATTGATTATCTGGCATATCACAGTTCCTTTTAATTGATTTCCCAGAGTAGATAGCCTTTTCTTTTCTTTTTTCTTTTTTTTTCTTTGTGTTTTTTTTTTTTTTCCCAGAAGGATGAAATCAAAGCCATCACAAAAATGGACATGGCTGAGATGTGTGTGACAAAAATATCTAAGTGGACTGCTCTTAGACATAGCAAATGTGTGAGGCATTCGTTTTGAATGTCTTTCTTCAAAGGAGAGGTTATCATTAATTTCTTTAGAGAATGTCACTCACCCACCCCATTATTAATGTCTCCCACTGAAGAGCAGGTACCATTTTTGGAATGAGAGAAACTGGTGTATTCCACAGGCGTCAAAAAGAACTTCTGGGGGCAATGACAGAGATTTTCATTTGCAGCAGATCCAAAACAAGGAGAGTAATGTCTGTGTGGCAGCAACTAGCAAAATTAACCACCCTTTTAACCACTGGCATCCAATGATTTAAATAAAATTCTGTGATTATTAGTTTTTATTTAACCACTTTATCTCCCGCTCCACCAAGAATTTTCACAGGTTGCTGTATCATGACACCTACTGGTAGAGATAACCAAAATAAATAGATGCAGCTCCTTCTGAATGATGGAATAGATGCGTCTGCCAAGAATGGGATTTTTGTTTCCCATTGGAGTGATTACTGATGTATGTCCATTCACATGGGCAGCACAATCACTGCAGCTGGCAAAAGGAGGGGGTGTGTTCAGACACAACAGTGTCTGCAAGGGGCAGTTGCAGGCTGGATCAGTGTGACCCAGGGTGGTGTGGCATCCTTGGCTCCTGTGCCCTGGAGTCCAGACAGGCCACTTCATTTTAGCTTTGGCTGAAGGAATTGTGTAAACTACACCAGCTCTACCTGAAATGTAGAGCTGCTGATTTAGCCCAAGGCTTTAGAAATCTCATCACAGACAAGCAGCTTCCACAGTTGTATCCTACAAGGGCTGCTGAAGTTAAGCCTGAGTTTCTTTCATCTGAGGTAATGTAACAGTTGATAGAGTTTTCTGAAGACACCAGGGGTGGATTGAAGGTGATGTGAAGAGAAGCAGTAGAACCACGCTTTTAACCTTTTTATATGGTTAACATCATCAGGGGGGTTTGTTACTTACACAGCTTCTCACCTTATAGCATCTTTCTCATCCACACAGAAAACAGATTTGTAGGAACTATAATCAGGTACTTGTGGCTTGAAATTAAAATAACATATTTTACCATATCACTCCATCAAAGGGTGCAGAATTTTCCAAGGTGTTTCTAAACCAATCAACTTCCTGGCATCTTCACAAAAAGCAGGATCTTTCCACTCCTCAGTGCTAACTCCATTGGACTGTGACCTTTCCAACTCAGACCCACACTTGTATTTCCATTACCACCTGTAAAGTCACCTGCTTCCCTGGTGTGTCCTGCTTTATTATTGAACAGGCTTTCCCTATTTGACAGCACACCAGCAGTGCTTTCATGTCTCAGGATACGGTTTACCAGTGAGCTATTATCTAGCTGTGCTCAAGCCTTTGAGATCCAGTCTAGGTTTTCTCCTTTAAATAAATTACCACAACAATGTCACTTATTAAATTGTCATCCCTGTTAAGTTCTTCCACTGTGCATAAATCCATTTTCACACTGCACAAAGCAGAATCAAGAAGCTTTTCCATCAGTTTGCAAGCTGTATGTCTGGCCAATACTTCATAAATAATTTTGTGTCACTCAGATATGAATGAGAGCTTAGCTATATGGAGAGAGACAGAGGAGTAAAAGGTAGTAAGGATACCAGCATTTCTTATTTGTTCTTAGCCCACAAAAGGAACTTTTTCGCTATTGTAGTTTTCAAAGCACTAAAACAGATGGCACAGGTTCCCAGTGGAAAAAGTACCTTTTGCTTTAATCGTTTTTGAAAACTTCATTTTGAGGCATCAAAGTATTTTTTTTAACATGACTATCCCTTTAAAAGCTGAAGTTGTATCTTGGACACATTCAGTTGGATTTCACCTGGGAGAACTTTTTGGAGTGTTTTTACATTAGCTAGAAAGGCTCATAAGCAGATACCCCACAACTTTGTCAGGGAGGAAAGTGCAGATCTGAGTTTTTTGCTTAGATCCCTTTTCGCTACAGCCACATTGCCTCACTAGTTTGGGCACAAGAAGAAAACATACCTACAACAAGGAAGGTATTCACTTGTATTCTCTTCACTCGTATTTTTTTTTTTTTTTTTGCAAATGAGGCCTTACTCTTGGATGTTCCTTTAAACAGTAAATTACCTCTCACCTGAGATAAGACAGCAGAAGGAGCCTTCTTGTTAGATCAACCTCTCCTGAGACCTGTAACTGATGTATTTACTGTGCATCGCAGCCAACAGAGGCTGAAGCAGGAAATTTGTCACCTAAATCCTTGCAGAAAGAGATTGGGGTTTTTTCCATTAATTTACAGCAGATAAGGTGATACCTAAGACATGTTTTTCCTTGGAAAAAAAGCTTAATTGGTTACTTATAGCTGCAACTCCACTGTCATCTTTCCTCCTGGGTAAAATTTTGAGCCAGTTCACACAGACAAGTTAGTTAAAAGGCAATACCTCTCAAAGAGCCAGCTTATCAGCTGTTTTGTGGTTATGAGGAATCCCTTGCCACTACCATTCCCTATAGTAGTGCTATTTACAACCTCAAAGGTTGGCTTGCAAGCTCAGTGAGCTGCCTGTTCAACACCATCCACATCCCCATGCACTGGCATTGCACCTCTTAGCCTTAACAGAAAAGACAGTTGCCACTGTGGATTGTCCTGAAGGTCTTCTGAGCATGGAGCAAAGCACCTGCCTGGACTTAGACATGGAAACAAATCTAGATATAAACAAACATGGGGAAAAGAAAAAAGAAGGAAACTAATTACATTTACACATCTACATCTAACTCTGTGTAAAGACTGTGTAGGCTGCATTTATAGTTGATTCATTAATCCTCCCTTTTTCTGTCAGGGTTTTTCCAGGTTGATTACTTAGTAGCCCAAATCCAACCAAATACACGCTATTACTGTAGTCCCCTTTCCCACCCTTTCCCCCATGTCTGGGGCAAGAGAGAAGGGAACTTAGGAGTAGGCTCAGTTCTGTGCTCCCAAACCCAGAGCATCCCCACCTGCTTTTGCTAGTCATGTGGAAACTCTGCCCTTAGGGATCCCGGGCTCCTGATACAGCAACCAACTTCTCACCTCCATTCAGACAACAAAAACCTTAAGCCTGTCCTGAACACACAAAATCTGGTGTTTCTTTTCTTCGTGTGCCATTGTGTGTGTACGAGGAAAGAGTGTGGATCAACAGCTGCCTTTAGTCACTGCAGTCAATCAGCTTAAGAATGTAATCATCTACAAAAAGGGAGGGAGGCTAAACTGCTGTCACTTGCTGCTAATAAAAGTTACAGCATTAAGCAACAGCGGGAGACAGGCCTTTGTTCACTCCAAGAGACTGTTTGGCTCTCTGTGTGCCTTACACTCTGGCAACACCCTACACTGAGGAGGGGTCTTACAATGGAATAAACTTGGAGGAGAAATTTCTTCAACGTGCTACTTACTCTGCCATTCATTTCCAATGTCCCTGCTACTTTGCTGAATGTTAATGCTCGAATAAAGCTTCCCCATCCTCCAACATCTAATTCTGCATTGTTAGGCACAATCCAGTGGTTTTGTTTCCTAGATTTTCGGGGAGGGGTTCTTTTTTTAACAGCAGCTGGTTGGGTTTGGCACAGTAATTACTGTTGTGTCATACATTCAGCTAAATGGCTGCACTGCAGGACCAAGCAGACAGGCTGTGAGGCAGCAAGTCCTTACTTAAACAAAAGAGAGCTTTGATAAATAGTCATATTGGCCAGGAAAATTATTAAAAAATATTTGCAACAAAGTATGGGCTCAGTTACTTGACAGACACCATATTTTAACCTGCCTACCCGTTTGAATATATTACCTCTCTTAGCTTATTTGGGATTGTGTGGTTGAGGAGGTGGTTAGCACAGTTTAATTCTCACACAGTGAGAATTAGGAAGGATGGTGGGGTCTTGTTGACCCAAAGAAGAGATGAACATTAATTCAGACTTCTGCATTGCCCAGTGTTGCTAATGACTGATATGGGAAATACCTCGGAGATAGAATTTACCTGATGTTCAGATCTTTATGTCCTTTCTGAGACCATGCCCACTATGAACTGCAAGGAGGACATAAAATCATTTTAGCTAGACAGGCACTGAAGAGTTACCAGGAAGCAATTTCCTGTTTCAGTATTGCTTATATTCTGGGATGAAGAAAGAAAACCAAGGCTAAGACAACTGATCAAACCATGACAAAAAGAAAAAATTCAGTATCTAGGTACAAGATGTGAAAAACTAAACCTAACATCCTAACCAAAACAACAATCCAGTTGATCTACTGGCTATTTCTAGTTGTTTCTGTGAGGAATCCCAAATGTGATGGGTTTTCTATGTACTTTACAAACTAGGTAAATATGAAAATATAGCTATAGCTGTCTACATTGTAGGAATGATGATTACAATGAAGCTCTTGAACTGGGAGCAAAAAAGGCTGACCTTCCAATACACAATGATAAAAAAGGAGGCATATTTTAGCCTGTCAGTGGACCAAGTAAGTTTCTGAGACTTTAGTTTATCATTTATGTTTCTTTTTTTGTTATAGTACTGTGTAACATCACCAGTAGTTGGAGAGCTTGGGATGACAATCTATGAAGATTCATTTAAGCATTTTTTTTCCTCTGAACTAGCTCCTGTACTCCACTCTGTATACACTGCACTTGATTACTGCAAGCATTTAACAAGTGTCTAATGTAAGTCAGCATTAAGTGTATCCAAGATGTTGGACCCAGCCCCTTGACAGAAAGCTAAGTGTGACATTTCAGATAATGCCAGACACTTACAGCACACTTTGCTGTCCTTCATCATGAGAAACTCTTCTCTGTGAGGGTCAGAAACCACAGCATGCCTTGAATGCCTGAAAGGTGATTCAAAAACAGCAACCAAAACTTAACTTCTAGTTTGACTCACTGCTCTCCATTCAGTGCTGACCAGGTTAACACTGCCAGAGGCCTATCCACCAGTGGAAAAAGACAGTCAAGGCACTGTGAGGATGTGCTGCCCCATCTCCCAAAAGCTGGCCTTTATTTCCTAGAGACCTGCCCAAGGGATAACTATGAGTTATAATCCAGTTATCATCCAGTTATCATCCATGTCAGTGGATGAATCTGGTCCTGATGGCTGCATCTGACTCCTAATGGATTCAGGGCAGGTGGAAAACAACACAATAGCCAAGAGTTAACCTGAGCAAAACATTCCCACTCCCTCACCACAGACCTGGTCAAGGTTTGACCAAAGCCAGGTTTGGCAGGAGCTAACTTCTGTAGTTGATGTGCAAATAGGACTGTAAGCCATTGCCTTACTTCATTGCCATAAACTATGTACAGCCAGGGGCCTGTTGAGCTCTCCTGCACAGCTGTGGGCTGCACTCCAGGATCTCCCCTTGAGCAGGGATACTTCTCAAGGTTACTCCCCAAGACTGAGAGATTTCTTGCCGGAATGGATTCTCAGTAGTAATTCTCAGATTAATAGGTTACTCAAATCTTAGCTAAGTGACATAAAGTATGGATTGTGTCCATATAATAATTTAGCTATAAACCATTGGTCAAGTCTGGGTCTAAGTCTGGATCCAGCTGCACCTAAAATACCTTCTGAAAAGGAGTTTAGAACAAAAGGGGGTCTTTTTTGAATCTCATGGCTCAATGGGAGGCTCTCCCTGATAGTTTTGTCTGGCCCTGCCCTCCATGCAGTAAACAACCAAGTGTACCTTGCCAACAAATCTTGTTAAGTGACTGTTACATTTGCTACCAAACTTTGTTAAATTGCTGGTTTACAACAGACGCCCACAAATAACACATGGAGCTCCACATCCCATGAGGGACATGGCAAAGCTGATGGCCCAGGGAAGGGGTAACAACAGCATTGCAGTTTTCCTCTAGAAGCCTTGAGCTTTCCCACCTGAGCAGTAAGTGGCTGATGCCTCTCTGGGTAAGGTACACAAGCCAAGGAGCTCAGCAACAGCCAGAGGTGAGCTGTTGTTCTGAGCTGAAGTTTGGCACTTAGCCTGGGATCCTGAACTGGAAGTGACAGCCTGAGTCTGCAGAGCTCCTCAAGGAAGGAGAGAAGAGCAGCCTTTAAGCCTGACAGTTATGTGCCTCCCCGGTGCAGTAATACCAGAATCATGTCATGGGGAGATTTAAATAGAAAGTGTTCCATTTAATGGGATTTTGGTCACAGTACTGTGGCTCTCTTTAGCAGCATAAAATGTACATTTGAAGCACTGCCTCTTTGCCATAAACTTCTGGCTCATTTTTCTTTGCTAGTGCTTTAATGGTGGGCAATTTTTTTTCAAAGGGAGAAATGTTCTGCAGCACCATGGATGATTCGATGGCTTAACGTATTGCACTGCTGGCTGCTGGAGGCATAATACTGCCTCTTCAATTTATCTGTGTTATATGCTAATTGATGTAATTGCAAGAAAAAGGAATTAATTATGGACTGTAGAGATAATTTCATTGAACAAGAACACTACACAAGACAAACAATATGGCATTCCTTCTTCAATTGGAGAGTTTTTTTCTCTGGCTTGTATTTCTCTTCTTCAAATCCCTTGTTACTCCAGTCTCTTATCACTATACTGAAGAAGCTCAGGTTTTATGTGTGAAACCTGAGATAGGGACAACAGAGAAGGTGAAACATATCAGAGAATAACTGCCAGAGAAGACAGGAGAAGGGAAGGTTGATGAGGGTGGATGAAGTAAAAGAGTGAAGGTCGCTTTCTTTATTTTTCATCAGAGCACCTTTGCTATCATGTGGCCCAGTTCCAAGTGAGAAATAGCACAATTCATGGAGGAGCTGCCCAGTCCCACTTGAGACAACCATGTTTCTTCCATTCAAAAACCTGCTCTCTTTTCTGAGGCAGGCAGCAGCCCCAAGAGTCAATACTGCTTTCAGCAGTACTGCAAGATTTTAATTAAAAAGTTAATTCAAATACACAGTTCTTCTACCACCACCAGTATAAAATTGGTATGTACCACATTTCTTGATGGAGTCCCACCTTTTAGCTAGAGGTCCTTGGGGGCCCTTCCACCCCTCAGGCCAGTGGCAGACTCCCCCCCAAGAAATCCCCTCCTAGGGCTAGTCATCATACTTAGAAGAAGAAATAAGTCTACATTACCCTACTCTAGTCCACGGTTCTCCTTCAAGACTGGAACTCTCTTTTGCTGCAGAAAACAGTTTCTTAAACCTGCTTACTTCTCTGTCCCCTCAGTGCCCCCAGCCAGTATCTTCTGAAGCTGAGGGCCTTATGATGTTTCCTCTCAAAATCCTCCACAACAACCATGAGCCACTACCAACACACTCTTTTTGAAGACCATAAAACCAGTACCTCGTTTTCACTCTGAAAAATTTTCTTGATGCTACTATTATTTCTGCACATCCTGCAAGTCTTTGCTACTGAACGTTCTTGCCACGAACAAATAGTACATGTTCCAATGATTAAATGGTGATTTTAGTAGTTGTTACTACATGTTCAATATTTGCTTATAGATGTAACATATTTGAAATTTTTAAATGCAGGAGGAGCAACTAAGTGGGATTGGTATGCAAATAAGTCATAAAATGCAAATGTGATATGTAAATTGTACTATCTTTAGAAAAATTATGGAATTTCCCCATAAATTATTCTTTGCTGAAATGCAGGAGTTTGTGGTTAAGGAGAGAGAAAGTAATTCCCTGTTCCAAGTGGTCCATGTGGTCTGAAAAGTGCACCAGCAGCCATAAGCTCCCGCCTCATCTTTTCTTCTCCTCCAATTTTCAACATCTTGTTTTTCCTGCTCCTCACGTCCTGTCTGTCTCACTTTCCCTGCTTTCTCCCTGCCCACAGCCACCAAGACCCCTGTAAATGATCTCCAGCTCAATGCTGTGTGGACACACAGAGCACACAGCCCAGGAGAGAGGTCAGGCTCCGTGTGCTTGCTCACATGCAGGAGAAGGCATTCAATCTGTAGCTCGGCATGTGCCTGGATGGTCCCATTTGACCCCACTTCTGTCTGTGGCTTACAGATAATCTCATCCTCTTAATCCTTTTTGTTTTGTTCTCCTTTCTACTCCAGGGCAGTAATATGGAACTACTCCATTCACTGACCATGCTGTAACACCTCTCCTGAACAGGTAAAAAGGCTGTGTCTCAACTTTCTCGGGAGTCCTGAGCTACCACTTGCTTCCATCCTCCAGCAAAGCAGATGGGCCATTCTGTAAAGACAGAGTAATCTTTTTACAGGCACAGTGGGCAGAAAAATAAAAAATCCTGTATTCAAGGGCACTCCTCCTCATACGAAGCTCCTTCTTCCTTGGTTTCTTGGTTCAAATGCCCCATCCCTGGGAGTACTCAAGGCCAGGTTGGACAGACCTCTAAAGAACATGGGCTATTGAAAGGTGTCCTTGCCCACCAATACCCAGGGATATTGGAGCTGGACATTCTTTGGAGTCCCTTTCCTCCCCAGCCATTCTCTCTCTCCAAGATTCTATGATGATTGTGCAATGAAGCTTTTTGCATGCTTGTGATGACCTGCCCTGGGTACCTCCTCCACTGAAGTCCCAAAACCCTGTAATTGGCTCCAGGTTTTCTGGTAAAGGCTTGCCTAAAAGAGGGGGTTTCAATAAGCCATGCGTGGCTGAGCTGTGTGTTCTTCATGTTGGTCAAGATTTTCCAGCTCTTATTTGTGATCAGAAAGCCCCAGCAGGTAACTCGTGCCATTTCCAGTGGCTTCCTGAGGCTCTTTGTAGACTCAGTCTTGCATCTCTTGAAATTTTTGAACTCACTTGAGTGGGAGCAGTTTTGACCATCAGAAAATGTGTAACCACACTACATATATTTACTGATTCAAACATTTTCCTCTCAGCAACATCTAGTTTACCCTCCAACAGCTTTCACTCAAGATTTCCTTTGATCACTTTTCCTACTCTACTTTAATCTTCTTCCCCATTGACCTCTGTCATGCTTTGCTTTGATACAATCATCTACCTCCAAAGTTTTCTGTCCTGTTACACATTCCATTTTTTGTCTTTTATCTCATGCCAGCAACTGCATTTTCTTGGCCTTTACACAGGAGTTCACCAGACAGCTCTATTTCAGAATGCTACTTCGAACTTTGTTTAAAGATAAAAAGTAAAAGTCATGATACAGAGCATTTGCTAACAGCATTTACTACTATGTGGTACCTAATGTAATTATTTTGCCCTGAGGAAGAGCTACCAGAAATAGACCCCAGCATTCCACTGAGTCGAGACATTTTGTAGGTTAGCTTTCTTGATCCATCTTAATTTAGGTGTTGGGCAACACATCCTTCAGTGGAAATCCTGTCTCACTGCCCATCTCCAATACACAGCAAATGAAGAGATCATGTGTTAGAGAGCAATTAGAGATGTGACTTCTCTTGATCAATAATAAAACAGTGATTTAAAAAAAACTTTTTAAGGTTTTAAATATTCTTTTTTAAACTCTAGAAATCTGAATTTCATGGAAATATGTAGTAATCTTCACATAATCCTGTGATGGTCCTGTAAATGCTACCTTAATCACAAATGGTGCATATTAATGAAGGTCCTCACCAGATGAAAGAGAATGTTAAAGAGTAGTTGAAGATTGATGGATTTAATACAACCAACTTTGACTTGTTCTCAGATTGAGTCAAACAGCTTCCAGCTACATTTCTGCAAGAGGGGGAGGGAGAAATCCCAGATGACAGATGCCATGAAGAGCAAAGCCCTTTCTAAAAGAAAAGAATAAATCATTTATGTACAGTATTCACTAAAAACTGCAGGGGGCAAGAGACTGCAGGTTTTTCTTTTAATAAGGAGGAAAAATGCATATATAGTAATTTCTGTTGCAAGCATACACAGTGCACAGAAACTGAGTCTGGATTACAGACATTCACTTCCCCAGCACAGAACATTGATAAGTTACTCCTGGGTCACTAGTCTATTAATATTATTAGGATTGTCTTGTTACAAAAGAAATCTCTACCATTATCTCTTTAATCTGTGAGTTTCTATCATTCAGTGATCAGTCCAAAAGGCACAGTTACCTGTCCATGTGCACACTGTCCATTTCACTGAACATGGAAGAGGTCACAGAGTGCAAATGGAGTTGGGAACAGTAGTAGTTGGATGGGGTTTACAGGAGGGGAGGTTGGTCTCTGTCACTGTTGCTGGACTCATTAATTCAGCAACATCAGTGATTTTACCAACTGTTGTCACAACTACTTTCTGAGTAAGCTTTTTCTTTTGAAACAAAACACAATTCTGAATTGCAATCCATTGACTCTCAAGCTTCATAAATCAGAACACCTATTTTCATGCTAAAGCACACAGGAAAAATAAACTTTGTTGGTCTAATTTATGGCAATAAATTGAAAATGTACTGGTTCTCCCTCCTTCTGTTATGACTGCTATCCCTTGTAGGTCTGTAAGCTGCAGGACCCTCTTCCCAGGTAGAAAAGCCTCTGTGCCAGAGGCAGCCCTCCTGTCTGCTCCTCCAGCATCACTCAGGATGGGAGGGCAGGGACTACATCCCTACTCTCATTCAGCCATTTCTGCCTGATCAATGGTCCCTTGAGGGCCATTAGCCACAAAACTCTGGAAAGGAGCTCTGAGAGACTATTCCTGATCTCTGGCTGCATCACCTCAAAGAAGGTGCAGCCTGTAACCATTTTTGGCCTCTTTTCCTAAGTTATGGTCTCAGAGGACAACTGCAGCAGGATACCTGGGTGTCTCATATGCTGAAGTAACAAAAGCACAGTGCATCACATGTGTTCTCAGAAGTGTATTCATCATTGTAAGATATGTTTTTAAATATTTCAAAGACATGATTCTTTTTTTCAGTAGCAGCATCTGTTCTTTTCAGGGGGAAATTTGTGCCTACTAGAACTAATTGCACCACTCTCAGTTAATGGAGCAGAGATCATATCCATGCTTGAGAATCAGCTAAGGGGCTAACCTGCCATGCCATGTTTGTTGAGGCAAGAAAGCTCACCCAAATCCAGGTTCCATGAGGAACCTGGACCCCATACTTAAGCATGAGGCTGTGGCTGGCAGGTCTGATCCCTGTCAGGACTCCAGAACATTCATCACACTTTCCTCCTGCCATCACCAGGACAGCACTGATTCACCCCATGCAAGGACTGGGCCCCATGTATTGGAGAGGGTAAAGTCTGAAGTGATTGTTGGTGTTTCTCAAATATCCTGGCCTGGCTTCTGTTAGAGGCAAGGAAACGTGGGCATATCTTATCTCTCCAAGCCCTTACTGCTATAGCTGGTGTGCACGTGTTGCTGTCAGCTAAACCCACAAACTGCTTAATGGCAGGTACATAATAGCCCATTAGTTCAGGTCTGCCTGGGATGCTGGCAGGTGTTTACATGAAATTTTGCCCTGCTTGTCATAGCATATAGGACAACCAGCACCTGGCAACCTCAGTACCCAACAACACAGTCTTTAATTGCTCTGAAGCAGTGGCAGCAGCTGACGCCAGCCTTGTTAAATAAACAACAGGTTCTGCACCTGCCTGAGCAAAACCCTGACCCCTCTCCCAGCCAGCCAGTGGGCACAGAGGGAGCCCTGCCTCCCTCCTGCACAGCAGCCCCAGGGATTAGTCAGAGTCTATCAGTATTGATTTGTCCTTCAGCAACAGAGGTTTGCCCTGCTCTTGTCTCGGGAGTGTTTTACTGAGCCATGAGACACGAAAATCTCCCTAATTAGATTTCTAATTTATGGATAATTCTCATCACACACACTCACACACACACAAAGCCCCACAGACATACAGGCTCAATGATAATGAAAAAAGGTACTGTGGCACAATAGCCAAATGCCTGTGCCTTGTAGAGTGCTTTGATACAGTACAGAACAATTCTGAGTAATTTCTGAGGGTCCGGAAGCTTGGTACAAGATAGGACTTTTTATTCTCCAAGGAGTGAAGTTGTGCAAAAAGCCTAATTTTTGTTAGGTATAGCCATCCAAAATAAGAGAATTATGTATCCTGACTTGTAACAGGTGAGCTGCTACTCTCAAAGCCATACATGAGTATTTAATCACTCACTTGCCTGATTAATTAAATATTGGCGTCTGATCAGATTCTACAGTAAATGTACTTGCCTGGATCCACAAACTTACCAAATCAGGAGGAATAGTGAGGAGAAGGAATTACGTACTTGCTGCAAGGATATTTCCCCTCAGGTATTTTTTCTTCCCTCCCCTTTGTGCTGTTGAAGCTGTGCTCTGAGGGACACCACAGCATCTCTTCCAGCCTCCAGCCAGGGGCAGGTACCTGAGGAGGCTGCACATGAGGCACACATGTGCAAAAAGGAGTAAATGCAGGGAAAGGGCCTTGTTATTCACACATAAGACAAAAGCCATTGAAAGAGACCAAGTTATTACAACAAAGAGAGTCAAAATCCAGGTGAATGCTAGAAAAAAAGCAAGAAAATATGTGACCAGAACCCCTCCAAAAGGTGACAAATATCAAGATAATCCCTTTAGGAGCTTTAAGGGGATTGGTTTGGGGCAGTACTCCAAGAGCAGAGTACCGTGCTAATTGGGCTCTCTTCTTTTGATCCACAGAGCAAGATGCCCTCCATTTATATGTTTTCTTTAAAATTAAAAGGCAGAAAATACTTAGTGGCATTTATTACACTGCAGTTTCAACACACTGACATATAAGGCACCATCTGTTGGGTCTCTCAGCTAGAAGAGAGATGAAAAGGAAAAGGTGAAGCAGGAGCACCACATTTACTTTGTAGTTGTATTCTCACCCAGACATAGGGGTATATTAACCATGCTTTGAGGGCATTAAATTTCTGACAGGGACAAGTTATTTACTACTGATAGCTCACAAAAGCAAGTTAACACAGCAAATCCCCTTCACACAGTCCCACAGGGCTTCAGGTGTCAATGGTCATCAAGAGACTATTATTGACATGTAACTGTTTTTTTCCACTAAATTGTCGTCAGCCTGCATTTCAAACACAGCTGATTGTAAATACAGTAAATGTTGTTAAAGAACAAGGCTGAGCACCTTTGTGCCACCAGTGACCACTGCTCCTTCTTGTGCTGTGCCTCTCAAATGCTGCAGTGCTGCAACCACTGCTCAAGAAAAGTCCTGTGTTTTTAATAGACCCCCTACTCATGACACACACAAGTGGCAAAAGTGATTTTATTGAGCAGCAGTGCAGGTTTTGGTTTAAGCAGCTCTGAGGGAATGCTGTCTTTGGCTGTTTGTGGGATCATGTTGCCTTCTAGTGGCTGGCCCCAGCTCCCTATTGCAGAAAGGTTTTGGGATACTCTTCCACAAATATATCAATAGTGCAGAATATTTTCTAAATTCCTTCTAGAGAAATAACTGTCAGACATGACTCATCCTCTGTATTTCTTCAGAGGCAAGAAAAAGTTTATTAAGAAAACTTTTCTTTTTGACACACTTTACTGTTTGAGTGTCTTCTAGGATAAATTTTAGATGTCTTTTAAGCTCTCCACAACCTGTAGCAAGACAAAACAATGGAATTTTATCCCTTCATGGTGCTAGATAGGCTTGTCTCTCCTGCATGAGGCCAGACAAAGAAACAAAATGAAAAAAATAAATAAAAGGTGAAGCCATTTCATCCAAAATATTGATTGCACAACAATCACAAAAACTGGAGCTGAAGGAGAGCTCAGGGCCAAGTTTTACTGATTGGACTCTGAGAAGCAGGATGGTTTCCATCCTAGCAAGTGGAGAAAAAACAGGTACTGCTGAAAAGCACACATTTGTTGGGGAAATACGTAAGTCAGCAGATTCAAGAAAACAGAAAGCAGGAGAGAAAGAGAAATGACAAAGTCAGATGGGGTAGTCTCCTTCCCACACTTGGTAGAGGAAGAATTCACCAGTGATGCAGTTAACCAAAGGTCTTTTCTATCTCTTCCACAATCTGCCTGAAAAAACAATTTCATCTGAAGCAGTTGCACTTGAAAGGTGATGGCTGCTTCAACCAAATGCTCCCAATGAGCTTGATATTGTTGGCCCATGTTACTTGCAGAATCATCAGGAGGGCTGGATCCTAAAATACTTATCTATAGATGCAAGAAAAGTTGCATTTAAGACAAAAGAATTAAAAGAAAAAGAATTAAAAGAAAAATAATTAGAAATGATGGCAGGAAAACAGTGACTAAGCTGCATCACTGAAAGAGAGAGACATATGAAAATGGCCAAAGCTGTGAATTATTTAAAGAAATGCAAATATAGAACACAATCTTTTCCTCCTCTAATAAACAAGATCAAGGCTTGGGGGGCAGTGAAGGAACAGACAGAGAGGAAACAGAATTACACCTGAAAATTAGAAGCAGAAGGCAAATCATTGGAGGAACAAAGACTGGATTGTCAGCTCACAGGGTGAAAGAGAATGTGACAGCAAGTAAAATGCAAGGGGTCTGCTACAAGAGAGCTGAAAAAAATTAAAGCAAAATGTCAAGAAACTTGAAGGAAAGCCTTTCAGTTGCACAGATCACAAAGAGTTCAAGGACAAATGTATGGGCCTGGAGAGGAATCCAGTCATTGGAGGTGTGCACATTTATTTATGATTCAACACCCCAACACCTCCCTCCTGCTTCAACACATAAGGGTTTTATTATCTCAGGAGAAGTTAGGTCCTTGAATTGAGGACTACTGAATAACATAGCTAATGAAATAAATGCTTCAATCGAAATGGGATATTTCCTCTGAAACAACTTTACACATGTACAAAAGAACATGATGTAAGAAGTCAGATTCGACTGTTGCAGCCCTCCCTCTTGGCTCTGTAATCTATGAATATACTTGCAATATACACATGGCTGTGTCATCCCCACCTGCTCTCCAAAACTCTTCTCATGCACACATTGCATGCATGGGGGGAAAAAAGCAACACATACGTGAGCAGCAACTGTCTTCACCACAATCTGCAGAAGGTAAACATGACAGAGATGAGCTAAACACATAAGTATATCAAGAAAAATCCAAGTCTGTTTCTTCTATTCAGAGTTCCAACTGCTGAGTCTTGGGGAACTGCCAGTTTGAAGAAGGGAGCTCATATTCCTTGAATATCCAAGCAGTAGGACTGGTGGAAATACAAGTTTTAGACAACTGTAACTCTGAATCTCCTGCAAAGTATAGGAACATTAATTGATATACATTTAGAGTGTATATGCCACATTAGAGTGGCATACCTCTTCTCTTTTTTAAGCCAAATGATCAAAAATAAAATGTGCCTTGTGACTGTGGCTTTATGCATTGTAAGATTGAATGCCTTACTATGATTCTTTTCCCAAATAGGCTGCCACCTGAGTAAATGCTGTGTAGAATATTCCTTTCTGTTGGACCAGTGACAGAATTGATGCATACCAGTCTGAATTTAACCTAAAAGTTGACATTTTCTTTTTCACCAAAGGCTATCAGCCACCTTTTTCCTGTCTTGTTAGATTCTTGGGTGACACCGCTCTGCAGCAAATGCTGAATGATTTGAAACACACAAATAAAGTCTTCCAAATTGTCACCCACAAACTTGGGTCACAGAAAGAAAGAAATGGTGAAGAACAAGGAGAAGGTGGAGGAGGAGGAGAAGGTGTAGGAGAAGGTGAAGGAGAAGGAGAAGGAAGAGAAGGGGAAATGTTAGAAAAATTTTACTCGCAACTTCCTTATTGGTTTGGTGCTTTGAGAAGGTCATGGCTTAAAACCTAGCACTGTTTTCTAATGAAATGTCATCTAAAATATTTATAGGGATACCTCTTGGAACTAGAAAACACCCCAGACTGCTGTAATAATTGTGGGTTACCTAATGAGATGATCCTGGGTATAATATGGAGCAACTACATAAAACCCATAGAAAGTTACCTTGTCGCGACAGTCAACACCTTTCATACGTGATCACTCCAGATGATTTGTTTTTACATACAGATAAAGAGTTTGGTTGTTGTAAACAAAGAAATATATTTGGTATAGGGTAACTAATCACTCTAACGGTCTTCCACTAGTTGGAATACTACCTCACTCTAAATCAAACAAATTTGCCCCTAAACTACCCAGCCTGAAAATCAGCAATTTCTTTTTCCTCAGGAAAGATTAAAAACTCAACAATCAATAATTTTTATAAGCCTGCTAAAGCAAAGGTTTATTTAATAATTGTACAATAGGATCATTCCAGAAAGTCCCAGCATATGTAAAATGAATGGCATTGATGAGACAGATTGAAAGTAGAAAAGAAAGTGGAGTTCAGATTTTAAATAAAAAATCATTTGGATTCAGTTAGATGAAATAGTGCCAAAGGGGAATTCAAAATTTTTTCAACATTCTTCAGGTTTATCATAGCACATTGCTTAAAACACACAATGCCTATTCCTTAATCTTCCAGAAAGGATTAATAAGCAACATAAGCAATGCGGAACCATATTAGTGCTCATGTCTATGAATTTAGATATTCACACCACCATTCTGCATTTCTAACTTCATTTATTTACGAGAGACAAAAGTAAAGGCCGGTAGCCCTTATGTCAGCATCCCCAGCTAAGCTTCACAGAGGCAAGGTTCTATCCCCTTGTGGATGGAAACAAAAGCTTTTTATTCCCAAGGAGTTAGTTCTTATTTTCCAGTGTGAACTGTGCTAGAGCCATAGCTTAGTGTGTATATAACACCTCATTATTATTCTTCCCATATTGCCACCTAGACATAAAATTTGTCTCCTGGTACCTTGTGCCTGGAACCATATTAGCAAGCAATGAGAAGTTCATTGCATGACCATAAAATGCCATCCCACGTTCCAAAGAAGTGACAGCATATGGATGACTGATCTCATATGAAGGACCCTAAAATATAAACCACAGAAATTTTCTAGGAGGAATCCCATTCTAAACAGGGAGAGTTGGTTCATCTGTTTGCTTCCTTTTAACTTTATTACCCACTATCAAATTGAAGGGTTAAAAGAATATCATGTTTCTAAAAATCATAAGGAACTGAGTTATGCCTGCATGGCATTTTGTGTACTGTCATTATCATATTCTGCCCACACTTGGAGTTAGCTAGAAGCAAGAGAGCTCTGAATGAAAGCTAGACAGCCATGCCTGCATAAATCTGGGCCCAAGCTAATAAGCCTTGCTGAGAACCAATTTTTTTGTTGTTGTTGCTGTACATTGCTGATTCATTAGCATGGCTATGTAGCTTCAAGTAAGGCTGTAGCTGTCGTCAGTGAAGTAAGCTCACACCTGCTCAGGACATGTATAGACATATTTACAAACTATTAGCAAAATTAGAGAAGAGAAACAGAGGCGTTTTAAATTACAAACAATAGACTTGGTGCCTGTGCTGCAGTCATCTGCAGCACACCAGTCAGCACAGTCAATCTGCTATTAGTCAGGAAGCACCAACTAATCCTTCTATGTCACGTCTCAGGGAGCATATCACAGCTCCCAGAGTCACAGCTCTGTCCCTGTTCTGCTCCTGAGACAGCCCAGATGGACCTCATGATTGCTGCAGGGGCCATTTTACGAAGCCAACAATTGGCTTATGATTAATCTTAATTTTCCCTTACTAGTCATTGGTTTGGTCTCTTCTGCTACAAATATTGTCATTACAAGGATGTAAATGCTTAGTAATCCTGATTTACAATAATGGCATATTATCCATTTCTAATTGCTATTCAATCCTAATTGTCTCCTTGAAACACGTACCTGATTAGATCAAG
The DNA here is from genome assembly GCA_024734555.1 of Trochalopteron elliotii. Classification (NCBI taxonomy): domain Eukaryota; kingdom Metazoa; phylum Chordata; class Aves; order Passeriformes; family Leiothrichidae; genus Trochalopteron; species Trochalopteron elliotii. The sequence goes on from JANPWX010000043.1 coordinate 4,369,884, forward strand.
ATTTAAAGACAAGAATCAGAGCAAGTGCTTAGGATCTCAGACCACTGAGGACAGGCAGGAGAAGGCCTGTCTGTCAAATTTGGAGAAGGTAGCAGAGCAAGACAGTAGATCATAGCTAGAAAAGAAGCTCCACTGTGCTTCCGTGTAGAAGCTCCATAGCTGTAACACCAGCTCTGCATCCGATGTTAAAAAAAAGTCTCTCTGGAGTGTGAGACACCACATGTCAGAAGTGTACTGTGAAACATATGTTCATGTTTTCCCTTTAAGATAGAGTATTTCACATTTCTTCTTTTATGTATACTTTAGATTACAGATGAATCTATTGTACCAAAATACGAGCAACTGCTTTCCAACACGGGAGACTGCCTTCCATGTTCAGCCTCCATGATTTTGACTGTAAAGCATTTCAGCACTCTTGTATATTGATATTCATTACCTGTATGGTTTGCATAACAGACACATAGACAGGCCAGTCAATAATATCAGCTCATATTGACCAGCTATTCCTACCCTGAAATAGGAATGTCAAGCTTCAATTGATTCACATTCATGCATTGTGTAAGTATAATTTCAAATTAACACGTACAAGAAAGAGCACATACTGTTATCACCACATGAAGTAATCTGGGGATGCAGTGCAGCACAAAGCTGGTGTTTGAGACAAAACTAGTCAATAAAATTCAAGGTATAATTTGCCACTGAATATCCCATGAACTCCAAATGTTGCTGGCTGCTACAAAGCTGTACTTCAGTCTTTTGCTACACCCTGTAGCTCCCTGCAAGCCCCAGCTGAGGCAGAGAGGGTACAAAACATGTCTGACCAAGCTTTTGGGTAGCAAAATACCTCTCCCTTTCCTCTACAGCACACTAAAGAAACAGAGTCCCACCTTGCACAACTGATTAAAACCCAAAACTTAGCTCACATGACATGATCCAAATATTTCACAGAGTCATAGAGTATCTCTAGTTGAAAGAGAGCCATAAGAACCATTAACTTCCTTCTCCAAGCAGGACCAACTAGAACTAAAGAATATGGCTAAGGGCATCACTGGCATGCTTCTTGAACTCTGACAGGCTACATGAAGTCATGACCTCTTCCTTTTCCAGTCACTGATCATCCCCTCAGTGAAGAAACTTTAGATAAAGTCCAGCCTAAAGTTCTCCACATGCCTCTTCCATTTCCTTGTGTCCTGCTGCTGGTCACCAGAGAGCAAATAAGCACCTCTGCCTCTGCTGTCTTCCTTGGAGAAGCTGGAGACTATGAGGAGGAGACCCTTCAGCCTTCTCTTCTCCAAGTGGAACAAAAGAAGTAGCCTCAGCCATTGGTACTATAGCTTTAGGAAGAAGTTCTTCACAGAAAGTGTGCTTGGGCATTGGAACCGGCTGCCCAGAGATGTGGTGGAGTCACCATCCCTGGAGGTGTATAAGAAAAGACTGGGTGTGGCACTTTGTGCAATGGTCTAGTTAACAAGGTGGTGTTTTTTTGTAGATCTCAGAGATCTCAGAGGTGTTTTCTAACCTAGTTGAGTCTGTAGTTCTGTCTTACCCTCAAGACATTTTGCCATCTTGGTCACCCTTCTCTGGACACCTCTAACAAGTTTATGTCTATTTTATATTGTGGCTCCTGACAATGCCCCCAGCACTTGAGGTGATGCTGCCCCAGTGCAGAGCAGAGCAAGACAATCCCCTCCCTTGCCTGGCTGGTGATGCTGGGCCTGATTCCCCCAGGACAGGGTTGGCCCTCCTTGGCTGCCAGGGCACTACTGACTCACATTTAACTTGCCATGGACCAGAAACCCCAGGTTCCTTTCCATGGAGCTACTCTTCAACTTCTTGCCCCCTAGTCTGTGTTACTTTGTCCCAGCTGGACAATCCAGCACTTGCTCTTGTTAAATTCCATGCAGCTGGTGACTGCCCAGCTCTTGAGTCAACCCAGATCTCTTTGCAAGGCCTCTATACCACAGCTCCTCCTCATTTAGTAGTGACAGCAAATTTACTTAATGTACATTGAATTCTTACACCCAGATCATTTATAAAAACACTAAAGAGCACTGGCCCTGAGCGGGAGCTTGGGGGAATGTCACAACTGAGTGGTCACCAGTCTGATGTGATCTCATATACTCTAATCCCTTGTGCCCGACCTGGGAGCCAGTTGCTTACCAATTCCATGATGTGTTTATCCAGCTGTGTGCTAGACAGATTATCCAGAAGGATACTGTGAGAGACAGTATCAAAAGCTTTGCTAAAACCACAAGCCCCCACATCTCCCCTTGGTCAGCTAGATGGGTGACCTTGTCATAAAGGGGAATTAAGTTTGTTAAGCAGGATTTTACCCTTGTGAACCTGTGCTGGCCATGACTAAGGACTGTGTTGTCTCTCAAGTGTTTTTCAGTAACTCTCAGCATTACCTTTTCCATAATTTTACTGATCACTGAAGTGAAATGGACAGGCCTGTAATTAGCAAGGACTTTCTTCTTAGTCTTCTTGAAAACTGAGGCCACATTTGCCAGCTTCCAGACAAATGAGACTTCTCCAGACTCCTGAGACTCATGAAAAATAATGGAGAGAAGTTCTGTGATGACATGACATTGGCCAGCTCTTTCAGTACTGTGGGATGAAGACACTCACCCTCGTTTTCAGGAGCACTGACAAGACTTTTCAGCTATTTTCTCACCTGGGTTTGCTTGCTTTTTAACAAAATAAAACCCATTAAAAAAAACCCAAACCCAAAAGAAAACTGCTCAGCACAAACATTACCATTACAATAACAGCTTAAAATGAAAATTATAATAAAAAAATAAAACCCAAAGAACTATGTAGTTTGTTTAGAAAAAAAAAATTAAAAAAAGAAGAAAAGAAAGTTCCTTAGGAGAGAAAAAGGCACTTCAGCTGTCTTCTTGCCAAGTCAGGACTAGACCCTGGTCCTGCAACTCTCCAGTTCCACAAACAAGTTTCACTGACACTCTCTGTTGGTGATGAGAGGGACCATATTTTATCCACCAGCACCCTGATGCTGTAAGATCTCTCTCTGCCCTACATTCTTATCTATTGAGGCCTCATCATCTAGTGTTTTCCAGGAAAAAAAAAAAGCAGCTCACTGATGAGAAAAGATAGCACAGAGCAGCTGCAGCTGTAATTGGCTGAAGGGCTAACAAATGACCTAATATTCTCCTAGCTAGGATTTATCCAGCTGCTCACTGTTCTGATTAAATAGGACTAATCCATCAGGCAAATATTGCATTGCCGTTCAAGAAATAAACTTACCTGTTTCTTAATTTTTCTTTAATTTTATTATTAGAAGATAGAGTGCCACTTCTCTAATCTAATGTTTGTTCTAAATTATTCATGGATAATTTCATAAATTAACATATAAACGTACTCCCATGGAGCTCTCTTATGAAGCTGCTATTTTTGATCTTTATTTAAAATTGTGAATTAAAACAAAGCATAGGATGAACTACTAAAACTCACAGACTTTTCTATCAGTGAATGTGTTTCTGGGTTTTTCCCAGTACTTGGCCTCTGAAATAGGAAGCTAATGTAGTTAAAACTAGCATTTGATTGATCGCTATATATACTTATAATTTTCCTATTTCTGAAAAATACTTCTCATTCCAAGATAAATATGCCCAATTAAATTGTAATCAATATGATTTTTTGAAGTCACTCACTCCCCATCATGAGAAATAACATAAAAGGAAGGTTAAAAATTATTGAACTTTTGACAGTCCTCACCTTATTTCAGTTTCTCTCTCCTGATTCAGGGTCTCAGCATCCTGCCCTTCAACCCTTTCCCCTGGGCACCTCTCTGTGAACCCATCAGCCATACACACAAAGGTAGTGACATTTGGATATTCTACTATTGCTATAATAGAGCACTTTCCATCTTATCTCCATCTTTGTCTTAGTCTTCCTCACGCTGAGGAGAATAATGATTCAAAGGTCCAAGTGTGGTGTTATGAAAGGAACTAAAACCTTTAGTACCTGATAATGTACTAGAGGATATTATACATTTGTTTCAGCTAACATTACTGCTCTAGTGCTACTAAACCTCCCTTGATCTGCTAAGTCCTGTGAGGAGAACACATATTAAAAATATTAATTAAAAATAAAAAATAAAAAAAAGAGGAAAGAAAAAGGGAGAAAGCAGGAAAACAGAACAGTATGGGAGCTTCCACTTAGAGCAGAATCTTGTTATGCATACTCTTAGTGAGCAGAATGTTCCTTTTCCAGTGACATTTGTAAAAGCCAATTTCCAACACTGTGTGTCTTTTTGCACAGAAATACATCACAGCTCTTTCCTATTGAGCCATTCAAGAGCTTAGCATGGATAAAAACAAACAAAAAATATTCACTGTGTCAGCACTTTCTTTCCTCCATTGCACAGGTGACCTCCATCAATATCATGTTTCACTTCTGTTCCATATGGCTGAGCTCGTGTTTCAGGATCTTACTCCCTGTCAGGGCAGAGATAGGTATGGCTTCGGGTCTGGTATATTCACTGTGGAAACCAGGAAAGAAATTGGAAATGCCGGAAGATTTTTCAGATGGAAATGCTGGAATGGGTCCTGAAAGAAATAAAAGACTAGATAGTTTATGGATGGAAGATCCAATTTCCAAGTTTCTCTCTTCCTTTAAAATACACTATGTAGTTTATCTACCAGAGAAATGGAACAGCAATCAAAGCTGCAAGGTGACTAATATTTCACCAGATGGCAATATCAAGCGAAATATCAAGACTGTACCAGATAAAAGATTAGATTTTGATGGGGCACTGGATCTGGCTGACAAGGTGCACGTTTTGGCATTAGCAATGTTCACCATTTTCCTCTGTTCAAATCGAAAATCACACATGTATTTCAAACTCATTGTAACTATAGAGACAGACTCCATTATCCTGGTGGGTCTCTGCTAACTCTTCATAGTTTATGTAAATAATCAAAAGAATCAAAGGAAAGAGTATAAAAATGATTACTCTCAAATTCAATTCATATTCTTGTTAATGAATCAAGAGTGTGCATGATGGAAAAAAAATCCTGTGACCTTGCTTGCTCTGAGTTCCCATCTGCTCAAAAACAAAGGCAAAATAGAGAAGATAACATAAACTAAAGGTGCTACACATGTTAAGTGCAAGTGACTATTATTACTGAAAGAGCTGTGCGTAGATACAGCTCTTCAGCAAGAAACTTAGGCAACCTACTGTTTCGCCTGAGGGACCCAATCACCAGCCACAGGTTCATTTCAACATTTCTGACATTTGGTCCTTAACTCTCTCTGACATCGGGGAGGCCCTTGGGACTTAGCCCTCCTGGCAGAACAGGAGGCAGCAGTCTCAGGGAATGGGTTTCTCCTGAGTAGAGCAATCATTTTCTTGTGCTGAAATTGTTGATTTTAGCTCCCTGCTAAGATCACTCCCCACTTTCCATCTTCATCTTGAAGCTTATGTGAAACCTGTGCTCTGTATAAGGCTCTGAGAAGCTGATCTAAAAAGAAATGTCAAGGCTTTTACTGTTATAAGAAACAGGGCCTTATGAAATTGTGATCATTAAGCCTCCTCAGTCAAGTAAAACAAGAAAGAAAATTATTTTTAAAGGTTTTAGTAAACAGATCTGAATTTGCCATCCTGGGTAACTGAGTACTGCAATAAAATGCCAAGTAGAGACTAATATATACTTACATCCTCCTAATTTCCTGGTTTCACTAAATCCAATATAATAAAATGGACAGATGCTATTTTATCAACTCAAGTGATTCATGAAGGGCCTGGATCTGCAATGCTGCAACAAGATATGACATTTGTGCTGGGGTTTGGGTTTTTTTAAATAAAAAGAAATGACTGGCCAATGACTGGTGATAGCTTGTGATTTGCCTAGCACAAAATGACAAGCTTGTCACCTTTACCTACAGAGGAAAGAGAATTACTAAACTTGGCTACTATTTACCTATGTATTGCCTACCCAGACTGTTATTTTGAAATTGCTGAAGAGAAAGTAAAATAAATTAAGGAAATAATGGAAATTTAAAGCCAAATTAGATATTTTTCATGTCACCTTTTAAAATTATGTTAATTGGTATGCATTTTTAATGACAACATTAGCAGCAAGTAATAAAAAGTCAGCAGGATCTACACACGGATAAATAACAACACACTAATGATAATTACATAAACCTTCTGTATAGTGACATGTGGGTCAGGAATTGAATTTGCACTCTCAAATTGAATCATCTATCAGGGCCCCACATCATCAGTAACAAATTTCACTGGTAAGTTTCATTTTCCTGTGTTCAGACTGCCCTCATGGTTTTGTTTGCAAAAATCCAATAACAGATTATGTTTCAAGGCGAAATCTCGACACCTAATGGTACTCAATGGGAGTGTTGATTGCAAAAGAGTAGCAAAAAGATTGCAAAAGCAGCATTTGAGCTTCAGAAAAGAGCCTATTTTAGACACTTAGAGAATGTAATTTCTACTTTATTTTTTAGGCATTTAAAAGGGCTTTTCTGATAATAAAAGGACTGCCTTAAGTGCATGTGTTTACAGTTATATACTGACATAACTGCCTTGCTGGAATGGGACCTTTCTTAAGTGTGTGACTTTATCAGTGAAGTTTTATAGACTGAGCAAAGAGTTCCTGAATTACTGAAATCAGGCCAAATAGGAAATGATTGAAGGCAAATGGAAATGTTGCCTTTAGTTTCAGAGAAAATACACATTTTTACATCCCTTTTCCTTTTTTTGACATAATGGAATATGCTCTCTTGTCATTACAGAACAAGATGACAAAGTAGCTGAAAATAATTCTCATAAGATCAGAAGAACATGGTACTTCCAAACATGACTTTGTTTTGAGGTAACAGGAAATATTAGGCTGAATAAGTCACATAACATGAGCTGTTTTGGAACCCTGAACATGGCATCTGCTCTGCCTCGCTTTAGGCACAGGCTGGACAATGTTTTGATTATAAAGCCTGAGGTACACTGACATATGAAAAAGAAAAGCTCTTTTCTGCTGTGATAAGCACAACAGGCAGCATTTGGGTCGCTGGGGGATGCATGGGAGAAGGTCAGGAGCTGCCCTGGGCAGGAAATAGGTAGGTCTAGACAGCTCTGAAACTGGTGTGAGCAACTCATAGCCTGCAAATCTTCAATGCTGAAGGAGCACGTGCTGGTTCTGCTCCAATGCACTTTGGAAAAGGTGGCAGCCACAAAGGTCAGGGGCCACACAGGGAGAGGATCTTGGGCAGATGCGCAAAGGAGCCACAGGAAGGGAGATGTTTTGGGGCAAAGAGGTGAGGCACTCTGAGAGTGGGGACAGAGTGGGGACAGCTCAAGGGACTGCAGCCTGATAGCACCCCTGAGGGACTGTGGCCATGGAGCAGGGGGAAAATGAGCAAGGAACAGCACAAAGAAACCATTAGGTGCAGGACCTGCCCATGCACCCGTGGAATGAGTAAGGAGGGGCTGAGGGTAATCCACAGCAAACCTGAGGCAGGATGATGCTAGTGAGAGATGTAAAGATGTTTGCCTTAAGCCAGGGAAACAGGAAGGAAAGAGTTACTTTCTCACTTATGACACCCCCCCACCAAAAACCTGAATCAGAAGACGATGCTAATTGGCATGAAATCAAGTAAAAGTTCCCCCATTTGAGACTGTTTCACCCGTGACAGCTTTTATAGTTGTAATGGTTGAAATAGATAAGATCTAGTGAAATGTTTGACTTACAAATACACAACGGATGATGGAGAATTGGCCACAACTCTTGATGCTTCAGGACCTCTTTACAAAGGTTTATCAGGTTCCTGTCATTGTTAAAAGCATAACTTTAAATTGCTCCATTTAGCTTCTAGCCAATATATTTTTTTACACCTTCAACAAATGGAGTTATCTAGTAAAAATCCATGTTCAAGTCACTTCTTTAACTACCTTCACTATTTAGATACTATGAACCTTTGAAGACTTTTATCTCTAGCCTTTTGCGAGTAATTTTACAGATATTTGGCAAATTCTTACCAAGTTCTCATATTCATTAGTTTTGGACACCTGGATTGGTGTCCAAAGAAAAGAGTTAATACCATCTCTACATTCCAATTTAAATCAAACTGGGATTGTCTATTGCCAAAAAGAAATTAGACTAATTCGTTAACTCAGTCTATTGAATTTGATGATTATCCATGTAAGAGTAAGAAATTTTTAACTCAGCCTGTGTTTTTGTGAATTTTAACTTGGATCGATATTTGCTGTGTTAATTCAATAAGCTGTTGCTCAGTTTTCATGAGAAAAATATGAATTTCTGTTCATATTGCAGGTACAAAAACAGTGGTGAAATCATAGTTTCCTGAAAGTCAAATTGCATTTTTGAAAGTACAGTATGGTTCTTAGGAAGGCTAAAATAAAGATAAGGTTAATTACATATTGAAGTGCAATTTGCATTAAAGTTAAATAATGGGGAAGTACATTTAGTCAAATGTTTCAAACAAAAGGCAAAGAATTAGCATTTTCTTCCCGGAATAATCTGTCTATTTTTATTTTTAATTAAACTAGCTATATTAGGTATGTATAGATCATTAAAATAATGAAAAAGAATGCATCTAATCTAGAAAGAATCTAATAGTCTAATAGAATATTTCTCCTTTTGGATATTTCTTAATGAGGTCAGAACTCCATCTTGTGATTTTGAGAAGTTTTATTATCCTAAAATCCTAAATCCAAATGCTTTAACAGACTTGAGAAGCCCGAGTTACATCCCTTAGCACAGACTACATAAACATGGGTGATTAGCCCAACAAAAGGTTACTTTATACATGTTCCCCTCCACTAAAATAACTTCCTTGAGTCTAGTCACCTCTCCCAAAGCAATGACAAGGAGGAAGAAATTATTGTAGACACTTGAAATCCTATACAATTTTTATTTTTTTTACAAGTATTATTCAGTCTTACTTCTCTTGAATATAATATACAATGTGTTCAATGGGATGATTTTTACTGGAAATGTCATCTGGGCTCTACCCATAGTTACCTCTTCAGCATACCAAATACACCTTGGAATTCTGCTCACCAAATGTCTTCATCAGGTGTTTTGGGAACCAGTAATTTAGTTGTAAATCCTGGTCATCAAGATTGATAGATCAGTTAATACCCATGACAGGAACTCCATTGCCTTATATAACCTGAATAACAGAGTCCTGAGGAAAGCCAGAGATGGTATGAACAGGATGGTCACCAATAGAGCCTTCCCTTTTGTTTCTTCACTGAATGTTCCTTCAGCAGAAATTGATTGGGACCATTCTTTCACATAGCTCACATAAGCCAAGATTTAGAACAATTATGCTGGAACTTGTGATAATGCATAAACTGTTTTCGTGGGGGTTTTTTTCCACTAGTTTGTAATTGAGAAGCAAAGAGAAGAAGGATATTCAAAAGTTAAATAGTGAAGTAAAGACAATAATAAATAATAACTAGTAATATTACTATTTATAAATAATAACTAGTAATTATGAGAGTAAGTCTATTTTCTTTCTTATTATAATGTTTTATTTTAATTTTCAAAGGAAATTTTCCCCCATTTTTCTACGCATTTTTCCACGTGACAGCTCTGAGACACAAAATTGCAGCAACAGCTGGTATGTGGTTTTACACACTGCCACATCCTGAGGAGTTACGCTCACAGACCAAAACAGGGCAAAAAGTCCAAAATAAATATAAGCGAAAAGGAGAGTCCTTGTGTTAGAAAGATGAAATTAGAAAGGAAAGATAACACCCTTGTTCCCAAAGAGAGGAGCTCCTCATTCACTCATGCAGGCCCCCTGCTGCTGGCTTTGCTTGGTTACATTTTTGTAGGGATGGGCCATTCTTGAGTTCCAATAAATCATCCTTGAAAATCAGCCAGTTCTCCTGGACCCTTGTTTTCTCTGAAGCTGTATCCCATGGGGTTCTCTCAAGCAGATCTTTGGACTTGTGGATGCTTCATAGATAAGCATCACTGGGAAATGAGGGCTTGTCTCAATGTTGGCAGCCAGAAAGTGTTGAACAATTAAGATTCCAAGGAATTAAAAAAATTAGAGGAAAGGCAGAAGATGCAGGAGACACAGCACCACTGGACAAGTCAGACCAGTAAAATGAGAAGTAAAGTAGGTATGGAAGAGCTACAATCAGAGGAAGTGGAGCTGGAGAAGGGTTACATTTCTAAGGCAGAGGAGAGATCATGAAAAGCTGAGAGCATTGATATTGTGACCGTCCCTGCCTGAGGAAAGATACAATGCTGAGATTTTGCAAAAGACAATGAAAATTCCAAATTGTGTTGTAAATACTAGAGAAAGAAATTCTTGCCTCTATTAGAGATCTGAATTTTTCTTCCTGCCTTCCGTGAAGTAAATTCTGGCTTTCAGAAGTACAGTTGACTAACACAGCATGTTTAGAGAGAAGAACCAGATTATACTGAAATAGAGTTGAGGTGATAAATGTGTAATGCTGAGCCCAACAGTATAAGTGAGCTACATCTGTATTTTCCTCTTGAGAACATAAGCTTGTTAAGCTGCTGAATGAGGAAAACTGAGAAACACAACAATGAGATCATGACTACGATCTGCAACCATGTTAATCTTACACTTAACAGCTTTTCAGCAAAGCACAGTAGCAAATGATAGAAGGAAGAATAAGATCAAAAGTTAAAACAAATCTTTGTGCAGACTCAGCCCCACTCTTAGGGTTACCATATTACTGCCTGAAATTTTCAGGCTAAAAGTGTGTCTATAGTGCACATGCAGCAATTCTGATACCTCCACATTCCCTGATGACTGAGATATGCCTGTGAAAGTGATGCATCTCAGACTCCTTGTCTGCTTGTGCCTTCACATGTGACCTAAGCAACTCACATACAAGAAATAAACCCTGCACATCTTGACAGACATCCTGGCTTCTTCTGTGACTGTAAATTAAGAAGCATCCAGGACTTTTTTCAGCAATTAAACACAGTCATGATGATTAATACACTATAAGAACAACTTCTGCTGAGGTGCTGGCCTGTGCCAAGAAGCACCATTTCAGGGATGTCCCAGTGCTGGCTCTGCCAGCTGGCCTTGAAGCTCACAAACATTTCCAGACACAGGTACAAACATTCCCAGAAGACAGTCATTTAGTCAGTATGGTCTGCTGTCCACACTGACTGCAGGACAAGGTCCTCCTGCCTACCAAAACAATAATTTCAGCCGAAAAACTCTTTGGCAGATATACTCTGTAACTACAATGTAACTTACATGCATAAGGCACAAAAATGCATGTGTAATTAAGAAACAGTCATGATTACCCCACTCACATCCTTTGGGACACTTTATTGTAGCTTGGGACTTACTGGGACACTTTATGTAGCGCTACTGTGCTCCACAACTCTGCTTCATTCCCTGTTGCTCCAGAGTGAATGTGGTGAATTCAGGCAACTCTTAGTACGAGGATGAGTATAAAGTACAGTAATAAGTTTTAGAGTGCAAGTAGACAGACAACTGAAGAGTAATAATTCTGAAATATAAGGAAAGGTTATTGTGTAATATATACCAAGTAATTTTTAAATAAAACCCTATCAGTTAAGCAATATTAAACCTACTTCTCTATGCCATTGATTTTTCATAGGAGAAATTCTGTGCGCATGAACCCCATACTCCTTAATAACATTTTGCATCAAGCAGAAGAAAGATTATTTTTGAGGCACGAACAAGGAATGTTTACCTTTCTAAATGTCCGATTAACATTTATTTTGTTTCCTGCATCTGCCAAAGCTGAGACCTCTCCTGCTTGGTCAAACGATAGAGAATTTATTCATTTTCTGCAACAGCTCCCTCTTGGTGAAGTGACGAGGGTGCATCACTGCAGAGGACTGATAGTGGCAGCTGCAGTGGGGGTTTTGCTGCACTTTGTTTGGTTGGATGTTCAACTTTGGGGTCCTTCTGCATATGCATTCCAATTCCAAACAAATCTCAGCTCTATTCTAGGGAAAAAAAGGATCAAAACATAAACAATGCCAGTGGTTTTCTTCATTTTCTGTGTGCATGCTTTGAATCAGTCTTTACTTCATGTACATGTAATGCTTCTGCATGAGGAGACCCCAAACCATATATTAACATTAGAGGAAATAGATTCCTTCTTCTTGACAAGTGACAGAGATCTATTCACAGGTAAAATGACCATTAAGTTGATTTAGAATCCTGTAATAGTGAACTGGTACCCATTTACACTTCCTAACAGTGGAGCAAATAACTACCAGCTGTATAGCCACAGAAGACTAGCCAAAAATTAGCAAATTCTGCAAAACGTGTAAGAAAGTGAGGAAGTGCAGCTAATTTTAATTTAGTGTTTATGACAGGTGAATCAGTCCTTTGAAATTATTTTTGTGTGGTATATAAAAGGGATTTAATCCCTTAGGCTCTTCATGTTTCATGCATGAGCAGACATTATGCTATTTCTTTCTCATTTTTCTGTAGTTAGTATTACAGTTCATCTTCTGATATTCAGTATAAACCCTTATTTTTGTTTCAGGACTAGCTTTAGCTTGATAAAAACATATACTGTGTTAAGGTACTATTTTCATCATAGTTTGTCTTTATGATCCGAACATTATAGTTCTTCTCCTGTGCATTGTACATTATTGATCTTAAAGACCTTGAAATCAATTTTACCTTTTAAATTTTAGAAATTTTCAATAATGGTTGGGAAATATTTTAATATTTAGCTTAAAATTACTTGATGGGTTTGGATTGTCACAAAGTGTTTTGGTGTTTCTTTTTGAGTTCAAACAAGGTTTTGAAGAAGCAAGTCAATGTTTACTGCAGAGAAGTGATAAGTGATAGCCAGAGGACAACTTTTAACAATGTTTCCTCTTCTGGAGCACTTCTTTCCTTGAGGAAAAGTAGTACACAAAAAGTGATAACCTACAGTACAAGCCTATAATGGTGAAATCAGAAACGGCAAACAAAAAATTAAGTTTGATCAGGAAAGGACATTAAAAACAACAACAAAAAAAGGCATTCTGATGGACATTAGTAGTTAAGAGGAACAGCAAAATGCCAGCTGGTCAGCTACTTAAAGGACAGGGAAAACCATACCTAAAAATATTATTATCAGATAATTAACATAATTGGCACCCAAGATAAAAGGGTACACCTCAGTCTTAAATAAGTTAGAGAGAACATCTGTGAGCAGTATGTTTTATACTGATGTGAGCATCAGGACTGTTACTGGGTAGCGCTTGAAGTGGTGCTGATTCTGCCACAGGGCCACCAGGACTTATCTTCCAGAACCTGTGAAATCAGGTGATGCAGGGAGAACTGGGGAAAGATGAACATAATAACCACCTAGATTTCAAAAAAACAGAAGGAGTCACAGGGAGTTACTATCATCAGCTTCATTTCTTTTTCTAGAAGAGTGTCAGCACAACTCAAAGGTTTGTAAGCACCCTCAGACATTAAAAAAACCAAACCAGCTATGGTCAATATGAATTGGTCAAGAAGAAACTGACCCAACCCAGTCTAATCTCCCTCCCTGAGAGTAACAGGCTCTGTGGACTGAAGAGCTGTAGATCTCACATTTAAATTTCAGTAAAGCTTTTAGCATTATTTCCATGACATTTTCATAAGTAAACTGGAAAAAATAAGGACTAGGCAAGACTGTAAATCAAACAGTCAAAATTGGGGGGAAAACCATTCTTCCACAGTCATGGCAGCAACCGCAGCAGAGTCAGTTCTGGCTTGGCTCCAGTTCCTTGCAGCATTTTAGTCAATGAGATGAGTGATGGGACACCAAGTTCTGAGCAGAAGACTGGGCTTGATGACTTACTGAGGGCCCTTCAACAGGAGTTGTCCTTTGATACCATGGTCCTCTTTCTCTGAATTTGCAGATGATACCTACCTGGGAAATACTGTAAACTTCTTGAGACATAGGACTGGATTTTAAAATTATTTGGACAAGTTCAAGTTATGGTTTAAAAGCTTATGATATCATTAGGTACCAATAAACAGAATATTCTATACTTAGAAATAATTCTTCCAATACAGTATGGGGAAGAAGAAGCTAAAAGGAGCTTTACTGAAAATTATGCAGCAGGTTACTGGTCCCAAACTGAACCCAAGTTAAAGAGGTCATTGACAAACTAAACACTGATCTGTGACACAGGGGACAATTTTAGCCTCTAGGGCATGCAGACCAGTCCCACCTTTCTGCTCAGCCTCAAACTGAGATAATGCATTCACCCTCGGGATGTGAAAACAGAAAGAATCTGAACTAACTGGAGGGAGTTCAGAAGATCAATGGAAATAACAGGAGTTTAGAAAACATGACCCATCAAGAAAGGCTGATTATCAGGATTATTTAGATTAAACAATGGAAAAGCAAGACAGAAAAATGAACAGCCTAGATATCTAATAGACTGCTGGAATGAGTATAGAAAGAAGTTATTTTCCATGCCTGTGAAGAATAGATAAGACAGCAAGGAAGATCTGGGTTAAACATTAGGATAAGCCCTATAATTGTAAGAAGAGTGAAGCACTGAAATAAACTGTGTCCATGAGTGAAGGGTGTAGGGTGGATGAAGTAGCTCTTCACCACCTTTACCACCACCACCACCACCACCACCCTCAGCGGTGTGAGACGACTGAGGAGCACCAGAGACAAGTTAGCCTTCAGATTTCTGGCAATCCTATTTTTTAGGTTCTAAATTATGTGAATAAAATCAGCCTTCTTTTTGCAGCAGAAGAAATTCTGTAATACTTAATCCTGATTTAAATGTACTTCATAGCCCACTTTTCTAATGCTTTACTCTGCTCCAGTTGTCCTTAATCTTTTTATTTTTGTAACCATGTCACAATCACCAGGTGCCAGAGAGAAGAACCCCTTGTGACTGACACCTGACATGTATTTCTTTCTATTACTCACAAAAGTTATTTTATTTTCTGCTAAAGTTTCCCTAAATCCTTTTTTTATGAGGTATTCAAGTACCACTGGCACCATTGTACATGTAATTTCTCTTTGCTGTCACCTACATACTTCATAAATGTCTTGACATTATTTTTCAAAAAATTTAGAAAATGCAGAATGGAGAAGGTACCTTCCCCAAATCAGGTAACACTCTCCAAATTCCCTTGAATCCTATGGCTGTCTTCACTGCCCTTTCATTTGGTTTTGAAGCAACTGAAAAGACAAATGCAGATTTCCCCTCCAACTTAGATCAATTAATTCTAGGCAACATGATGTACTTACCTGAAAGAGGTGACACTGAATGTATTTCTAGATTACTTTTTGAGCTGTCCTACACAATGAAGAACATAATTAAGACTTGTGTGGCAGTGCAAGCAATTTTATAATCAGAAAACTAATGTTCTGAAATTCCTATTTTAGGAAATTAAAACAAAGACCATTAATGTGAAAAATGTTGATCATACAGTAAATCTTATAACCAGAAAAATACTTTCAAACATAGTTTTTAGGAAATGAGCCATGAATTTTCATGCTTTTATCCTATCAACTAGCTCTGGAGCAGTTTTTCCTAAATATTTCAATTTATCTCTGAATTTAGAGCTACAAAAGATGTTCCTAATGTTTGCAATTCTACAGACACTGAAAAATTAAAAAAATTGGCAGGATCACTTGTTCCAAAAATGCAATTAAGGTTCTTTTTCTCTAGTCTCAAGCTATCTCCTTATCCTTGCTTCCTTCCTGTGACAGACTTGGCTGACACTGAGTTGGACTGGATGATCTTAGAGATTTTTTCCAACCTTAAGTACTCTATGATTTTATCTTTGTTTCCTAATATTCTGAGGACACTTTGGGCTTGCTGTAAATGCTCACTTCTAGATGCAACTTGGGACTACAGTCTGTTCTGACTCCTGCAGGTCAGCTCCTGCTCACCCTTATGCCTGAGGCATGAACTTTTCCACTCCATAATCTAAAGGAAGTCGAGGAACGTGTGCCATTGCATTTCCACAGCTAGTTCTATTATTTTCCCCAAAGACTTGCAGAAGTAAATGAGTGAAGATCGAGGCACTGCATACAAGTCTCTCCACAATTGTCCAGATTTGCTCCTTTAAATGCCAGAAATGCATACAGCAGTAGCAAAAATTCTGCACAACAGATGTTGGGCAGAGAATTCTCAATCAAGGGGAATTCTCAATCAAAAAAGTGATCTGCTGAATGGATCTGAGCAGTTGAGAATCAGAAGCAAATAAGACTACAGCAAGGACCAATATTTAAAAAACCCCTCACATCTCCCCCTTTATATTGATATCAACAGTCATTTATTTTCTCAATATAGCAATGATTTCTTATTAGTAGAAGCCAACTACCCAGTATAATCAGTGTATTTACAAATCTGTTTTTTTTCTATGTGAGATATTAAACTATTCTCTGCTCTGCTGGCAGATGCATGGGAATGCCAGGGATTTTTGAAGAAAGCTCTGTTTTTGTTGGAAAGACATGGAGATAAAACTGATGGATGAATTAAGCTCTACAAGATCAGGACAAAAGACACAGAATGGAAAGGTGACCTGTACATAGAAACTCACATTATCCAGTGTCATCAGCTTCCAAAAAGTACAATCCAGATATTTTACTCCCATGACTATGTGAAACAACTGTTGATATCATCACTGATGGTGAATCAAGAGGCATCTCCCAAGCTCCGAGCACAAACCTTCAATACCTAAAAGCAAGTGCCTGACAATTAACTGAGATACAAACTTCTCTTATCAGTGCCTCCTATGTAATTGTAGAGTGCCAATGTCCAGGTTCCAGAATTATCTCAATTAATGTGGCTTTATTTCTGTATCTAGCTCAGTTTCTATAAAACTCCAGCCGTACAAATAATGTACTCTGTACTCTTCCACAAGCAGTTACCAGCAGGAAACACATGACTGTGTACCTTCCTTAGCATGGAAAGCTGTCTGCAAGGCAGTGGTGCTCCAAGGTATTTTAACTGAATAGGTTTAGCTTTGATTTTGGTAGGTATAGATTAGATATTAACAAATTATTTACTGTGAAGGTGGTGGGATACTGGAACAGATTGCCCAGAAAAGCTGTGGATGCTCTGTTCCTGGAACTGTTCAAGGTCAGGCTGCTGGGGCTTTAAGCAACTTCGTCGAGTGGAAGGTGCTCCTGCCCACAGCAGGGGAGCTGGAACTAGATGGTCTTTAAGATTCCTTCTAACCTAAACTATTCTATATGACTTACTGGCACATTCCACTGCAAGTCCTGCCATCCAACAAAGGCCAGACCTGATAACAGCACAACCTCTGCACACCAAGCTGGGTAATACCCTTCATATTATAGTCTGCAGAGCACCTCAATACAAAGAGCTTTGTTCTGCCACTTTTCATCCACGAGTGACAAAGAAAACTGCGGGGTAGGAAAACAAAAAGTGCTGGCTCTGGCCTAGGGAAGAATTTTTTCCAGTGTATCAGTACTTCAGTTCCAGACTGCACAACTCAGACAGTGCCAAGAGCAGGAAAGGATGATGTGAGCTTCAGGGCAACATTTCTACTGAAAGCCAAGTTCCAGGACGGGGGAGGGGGAAGGAAGGGTTCCTTTCACTACAGCTAAAGCTCTGCACGAAAGGAAGAAGCAGCCAGAAACCCTCTGTATTTGTGGCAGGCTTTCTCCGTGCTGTGCACTCTTGCCGGGGGACAGGAATGCTCGGAGACCACAGCAGCCTGTTTTCTCCTGATGCCATCTGCTGGCTGAACCGCCAGGGTAAGGCTGGACTCGCCCAGGCAGAGACAGCACACTGACACAAAAGCAGTCACAAGGCTTCACTTAGCAACACTTACAAGGTCCTTCCAAACCCCTCAGAAAAACTGAATACTTATTAAGATGGAATAAAAATGCACAAAATTATTTTACAGGTTTAAAATTAGGGAAAGGACAAAAGTTAATATTTAGTTAGTACAACTTTAACGAAATTATTTACATTACATTGCTTAGATGAAAAATAAAACAATTTTAAAAAAAGCTGTTACTGCCAGAAGTAGAGCTGGTCCCTACTTTGGCACAGTCCTATGAAAAAAACAAGAAAAAAAAAAATTCTAACCAGAACAAACTAAGTTAAATTATCTGCATGACAGTAGATGTTGAGAGGGTTTGCAAGGTGGGCAATGGAATATGAAAAAAAGGTCACTGAATTATAAATTACGGAGGTTGATATCGCTTTCTTTCTGCATTTGGACACATTTTGGCAGACAGGGCTGTCATCTGCTGCTAACAAGACCCTCAGATGGTATCATATCTGAAATAATAATGACAGGAGGCTGGACAAAAGATGGTGTTTAGTTCTGGTATTTCTGAGCAAACTTGTGAAAAAGCTGTTTGTTGCTCATCCTGCAACATTTTGCACCCTTGCCATCAGTACTCAAAGCTCTCTTTGCAGATTAACAGGATGAAAATGGTGTGGTTTTTTATATTTTAATATAATGGCTACTGAATTTCCAATTCAGGAAGGCCTTCCAGACCTGAAGAAATAACTGCGTTGAGGAATATAACTTGGACTGGTTGCCTTTCATGCACCATGGACATTTAATTTCTTCTGCTATGGGAACGGAGAATCATGGAACTGCAAGCTGGGATGGCTGCTGTTGTTAAGGATGTTCTGGACAGGATGGCAGACAGAGGCAAAGCATGAAAATACACCCAGCATAAACTACCCAAAGTAATATTATCTCTTTCATCCACAAACTATTCTACTTAAACATCTTAGTATACAACACCTAGTTTTATTTTACCTGTATAAGATGATTAACACTCGAATTATATCAGAAGTCATTCAAACTGTGCCTTACATCATCATAACTGAAAAATCCTTTACAAAGGGCTGATTTCTCTCTCACATTTCTAGTTCATCAACCTGTACATACAATGGGCGTGCACAAGGAGGATCTCCTGCCTAAGGCACTGAACATAAAATAAATAAACAAATGACAAACATTATTTTATCTCTTTATTTTTTTTCCAGAATATTTTAATATTGAAGCCCAAGTTGTTATTTTCAAGGGACAGGGAAGGGGGAAAGGAAAGGGAGGACAGTTATGAAGACAAATTATTTTATTTAATTTATGGTTTTATGAATGGTCATTTCTGTAGGCAACAAAAGGTTGTTTTCTTAAAAAGAATAATAAAACAAACAGCACCATTAAAGAAAGCATGATCCCTGAATTCTAAACAAAACACTGTCTTGAAACACAAAAAATTGCTAAAATGCTTTTTTCACCCTGTCACATCTGGTGGGGTAACAAAGCAAAGCATAACAGCATTAAACTGTAGCAATCTTGCTGAAACCAACTACACCTCCTTCTGAAAATTCAGAGAACCACTTTCCAAGCTTGTCCTGTGGGAATAACATTTTCTTTGGTAGAGGACCGAAGGAGGGTATTTACTTCACTGAATGCGGATAGAAAAGGTATCTATGCACGTTATGGATCTCCCCAATAAATCTGTATTTCTCATGCATGTTAGGTACGAGTGGATTTCACATTGCTGTTATACTGCAGGAGTAATACTGCCCTATAAAGGCATAGAATGGCTAATGTTGAACAGATGTAAACATTCAGAATACTGACAAAAAAAACCCAAAACATACACACAAAAAACCCTGTACTGAAAATGTGAATTGAGTTAAGTTTCCATAAAGCAGAAAAAATATTTTACAGCAGTACAAGAGAATTATGGCAACAAAGTAAAGCACTTTTCTTGTAACATTCATGAACAGTACAAATACAACAAAGTTATTCTACGGACTAAATTATTCTTTAACTATCAAATATAGTACAAAGCGAAATATTATGTGCTATAAAAGAAGCAGCTCCTTAAATTAGACTAAAAAATGCTTTTTTTTTCTTTTCGTTGGTTTTACAGTGACAAAGCATGATGATCGAAGACAACAGGATTTCAAAGATTCAGAAACATTTAGCTACAACACAGGTCCATGATAAAGCCACTGAGTATTTTGCTGCTTCCCCCTCAGTGTTCCGCAGAGCCACGGAAGATGAGCCGCTGCACTGCTGCCAGGAGACTGCAGAAGTCATTCAGTGTTCAGAGCAGGGCCCTTCATGTGTGTCAGCTAAAATGATCCCTTTTGGTGACACTCCTCAGCTCATCTCGAGTGTTTATCCTGGTACTTCACCACACCTTGGAGAAACTGCTCAACCAGAGGCTACAATAACGATTCTGAAATTGTGCGTGTGTTCATAAGGGGAAGGGGGTGCAGCATAAGGTAATTTTACTTCAGAAATTGCATTATAAAGCACCATATGCACCAGCTTAGAAACTGTGCAAGGAATTGCAGGGCCCTGAAAAACCATCTGCACGTTCTGTAGCTTACCCTGACAACATGCACCACCCTCAAGAAGAAAGTCTATAGTACAGAGAATATACCTTTCGCTTTATGGCTCAACCTTTATTTTTGTCTTTTAAATGCTATTTCACATACTAGATCTCAGCAGATAAATAAAATGCAAACAGGGAGCATCCAGTTCACCATTTCTTAATTATTTTTTAACATTATTTCAAAGGGAGTTTCTGCTTGGAAAATTATTTCAGAACAGAAACACGCAAACACGCTCACTGCAAATGCCCTAACGTTATCTGCATATCTCACAGGTATGCAATTAAAACAATAAAGAGGGAGGAAAGAAAAAACGGTTTCTCCCTCTCACCCAAAAGTGCTGCTCCAGGGGTAGGAGTAGGGGGACAATTTTGGAGATTTGAAAAAAAAAAAAAAGGTAAATTATACATGCTGGACACTGGGACACATACGTACGTACACACAAACACAGAGCAGTGTGTTCTTAAGTAATTCTTTCACCACTTTTCAGTGCATAAACTATTAACAACCCACGGTGCAAATGGCATGGTCATTAGAAAACACGATGACACTGAGCCTGAAACCTGAACAATCAAGTAACAACAAAAAAGAGAGTAATTAAAAATTAACGTCTAAATGTGACTGGGTTCTTACCAAAGGCCTAGGGTCGCTCTCCCCTAAGCATTTGTGTGACACCAAAATCCATGTAAGGTTTCCAGTCATGCTAGGATTCAATCAGACTCTCACATCACCGTGGCTGCTTTTGAGCATTTTCATACCCTAAACCTAATCAGTAACAACACTTCAGCACTGTTGCTAACTAATTGCTCAAATTTATTCCTGGTGCAACTCCAATGACTCAAAAATGAAAGGAGTGGAACTGCACTATGGAAGAGTTTGGTCAGTCGTGTAATGTAACATAGCACCATCCAGTCTAACGCCATTTTAAATACAGTTTATCATGACCTCACACATGCAAGTTGCAATCCTGATACAAAAATGACAATATGACATGAATGAGTGACCTACCACATTAGTCATACTCTTACCCTTCAAACAAAAGAAAACTATGTTGCGGCCGGAATTTATTTCTGTATTATGTCAGTCAATACAAGAACTATTTCCAGATGCAAGTACAAACAAAAATTGACTTATGTGCTGTGGACAGAAAAACCTGAGCTAGAAATAAGGATTCCCAGCAGGCTTATATAAACATAGGTAAACAGAAGTCTAAGACTGGTTGCTCTCTTTTCCTTTTTCTTTTTTTTTAAATAGAAGATCCTAGCTCTACCAAGTATAAATACAATGCAATACAATTCCAATACAAAGGCTCCTCAACTATGAATCTGATATACATCAACAGACTACACTCATGCTTACTCATGAGTATTGCCCAGTTGCTGCTTTGCCAGCAGCTGGCATAGCAGTGGATGCTAATTTTCACTTGCTTACTTCTAGGTTTTTGCTTGGCTGGCTTATTTTCCTACCAGAAGACCTGAAAGTGCTGAGAAGCCGTTCCTTAGTTCACATGTCATATTAAGGAGCACTTTTGTATAGAAAAAAAAATGTATTATTGTATCAGCAACAAATTTGTTAGTTATTACAAATGGCCTTTGTACCCATACAGTGTCAAAAATAATATTGATATGTTGCTAATTACAATAAAAGAGAACATCAAGGTGCACCATAGAGCTTCCTATGACAGGAATGTTTGCTGTAGATATTCCAGCTCACTTTTAAGACAACAAACGGCATTTATCATGTTTGTGAAAATGGTCCCGCAAGAAAATAAATATGGTTCCTTCATTCAGCAGAACCTCACTAATATGCCCCTGAGTCAGGGAGACTAGTTACAGCTGATGAAAAGTACACAAACAAAGGTCAGATAAAAAAGTATGCCCTAAAATATAGCATACCTTTCATTTCCTAAATGTAGCTCTATCATTCACATTAGTACTCCAGAATGCAACAGTTTCACTGCACGATGAAACCAAGCAGTCTTACATCTCACACATTCTTACTACACTGCTCTCCCAAAACTGTGCAAGAAAAATCAGTTTTCTTGGGCAGGCTGTAAGGTCTTTGGATTAGTGAGGTTCTACTGTGATGGCTAAAAAAAAAGTTTCTCTTGATACTGACATTTGGCCAACCATATACTGGCAGATGAACGACTTGAACTCCACATGTTGTGTCCTTGAAGTGGGAGTAAAAAAAAATCCAAGGTTTTTTCATCTCCGCAGCAACTGCATGTGCTTTATCCCTTTACAATATTTTCCTTTTAGGTGAATAGGACCCCAAAATCACAATTTTTCTTTTCTGCTGCTATGGTGGCTAGCAGATCTGGAATGCAGCTATAGTCCTGAATGTAAATACAGTACTGGATAACTACTGAAGGTTACTTTAAAGATGCAGTATCCCTTTTAAAAATACATTTTGCTTCCAAATTTCTAAAAGGGGTCTGACTTCGAGAAAAAAAAAAAGTCAGTGCTGTAAGTACTTCTAAGAATTACTTTAAATGGCAAAACTCTCAGATGTTATTTAAATAGAGTAACTCACATAAGAGGAAAAAGAAACTAAAAGCCAACATTCAACCAATATGCAATTAAAATCCTTCCATATTCATTCATCAGAATAATGCATCATTTTTAGGCCACAGAAAGGCTACAACCTTGAGAACCAATGACCTATTATGTCTGACCTTATTTTTATATATATTTGGGACTGACAAACCTAGCGGACAGATTAGAGAGACAAATACAAATAAAGACCATTTGAGTGAGAAACAAGAAGAGAAAAGAGGTTTCTAATCTCCAGCAGATAAGTTACTTTCTCCAGACTCCACTGAAGACAATGTGTTTCCAGTGTTGGTCCCGCTAGCTCATCACACATACAAATCTTTCTCAAGGAATCAGCAAAGAAGAGATGACGAGTAAGATTTGAGTTCTGCAGTCCCTGGCAGGCACATAAAGAAACTTCTCTAACAATTTAAATTCCTCTTTTAAATTTCTTTTGTTAGGTGAAGTGACTATATTTTAGCCCTAGATAGTGAAAGTCAATTGAAGAAAGCAAACTTGTCAGCAGAAAGACTGCAAACTGACTTAGAAGCTACGATGGTCAGCACCCCACACCTTGCCACTACCCCACTCACACCAGTTGCTATTCAGTGTGTTATTCATTCTGCATAGTTACTCCACTTCTTACAGTGCTATTCTTCCACTGATCTTTAATCTGCAACTCGTATCAACTATCAAACAGTGGAGAAAAAATGTGCTGCACTTTGTGCAAATAAATACAAGCTATGAATGACATGCATTAATGCATTTTTCTTTTTTTTTTTTTTTTCTAGCACAGCAAGAGAGCTCCTAGATGTTTCAGTAACAAGGCTATCTTTTTTTTTTAAAACTACTTCTACAGGTTTCCTCTTCTTCCCAGAAAATGGCACTCAGGCAGAATAACTAAGTTCTGAAAGCACCACGTAGAAGAAAAAAAAAAAAGTTCAAAAAAAAAAATCAATCCACTAATTGCAAACCATTAGTGGCCTAAACTGTTCCAATTTCTCTGTTCCTTTGTCCTGCTCCCCCATGTTGATAAGGGATACTGCATCTTTGACTCAGTTCCTACCGCACCACCAGACAAGCTACACACAGTTTGGAAGGCCCTATGCAGTCATCATGACAGAAGGCTCCGCAGCCTTTGCACACGATCATGGCTTTCAGCCTGCAGGAGCATTTCAGTTCCAGCTCATCAGCGTTGCTGCTGTCAGCAAATTTCTGAACCGGGATCTGCGCGTTCTGGTTAGACAGGCCTGTGGCAGTGTTTGAACCACTTCCTAAAACCCCAATCGATTTCTCAATTGCAGATGCTGCCCTTTTGAAACTTGTGCTACCAAAGTGTATTGTTGGATAATTTCCACAGAGCTGCTGCTGCTGCTGCTGCTGTGGGTGCTGCGTCTGTATTTTCTGAGCAGCAAGTTGGGTAAAAGGCTTCTGTGGCTCAGAAAGTAAATAGGAAGAGAAATCTGCATTTTTTAATGCAAACGCTTTTAACTGTTCTTTCACTTCGTTCTGATCATAGGAAGCTTGTTTCATGCCCAGTTCGCAGCTGCTGCTTAAACCTTCCTCAAAAGAAATAGGTTCAGATTTTATATTGCTACAGATGCTGGCTGGCTGAGGCCAACTAAGTCTTTTAGTGGTTTCCATAGTAACTGTCGGTTGTTTTTGATCAGAGGGGACTTCTGCATTTGGGTGAGGAGGAGGAGGAGGTGGCAGGGGCGGAGGGGGAGCAGGGGGATGCGCTAATGTTTTACTCTGCAGAGTTTGAGAGGCACTGGCAATGTCATCACCTTCCTTGATTTGAATATTAGGGGAAAACACACTTCCTAGTCTCAGCTGGTGAGCTGCTGTAGAAATATTCACATCTCCCAAACCCTTCTGTTCCAGGTGTCTGCTAAAAGCAAATGCATTGCAGCCGGGTGGGCCTTTTGAAGTAGTTTGCAACAAAGCTGCCGTAGGAATGGGGCCTCTTGCAGCCATGGACATTTGGTAAAAATGCTGTCTATGTGAGGTACTGGCTTCTGCGTGAAAGCTGCCATTTTTATCAATGTGAAACAAGCTCTGCTGGAAACTGCATGAAGGCAACGGTCTCTTCTGCTGCTTGATCTCTGGGCTGTGAGCGATCCGGCTCTGAATGGCGTGTTTGTTAAGCCACTCCTGCTTAAATGGCTGTCCGTGCCCTAGCTGATTCATGCTGGAACTAATTACACAAGGAGCCACTTTAACATCTGTGTCCATTGACACCTTCCCAGGCTCACATTTAATTTGAGCATGTTCCCCTATAGTCCTGGCCATCCTCTTTTTCGGATGGTTTTCACGCTTTCTGATTTGTAGCGGGGCTATGCTGCCTGCTGTAAATCCTTTACCATCTGGATTAGAGTTGGAAGCATGTTCAACAATATTTCTCTCAGCCACTACTGTTTTACATACTGAGGTAGTTTGCAAAGGCAAGGGAAGCCTGTTAATTTCTAGTTTGGCTCCTGATCGGGGCTGCGGCAGCACTTTTTCTAAAGGCAGATTGCCTTGCAGTAACTGTGTCACTAAGGGATTGTTGGCCTCCACTGACGACAAGCGACAGCTTGGGCCCCCGGCACCAGTGACTCTCTTCAGGGTTTCCGTTGTAAGGGACAGGGAGTCTTCCATGGAGTCCGTGATGGATGTCTTGGAGGTCTGTGGTGGCTGCACACTCGTGGCTATTTCTGCAGTCTGGGCAGGCATTTCAGTAAAATCCTCGGTGTCCATCCTGAAGCACTTGTCAGACTCATTAGTTTCCGATTTAACGGGAACAGCAATGCTTGTCAAAAGGCTCCTGGATTGCTGTTCTGACATGTGTGTATAACTGGAAGGTTCGCTTTTGACATTTTTCAAGCAGTTTTGCTCTGCGTATTCCTTATGCTTACCAGAGGTAAGATGGCTGACTACTGGCTGGTCTGTATTCATTGCCTCCTCATCACGCCAACAAATTCTATTGTTAGTGTTGTACTGATTGGCACAGGCAGCATTGGCTTCATTTTTCAGTGCTGAAGGACCTCTTAGTTGCTCAGCAAAGCCTTGGCTGGTAGTAACCACCTCAATTAATTTATCTTGAGGAGCAAGAGGCACTTCTCGAAGACTCGAACAACCTGCCTGCAAGTTTTTGCTGTCTTGCTTTGCTGTAATGGCGATAAAGCTGGAACTGTGCTCAAGGTTTTCACTAGCAACCACTTCAGGCCTGCTTATGACAGACACCTGAGGACAGGCTATACTTTGTAAGGCAGCTTCTGTCCTTACAGGTCTGCTCTGCAGGTCAATGCTGTTCTCTGCATTTTCAATAGAGGAAGAAAGCGACAGACTGGAATTCTGGTTTGTAGTGTGGTCAACAATGACTTTACAAGGTATAGACCTATTCATGGCAGTTTGTGTAAAGTTCAGTGGATGAGATTTACCGGAGAGATCCATCCGGTTTCGTGCTCCAGAGCTTTTTTCTAAGAGATCAGCATTCACTTTAGTAGAGTTATCGTAAGAGCTTAGTGTCACCATGTTACCAGTAAACACTGAAATGGGTGGCCTTGCAACAGAATCTGCTGCTGCAAGGGCCTCACTGCAACTTAAAGCTGACCTGACGGTAGTGTGGATGGAGACAGCACTCTGCTCGCTACACCCGGTTATGGCTATCTTATCAGAAGGAAATCTGTTGGTAGTCCCCACTGGGGGAATCAGTACAGAACTACCAGAGAGATGATTTGGCAAGTTACTTGCAATAGATGAAGCTGGCACAGTGGCATAATGACTGGAGACCGCGTTATTCACTTTGCTACTGGGTACTGGCAACCTTTTGTCATCGATGGCGTTTGATAAGACCGTGTTGTCCACGGAGACTGGTACATTACTGTTATCAATACATTTTGGTCCAACAGTTATGCAAGGAGTATCAGCCCCTTGGATGGTTTTCAGCATATTTACATTACAGGCTGAAATTGCTGTGTTTGCGCTGTCAACAGACATTAACACAGAGGATTTATCAACAGAACTTGCAAAAGAAAGCTCTTTAATTGCTCCAGACATAGCAGTGCTGCAAACACACACAGAGACTGAACTTTTATTATAAAGCACTGGCACACTGTTACTTTCAGTAGAGGTAGATGAAATAATTTTCTCACACAATTGTGGCACAGGTATATTTTCATCAGAACTGTGCACAGGTATCTCAGTAGCAGTTTCTGGTAATGTAGCTGTGTTAAGGGACTGCTGCAATAAAGTGGTGGTCTCACGGTGATGAGAAGACTTGTTGCTAGGGGACCTGCAGTTAGGATTAACTATAATGACACCAGTAGAACCTTCAATCTTTGTGTCAGTAGTCGTTGGTATCTCCAGAGATGAGGTACTACTTTCCTTTGAGCTGAACTGTGACTTTGATTCTTTATTAGTCTGGAGTAAATGAGCTCTGGCTTGATGCTTTGCAAATAGCTTGGCCTTTGTTTGCTCCTTGATGTGTGCCAGCGTTCTTGTCTTTCCACCTTCGCATGGGGTCCCCATTGCGCCAGAGACTATGCTGGCAGCTGCTGCCACGGCTGCTGCAGCTGCAGCCTCTCTTTGGGCTCTTGCTTGCTGAGCTCTTGCTTTGATATCTGCCAGAGTTCTAGCCCCAGTGTTTCTCCCACTACTGACTGATGTACTTGGGGAAACTCGAGGTTCTGGTTTAGAAACAGGTTGGCTCTTGATGATAAAAGGTGGCCCAATTTTTGAAAGCTGAATCTAAAGGAAGAAAAAGGAAAAAAACACAGTAAATTTTAATGAGATCATCAACTTACTAAAATAACCAGACATCTCCTTATGGGTCAGAGAAAGGCAATGAAAGGAATTACTGTTCAATGCAGGTGGAGAGAAACCTGCTAAAACTTAATGATATTTATGCTTCAATATTTTATCATCCTCCAGTGTGAATAACTGAACACCTGTATTAACCTACACACACTGACCCTTCTGACAGGAAGAAAGATTGAACTGGACAACAACATGATGCTTTTCGTATACAATTTGTCCGACCTGTTTTATATTCATTGCATCTAAGATGCTCAGCAAGCCTCGTGCAATGATACTGGACAAGAACCTGCAAGCAACCCCTTCCTGCAAACATGTAAAAAAGTAATGATCATGTAGTGCCTTTCTCCTTGGTCATCAGTGATTAAGACACCAGGAACAGCCTGTGTTTTGCTTATAAACCAGACAGAAATCTTGCCATTAGACAGGATGTAGTGGTATCTCCACTGAACCTGTGTTCCAACTTCCACGATGGAGGATTTAAGAGGAGTAGAAGAAGTGAGTCACTAAAGGATAGGCTTTTCCTTTCCTCACTTGCATTTTTAAAAGACTCACTTGAGCATATTCCTGGGTAACTCTTACGTTACTGCACCTTGAAAATTAAATCCTCAGAACTATAAATAATAAATTTTTATTTACTAAATAAATAAATTTAGTAAATTTATTTACTAAATAAATACTCCACAAATACTAAAAAATTAAATACCTAACACTTTAAGAAAAATAATAACCTGTAAAATCACTGGAATTATTAGGATGTTTCCAATTAGACATATCATTTTTCAGGATAAAGAATCTTGGAACCACTTTGCAACTCATACACTCTCTCAGGATACTCCAAGGTTGGCAGAAAATTTTTTCATTTCTTAAAATGGACATACGTCTATTGGCTGTCCCTAGCAAGAGGACTTAGTGGTTAAAGCTATGACTTATCTTATGAAAGGAACTGAGAAGTAAACTAGGTAGTATTTGTAGAAAAAGTAGTCATAAAATATGATGGGAAGTGACAGCCATATAGCAGAATAACTCAGAAGAACTGGGGTTCTTTTTTCCTCCTTTAATTACAAAGGATGGGGTTTTGTTGGTGGATGATACAAGAGCCAAATATTTGTTACACAAAAAGCATACTAGAATTCAATGCCCACAATTCTTCAAAACATTCTGCTTTCAGCTTCAGCAGCAACTCTTTCCAGTTTCCACTTTGCATTACCAGAACTCCTAGAGCTCTAAGTGCTTGGTTATTTTTTTTATTATTATTATAGTAATGACCTTTTTTTATTCCCTAGTGATCTATTTTCCTTTATGCTTAGAGAGTTATTAGAATTTATTAGGCTAGATAGACACCTTCCAAATATGAAAGAATATCACTAAACCCAGAACAGGGCTAACTTCCAATTGCATCACTGCTCTTAAAAATAAATTAGCTGAAATATGCTTCTGCACTAGTGATTAAAGCAGTTAGTCTATTAGCCCTCCTGGCCATATTAACAATGTTCAGTGACTGCAGCAGTTAAAAATAAATGCAGAAAAGGGCATTTCTGAATAATCAGGAACAAGTATTGCAAAGCCAATAGCTTAAATGCAGTAAATTGGATCTTAAACTTGGCTGATGTCATCAAATACGAAATTAAAAGGGTCAAAACACTGAGCCTATATATAATTGAATCTACAGAACCCTGTTACCAAAAAAACCCTTTTCAACTGAAATATACTTTCTTACATAGCAGAATAATACACATAAAAGTGTTTGCTTAGGTGGTGCATGTTTTTTACCTTTTGCTTTGCCATTAACAAAGGTATCTATATATACATAAATCAGATACCTCCCCCTGACAGGTCTCTGCTTCCAGTTAATTCTACAGGGAAATGTTGTATTTCAGCCTATCCCAAGCCTTGGGCTTGCAAAAGTATCTTCAACTATTCTGACTCTTGGTTCTCTTGCTGGATTAAGGCGCTGGTTGTTTCTCTAAGTGGCGGTTATGATAACATTTATTAGTCCTGCTTGCTGGAGAAGACATCCACAGAAAAACAAGCACAAAATACAGATGGGCAATTAGAAAAACAAGTCCTGCATGTGACTGATGGGGAAGATCTTGAATTAGATTAAGCTATGGATCCTGGAGAACTCTCCCACACACAAAATCAATTTTTTAGCAAAGACCCCTACCAAACAACTGCAGATATATTTGTATCAGAAGTAATGTGGCATGGTGGAAATGTAATAGTAAAGCAAAACCATCAGTACTAACAGCCCTTATACATCCCCCAAAAATACACCATGCACTATGCCTGTACGTAGTTCATAGAGGGACATAATTAACCTTCTTTTTTCCCAAGCCACCCTGTTCATTCATTACTTTACCTTAAGGGGTGGAACTCGGGGTTCCTCTCTGGGTGGCTGCTCTTTATCAGATGGACTTGTTGATGAAGCATTACGATTAGGCAGATCATCATCTATTCTAGCTCTCTTCTCTTTGCAGATTCCAAAACTGTGCTGTTCTGCTGTTTTCCTCTTTGGGATCTCTGGGTCTCTGCTTTCATTTCTTGCTTCCGGTGATTTTGTGGGTTCTAAAGACTTGGAAGAATGTGAACTCTCTAGACGACTTTGGGTGCTGCCTGTTAGCTTGTGAGATTTACTTCTGCACGCTTCAGAGAATGTAGCTTTCTCTAGAGATGAGGTATATAGTTTATCATGTGCCTTTGATGGAAGCAATTCGATATTTTTGCCAAGTGATCCTTCTGATAAGACAGATACCTCTGACGGCAAGAGTGTACCTTTCTTGTCACCTCTTTGCTGAACGCTGTGATTTTTATTTTTGATCACCTCTGGAGGAGTGTGTTCTGGGATGGATGCAATGTAGGATTTCTCAATTTCAGAATGTGACTTACATGGCTGATGACTGAGGTTTTTGCTCTGGGACTCTTCCAATACTGAAGTATCAGGTATAATTGTTAGTGGACCAACTTTCATATTTTCAGGGGCACTCTGAAATTGTTTTGGCTGAACAAAATTCTCTTCTTGAACCACCTTAGGATTAATAGAGCTTTCTTCTTTCAGAGTAGGAAGGGAGTCTTCCAATAAACATGGTGATTTCCTTTGTTGCAGAGTAAGTCTTTCACTGCTTGGGGAATTAGAAACTGGAGATATCTCTGATGGAAGAGGCAAACTATTTGTCACATATGTTTCAGAAGTTAGAAGAACAGAAGATACTGAAGATGTATCTGATGTTAAAGGCAAATCAGACATTGGAGATGTTTCTGATGTTAAAGGCAAATTAGAAGCTGGTGATGCTTCTGATGTTAAAGGTAAATTTGACATCAAAGATGCTTCTGAGGTTACAGGTGAGGTGGACATTGGAGAGATTTCCGACATTAAAGGTGTATGTAGGTTTTCATCACTGGCCTTTTGCTGAATATCACCTTCAATGTTTTCAGAACTGGACACTTCAGATGAGCAAGCTGTTTCAAGAGATGCTGGAGTACAGGGTTCCTCTGAAGTCGACTGAGTGTCTCCTCCAGGAGAGGCAATACAAACTTCTGGACTTCCAGAGGAAAAGGAAGTTTCAGAAACACAAGCATTTTCAGACAACTGTTCCTCAGGGTCGCTGTGAAGCTCCATATCCACTGCAATGCCTCCACCAGTGAACAAAGAGCCTTCCAGAGCACCACTTTGCATTTCTGGCACAATTAGCTCTTTTGCAGACTCAGAATCCTTCTCAGCTGTACAGCTGACAGAGTTTGTGGATGAAGCTGATTGTACTGGTGATATGCAATCCTCCAGCTGATCTATCACAACTGACATCTCCTCCTGAGGGCATTCTGATTTCAACTCTACTTTAATTTCAATGCGAGATACAGTATCAGTTGCATCATTCATCATGACACAGGACTCAGTGCTGTCTGCAAGCTGTACTGCCTCTGTTTCCTCATTGGTGCCAGCTGGACTTACAGACTCCTCAGAAAACTCATGTTCTGGCTTATGGTTCTCCTCTTGGCATTCACAAATACTTGTCTCGACCTCTTCAGCAATTTCCTCCTGGATGACTGATTCTTCAGGTATCAGTATATCCTCAGAATCTGCTGTTAGATCCTTGACAGGAACCTGTTCCATACTACAATGAGATGGACTATAATTTCTCTCTGGTAAAGGTGGAACTTTAGCACCTTTCTCCTCTTGATCCTCAAAGGTTGCTTTCTTAGAAGGACCAGGTTTGCCAGACGATCCGCACAAAGAATTGCTTTCATCTTCATCATTGCTCTGCACTGCAGTGAGCTTTGTTGATTCTCCCCTTGACATTCCCAACCTAACGAAAAACAGAAATAAAAACAGTAATTTCCATCACATTAAGGATAAGGGAATAGTCAAATCTTTCTCACCCACATTTTTTATTTGCAAAAAATACATATTTTCTAGCTTGAAAGAGTGGCTTGTTTAAGTGGTGGCTAACTAATTTATATACAGTTTTATGTATTTTGGAAACCTAACTACTGAGATTTTCTTACAAGTGTTAAAAACCAGGAATATTTTTAATAAAAGTAATCTATCTGTTTACATTCCTGGGTTTTTTTGTTGTGTGTATTGTTTTTTGGTATATTTTTGTTTTTTTAAAAAAATAATACTAGCACAATATTGCAACACTGGTACAGCATTCATTGCAGAAGAAATGCACAACTGCATCTTCTTCTAGCAGGAACAGTTGTAAAGGAAATCCCTTTTTTCCCTCCTTCACCTTCTTTTAGGGTCAACATAGCCAGCAATATGACAGAAGTTTAACATTCTCAAGGAGCTCAAAGATACATATTTACAATCTATGCATTCACTCTCAGGAATGAAGTGCAAAGGAACCATGTATACTATTCATGCCTCTGAAGATTTTCTTACCTTTGATCCTGAAAATACTAGTTTAAATAAAGTTTTATTACTTCAGCAGAATTTAAAAAAAACACAAAAAAGCCTCCCCAAAAAAACTAAGGCCAAGACATGAAAAAAAAAAGAAAAGGTTGTTTTAAAAAATGTATGTGCTTTGACATCCTCATTTCATTCTAAGGCCAGTGGGAGTACAGACAGCATCTTTAGTAAGATTTTCCAAGCCGACTTTATGCCTCAGCAATTCCATAATAGCAGAAAATACAGAAAAGCCTGGTGGGAGGCCTTAAAAGAAATTTCATGGTCTTACGGATCTTCTAATCTACTAAACAGATCTCTGTTATCATTTTAATCAGAAAATAAAGAATACAATGGAAACAAGCAAGCATAAAAGATATTCAGAAGCTATGGAGGCAAAATTGCTTGTCAGTGTCTAGCCAGAGGATACAAAGATACAAAGGCCTATTCAGATGAAAGTACAAAACATGTAAAAAACCAAAATCCGTGGTTGTGCATTTTAAAAATACTGAACAGATGTATTACAGTGAGAGCTGTAAACAAACAAAAAAAACCCATACCAACTCAGCCTAGAACGGGCATCCCAAAAAGCGCACTTAATTATTAGTATTGCCTACTACTAGACACTAATCATGAACAAAGTCTTCCTAGGCCATCAATTCACTGAGGAAGGATCCTCTAGAGAGCAATTCAGAGCAGGAAATTCACAATTCCCACACTGAATGCATTTCAGAAGATGTGTCTTCCTTCTGTATGTTCTGTAAGTTCCCCATATGGTCTAAGTTTAAGTTATAAGTTTAGGTGAGTAAAGTTTAGTTTACAAAGGTTTGGCAAGTTTTGGTGAGCAACTTCCTCTAAAATTCCTTGTGTTACAGAGACAAAGTTATCTCAGGAAAATGAGAAGGGGAAAAAAATCCACTCCATTACTGAAAACTGAATCAATGGTCTATTTTCTCTAGCTGGGTTGCATCATGAAAAGATATTGCTTGATGGTTATCTTTATGGATTGAAAATCAGCAAAGGAATGAAGGACAGGATAAAGGTGAATGAAACTGTCACATGGACACTACAAGAATACACACATTCTAGTAACATATTGAAGATAAAGAACTGTAAGGGAAATAAGATAAAGCAGATTAAGGCCAGCAGAACATGTACTGAATCATTTTTTTCAATACTGGAAATACTACTATGTTGAAGAAGAAACTGAAGTGAAGAAAAAGGCTTTCTAAAGAAGAAGGCTCAAGATCAGCTTGTTTAAGACAATCTTAGACTGCACAATAAACAGCTTATCTGTGTTCTCCCTTAGAGAAAAAGACACCCAAAGTTTGCAAAACAGCACAAAAACATGAGGGCAGCAGCAGCAAGCAGATTTCAATGAAAGTGCTAAGGACAAGATTCAACTGCTAAAGAAAGGGAACTCAGTCATCCAATAAAAAAACCCCAAAAGCTACTCCAGGGTATATAAATGCTGATATTCTAGTGCTGTGATAAGTAGTACTGGGGAAAAAAAAAACAAAGTAAGAAAAGGATTAAATCAGCAATAAAATGGGGAGGACATCTACCCAAAATTAAAGTTTTGATCTAGCTGCTAGTACTATCCTGACATGTAACTCTCTGAAGTGGGAAAAGAAATAATATATTGACATAATAGAGTATAGCCCTTGCAATCTTGGGGCAACAAGCCAGAAGAATGTGGGTTTGTATCAACATGCATCAGCTGATCCTAGATAAATGACTGCAGAATAAGATTTTGTATTCTGAAGAAGGTCAGAGGGAGGAAAAATGAACAAAAATGAGGAAGTGGAAAAAGAACAAAAATGGATGGAAGTAAACTGCAACTGACAGTGCTATGATAAACGGCCTGGGTACAGATAAGAGCAAACACAAGATGCAATGCTTAGAGCTAACAGGGCAAAAGCACTCTGAAGTCTTGATTGTCATCAACTGTGAAGTGTATAAAAATGTTTATAGAGATTCTGCATCTATGAATGGTCCTTCTCTAAGAAGAAGGTAAAACTTGAATTTACTTATGGAATATTAGGAGATCAAATTTGCTTAAGTCAGAGCAAAAATACTACTCTGATTGTAAAGTGAGCAAAACAGCCTGCAAGACATTCATTTTGCAGACAGCGCATGTGAGAAATAGCTCAGGGAAGCTTACAAATTCTGCTAGTTCAGTCAAATCAACATAACTGAAAAGAGACAAAGCCCAATCATTCTGAAAGCTTGTTAAAGAAACAACGTGAAAAAAGGTAAGAGAATCATGGAGTCACAGGATATCCTGAGTTGAAAAGGATCCACAAGATCACTGAGTCCAAGTCCTGCCCCTGCACAGGACTGCCCCATGAACCAACACAAGGTGGAAGTTACAGCAAAAGCTACCATTCAGTGAGTAAACAATGAGGAAAAGTATAAGTCAGCAAAGTACATCTGCTTACACAACAGCCAAGCAGAAGAATGCAAGTGAGACAATGCAAGCAGGGGAAAGGGCAGGGGGGACCAGATTCAATACTTCAGTCAAAATGGAAATTATGTGGAATATGACATTTTGCATAACAATGTTGATGTCAGAACCCTGTGAAACCAAATGACATGTATCATCACAGACTGAGCAATTATCTGCCAAGCACTATGGTATCCAGCATTCAGCCAGCACAGCAGGACTGCTGGCTCTGCAGAATTATGAGCATCATTCTCTGTGCATGTGACAGTCATTTTTGACTGAGGAACTCCTGCATTGCTGGTAATAAACTTCTACTTCTTGTGGAAGGCCCTATACCAGTATCTTACAAAGCCCTTTCCTCCATGAAACATTAGTCACCGACTCTTCTCTTGATATGCATAACAAAAAGCCATTATGTTATTTTTCTGAAAACCTAACTAGCATTTTTTGATACTAAAAGGATCAACAACTGGACTAAACTGAAGTCTCAAAGCTGTTTACTAAGAAATTAAACACTTTACAATAAGACAGTCTGACACATTAGGAACCTAGAACTTCCATTATACGTAAAGATCACATGCTGTAGAACAAATACACTGGGGGAAAGCATCTAGCAAGGGTGCACAAAAGAAGTACTAAAACAAATCTGTCCATTTCTTGCCTCGTTCTCACCACATTTCCCAGTGGTCCGAGGCAGCAGGTTGTGAGAAGTAGCACTGTTACTGCAGAAACATTTTAGTTAATTTTTAAGATAATCAGTTATATGAAGGGTTCCCTGTGCCCTGGATTTCTTGAGGAAAGAACATCTGACAGCAAAACTAAGACAACTTTTCTAATGATGGTTCCCACTGAACAATTTTTCTGCTAAGTATTATGCATACATTTGATTGAGTAGACAGTGAGGTAGATTGAGAAGTGACTGAATGGCAGATCCCAGAGGGTTGTAATCAGTGGCACAGGGTGTTTTTGGAGGCCTGTCACTAGTGTTGTCCCCCAAGGTTCAATACTGGGCCTAATATTGTTTAATTTACTCATCCATGACTTGGATGAATGGGTAGATGCCTCTTCAGCAAGTTCACTGACAATACAAAGCTGGGACGAGTGGATGACACACCAGAGCCTGTGCAGCCCTTCAGAGGGACCTTGACAGCAGGGAGAGACAGACAGAGAACTGTCTGAAATTCAGCGAAGGCAAGTGCAGGGTCCTGCACCTGGGGAGGAATAACTCCAGGCACCAGCCCAGGCTGGGGGCTGACCTGCTGGGAAGCAGCTCTGCAGAGAAGGACAGGGGGATCCTGGTGGACAATGAGCTGTCCATGAGCCAGCAGTGCCCTGGTGGCCAGGAAGGCCAGTGGTGTCCTGGAGGCATCAGGAACAGCATTCCAGCAGGTTGAGGGAGCTGCTCCTGCCTCTCTGCTGTGACCTGGTGAGGCCCCATGTGGAATGCTGTGTCCAGTTCTGGCTCCTTGGTACAAGAGAGAGCTTCTAGAGATGGTCCAGTGGAGGGCAGTGAGGATGATTAAGGGCTGGAGCATCTCTCTTAGGAGGACAGGCTGAGGAAGCTGAGCCTGCTCAGTCTTGAGAAGAGGCAACTGAAAGGAGACCTCATCAATTTCTGTAAGTACCTAAAGAGAGCATGTCAAGAGGATGGAGCCAGGCTCTTCTCGGTGCCAGGCGACAGGACAAGAGGCAACAGGCAGAAACTGAGGCACAGGAAATTCCACCTGAATGTGAGGAAGGACTTCACTATGCAGTGACTAAGCACTGGCATAGATTGCCCAGAGATGGTGTGGACTCTCCCTCACTGGAAAACTGCCTGAATGCAACCCCATGCCATGAGCTCAAGGATGACCCTGACTGAGCGAGGAGGCTGGACTACATGAGCAACTGTGGTCCCTTCCAACCGTACTCATTCTGTGGTTTTGTGATATAATGAAAAAATACTTTAAAATAAAAAGAAAAAAATTCAGTAATTTTTAAATAGGCAGCTTATATTTTATAATACATTTTTAGTATTTTTAAAAACAGAGGTATAATTGAATATTGATGAATTAGCTTTTAAAAATAATTTCTAAAAGGAAAATATTTGGATTTTAAGAAGATGCAAATCTCCTTAAATTTCGTTTCTTAAAAAAAATGAAGATAAGCACTGCATTTTCAGCTGCTGAAGAATGCCATCTCTGTATCATCATCATCAATGAAATTGTGCTGGCTCACCCCAGTTGTATACCTGGAGTGATACTATATTTAATTTTAGTCAGTTAAAGGTATTTATCTATTCTTTGCCTCTCACTTCTAATATTAGATTAGTTATTTTCACTTCTGTTTGTCTCTAGCTAATATTTCTTCTATATTATATATTCTTCTCAAGCCCAAGGGGCCATCTCAGTCAAAAAATAAAAAACTCTATTTGATTTTAGTAACTTTGCAACTAGCTTAGAAAAAATAAAACAAATGAAAACATATTACAGAAATATTGCTACTGGTCTTCTCATCTGCAGAAGCTGTATTTATAGTTTGCAGGAGGGAGGAATT
Source organism: Trochalopteron elliotii (assembly GCA_024734555.1). Taxonomy (NCBI): domain Eukaryota; kingdom Metazoa; phylum Chordata; class Aves; order Passeriformes; family Leiothrichidae; genus Trochalopteron; species Trochalopteron elliotii. The sequence goes on from JANPWX010000043.1 coordinate 4,407,429, forward strand.
GCCCTAATGCTATCTTTTAAAAGATAATTAAAAAATATTCACATGCTTGTGTCTTAAGCTCTCTTTGGAATGAATTTTTATGGATGAGTTATGACTCTTTAAAAATGCAATTGTAATGCAAGTGCAGGCACACGACTATAATTCTACCCACAACTTCTTATATTGGGGAATGACTGCTCTTGATAACTGCTTTATTAAGTTTTACAGCACATGACCGTGCTATGTGAAGCATAGAATTATATTTTCATTTCCTCCTAAAAGAAAATATAAAAAAATCCTTTTATTTGCTTCAGTACTTACTTTTCACCATAAAACCTTTCAAAGAATTTTTCTTTCCAAGGTTCTGTTTTCTTTTCCTTTTCAATCTCTTGTCTGATGCGCATCTGCATTTCTGGTGTAAATTCTCCTAAAACACAAATACTTATTGAATAAAAGTTGTCAAGGATTAATTTAATACAGGTAATTGTAAATTGCGGATACAGTGATCATGTACAGTGATTTCTGATACAGTCATCCAACAATACCAATTGAAAATGAAAACCAAAAGGGAGAGTGACATAGAAAGATTTAATTTACCACATTCCATCAGTATTTCAAAGGTATATTGGCAGGGTTTAGTTGCATGCATTCGTTTTTCCAAGGCTGACAGTGATGAAAATACTTGGGGTTTTTTTTAACTGTCAAAATAAGCTGCCACAGCAAACTGCAAAAATGTACTCTAAATTCAAAATGGAATCAGCAATTTCTCTTTTGCTCTATTACTGGTCTATTACAGTTCCCATTCTAAAAATATTTCTCAAATGTAGAAAAAGAGACATTCCTCATAAAAACAATTAACCTTGGGCAAACCTGACAGCAAGCAGAGAGTTACCTTCTGCCAGCCGCTGTTTCCACCCTTGCGCTGCATATGCGAAGAACTCGTTATTTAGAGCGGAGCTACTGAGGCGCAAAACTCCATCGCTCCCCATCTAGAAAACAAGCCGATGGTAGCAGAAGACAGTGTCAGAAACAGCGTCAGCTGAGATCACATCAAAACTGAGTTTCAATTAGGGGAAATGGGGGAAGTGTAGGCAGTGGGAAGAACACAAAATGACTACTACTAGAGCAGTGTTTTCATGATAGTCGTTACTGTAAATGGAAGTGAACTAATCCAGCATCAATGTGCTCTCTTCAGTCATAAGTGTTACTGATGATAACTCAGTTTACGACTGATTGATGTGCTTTAATCACAGTCCTATCTTGAGACTATGTCTAGAGGCATTGTACGCAATCAAAAATCAAGATCATTATTGTACTTGTGCATCTGCCTATAATATGGTACAAAACAAATTAATTAAATGCAGTGAAGACAGTAACTTTGCTGTTTCTAAATAAACCTAATATTCATGTTAGCTAATAAACTGTATTGGCCAAAGAGTGGATGACAGGCATCCTTAACAAAAGAACTGATGTAAACTCGGCACTGAAACTGAAAAGAACTCTACTCATAATTTTATAGGCATCAAAAGTGAAATCTGTGGAGGAATATAAGAATTATTTGTATTTTCTACATCTGTCAAATATTCAGTGATAGGACAACATTAAAATCACAGTATCTTCTACAATAATTTTTAAAAGCAATGCAACTATGGAGCTGTCTTTTATCACAAAACTTAATGTATATTTTCAGGTTTATGAGTATATTTCTGTTTCCGAAAGAATTCTAGTACTTGAAAAAAGTAATTATATGAAACAAATTAGCAGTGGGTATCACCTCTAGCATAATAAATAGACATTAAAAAAAGAATTAGCAAATTAAAAAGAGAGGAAACAGCAGTAGAGATAATGTTGCTAGAACAAACACTCTTACTATTTTACATCCTTCCAGGTAAATAAGAGATAAATGTTTGACAACACTATTTCTAATCTAGCAGTAAAATCCAGCACATTTTCCAGCATATTAACAGATGTTTTAGCTAAGTAATATCCCCTAGTTCTCAGTGCCTGTTTCAAACAAGAGCCAGAAAGACACAGGCATGCCAGAAACATTGAATGATATTTCGATGTAGTTACCTCATGGAGCTCTGTACTTCACTGATAATACAAGCCCTATTTTGAGAAGTCTTTGCTAATTTGCTTGTCGCCTAGTTGACATCCTGTCCCACAATTATCTCAGACGAGTAAACCAGAAATATGTGAAATAGTAATCAGAGAAACAGCAATTAGCATGGACTCTGAAAAACAGGCATTGCTAAAGGCATTTGATTATGGTAAGAAAAAAATAAGTGTGTGGTGCAGAGCTCCTCAGCAGAATATGAACCTACAGAACTGCTGCCTGTGCTTTCCTGCTATATGGCATTGTTTTGCCAACATGTCAGAGAAGTTGGATTTAAGTGGGTTGGATATGCAACGTTTCTATACATCTCACGATGTGGGTTATGGAACACATGCATTTTAATTACAGGTAGGTTATGACTAATACTGAAACTAGAGGAAAACTGGAAAGACACAGTGGAACACGCAGCAGAAGCAGCAAGATAATAAAATCAGTGAGGTGAGAAAGGTGATAAAGAACATGTACTTATTCTATAAATCAAACTACTATGACACATTATCTTCTTCCTGTACAAATAAATTTTGCCACAAATACTTATATTCCACAGTTAATACACTAAGAGGGATTTTTAAATATCAATCCCTCTTGTACCTGAAGAAACAAACCAGTATATGGTCAAAACCAGCATTTACACAATTTTCTAGAAAGGTCAGATGCAAAGTCACAAAGAAAAGAATCACAACTTACTAAACAAACAACTCTTTGTTCCTCTAAGAAAGGTGCTGAAGCTACCTTAAGTTTCAACATAAAAGGAGACGAAATAGAAACACTCACTTGCCAACATATGTTCTACTCCAATCTTCATTAAATTCAACACTTTTTCTTTAAGCCTGGCAGTGTTTTGCAAAAAAGAGTCATACAGACATTAAACTCTAACAATATTTAACCACATTTAACTGCAGGGCTGTGTCTGAAAGGTATGGACCTCCTAAAACTCCATGGCTCAGCTGATGACAAACAATGTAGCCATATCACCAGCCAGATCAAAAGATCTCATAGGAAAGTAATGATTTGTGGACAACAATTTTCTGTTAAATGTGCAAAATTATCCAACTTATTCTAAGGTCACACCTCTATTAATTTCATGCGAGGCTGGAATGTACCGCAATAGGTGGAAAGAGATTGCCACTTGTCAACGGCAATCCACTATCAGATTGCATTAAACATAATTTGAAACTGCAGCCAAGTATGATTGAGCTATTTCACCAGACTGCATAAATGAAGAGCATTATTAAGACTGCCAAGTTATATTACCATGTGAATACAAGAAGAACAGTATTAGCTTCATTGTAACCCTGCTGTTGCTTGAGAAAAGCAAGCTTTGCAGGAAGAGTTACCCCACCTTTTATTTTTGCTGGCTAATATACTTCAGCAAAAAAGTGCCAAGTTTCTGGGTGCAAATTCCTTAACAAAGTCTCAAAAAGAAACTGTGAACCCCAAGCTAAATGCTAGGAAAATGTCCAAACAAATTCAAATGTGATCTAGTTCACCTGAGAAAAAAGCACAAGCTGGAACTTCCGAACAGAAAGCAAATGTTAGCAAGGTCATGGGTAAAGGTCATTAGTTCTTGTGGACCGGAAAAAAAGTAGTAAATATCTGTAAAAGAAAAAAAAAGGAAGGAAAAACAAACTCCAAAAAGAATAGCAAAAACGGAGAATTATATTGTTTACCTAAGAAGAAAAAAAATATTATAGATCAACTAACAGTGGAATAACAGTCCATTTGTGACCTGTACCAAAAAAAGCATGCATACTTCACTGACCACTTTAGGTGTGAAATGCAGCAGCTTACAAATACTGCAGAACTATGTCCACAAGACTGAAAAAATTATGTTAAAGGTGCTTAGGTTAAGAAATGTAAGAAGGAAAAACTAAACATGAAGTCACTGACTGACTGCATGATAGTCATTGCCACTGATGAACTGTCAGAGAAGGGCCTTTCCAGAGACCTGTGTTCATGGGTTTACATAATTCATGGAAGATTTATGTAACTAGAACAACCAAAATCTAAACACAAGAGCATCTAATGACACAGAAGTTGGACACGCACTAACTAATTAGAGGAGAAGCTTACAATGATCTACTTTAACATGACATGAAACAATCATTTCAGGCCTAAACTTTATAGTGGGATGTATGAAAGTAGACATCATTATCTAGACTTGGTACACATATGGATACTATTGTTAAAAATGGAAGAAATAAAAGAGTTGTGCAGCTCCAGTGACTTTGCCCAACTTGCTTAGGAATTTGAGATCAAAGAAAACATTTGCTGGGAATGGAACAGGAAGGATTTATTCAACCAGAAAAAGTTCAGAGAAAAGAATGAGGACAAAAATGCTAAAGAAAGTCATAATGGCCAAAGAGATAAAGCAAATGAAACAGGAATTTTGAAAATGTTATAGAAAGAATAAAGCACTATGCAGAAAGCGGATACCATTACCCAAAATAAATTAACAAAAAGTTCAATCGTTTAGCCATTTTCAGTTCATTTAAAGATTTCTACACAGTGAAAAACAGTTTGCACAAGTTGGAACAGACAAAACCCAAGTATTTTTACATTTAGTTGTTTTTTACATGTAATTTTACATCTAGTTGTTTTGAAAGAGTCCATCAGAAACAACAAAACTACAAAATACGTTTTATGCTTTTTCTCAATACCCTAGTCATGCGAAATCAGACTAACATCTTTTATGCTCTGCTAAACTTCGAAGGACTAAGAGGTCACCCTTCTACAATGTTAGCTAACAACCTGTACTGAAATATTTTCTTACTTCTGGAGAATGCATTTTCACCTGAACCAACAAGTTAAAGTGGAAATTTTGAAGCCATGGAATGTATTCACTTCTCAAAGCTCTGATGATAGAGACAGCGTAATTAACCACTAGCTTTAAATTAGAATTTGGAGAAACATGCCAATAAAGCAGTTCTTAAATACACTGTTAATTTTTATGGTATTTAAAAAATGCTGTCCAACAGAAACAGTGTGTTAATGAGCTGGATCAGCAAACATTTCTTGGAAAGTTTATGTTTTATTCTGTTGGGCTTTAAATTTCTGGGTTTTTCTGATTAAGCACAATGCTAGAATTGTGTTTTCTAATTAATACTTTCATGAAGAATTCACAATGGCTTTTGAAAGTTCTCTTTTTATTGAAAGCAAACAAAAAACCACTCAACCCCAAAACATATCTGTTAAAACTCAGCATCTATTTGCATTACAAAGCAAATGTCAAACACTCTTATCAGAATGAACTGAGTAACCCTTCTAGAACAACTACTTCAATTATTTTCCTCCAAGTTTCATGGAAAATTCTCTTCTGAAAATAAGGCAGGGATTATTTTTTTTTAGCTACCCCTGAAGATGCACATTGGTGTTTAGTTAAAGTATACAGCAATTACTGCATAGGTGCGTACTGGCAGGTTATCTGATTCTGGTGAGAATCTTGAAAGACAAGGTATTAGTCAATCTATTATTTCTGTATCTCTTTCAAATGATTCAAAATTCTCTTAATGTATTTATAAAATTTATAATGATCCACTGTACACAGTTCTCATTAGTACACCATATTTCTTACATGAAAGCTTATGTGTGAATATCATGCCATTTGACTAGAATCATAGAACAGTTTGAGTTGGAAGGGACCTTTTAAAGGTCATCTAGTCCAAGCCCTCTGCAATGAGCAGGGACACACTGAACTATCAGAGGTACGCTCACCATTAGGTGTCTCAGTGCCTCATCCAAACTGACCCTGAAAGTTTCCAGCATGAGGCACCTACCACCTCCATGGGCAACCTGTTCCAGTGTTTTACCACCCTTTTCATAAAAAACCTTTCTTCCTCATATCTAATCTGAATCAACCTTCCTTCAGTTTAAAACCATTACCCCTCAGTCCCACAGCAACTAGCCCTGCAAAGAAGCTTTTTCCTATCTTTTTTACAGCCCCAGTCATCTTAATTCTCTCATCCCTACAGTAAAAATACCAAACAAAACCAAAAACCATGACCAACCAAAATTACAAATACAAATGCAATCAAAAAGCAAAGGAAGTAAAGATTCATCCAAATGAAGGGTCCAGTACCACTCATTTTTTATATATTTTCTAAAAATTGCTACTAACTCTACATTTTATCTCAGGGGAAGAACAATCCTACAATTCACATACTTTCCCAAAGATATGTAAAAGAAATTATCTACAAAAAATGGAAGATATGAGAAAATACATTTTGATGCTTTTGCATTAGAACTTCCAAAATATTACAAATGAAAAATTTAGGAGCATTTATATCACACAGAGGAAACATTAAATTTTATTTATGTGTTCAGAGAGACACCACTGCTGTTTTGTAACACAAATTTGTAACAAATTGGATTCTCTAGCACTGGGCACCAGCATTCACTGAGCTGTGATTTTTGTACAGTTCAGATGGAGCATCTGAAGATGCAGCAACTTTACTGACTGACATTCTGAAGGCAGACACTTTAGAGAGCTTTATGCTCAAGTATTGACTTGATCTACATCATCTGAAATGAGGGAACAAAGACAACAGAGACTGTGATGAACCTCAGGAAGGTGTTGGTAGGTATGACACCTGCAAAGCCTACCATTTTCCCTGCTCATGATGTCCCTCCACCTTCACTGTAAGAATATTGCCAGTCATGAGATTGAGTGGACCAGAAGTGACAAAGAGGCTGTAGGAATCATCAGGGAACATAGGGATCTGTTTATATTTTTATCAGCAGTGACACACATACACTGGTAATGAAGTGGTGGTTTAATAGATACTATAGGCAGAATGGCTTTCTCATCTTCAACACATGGTGATGCCCCAAGAAGATTCAGAGATATGGCAATAGGTAAGCAGTGATTGAAAACAGCCCTTGTGGAGGAAAGGAACATGGTCTATAGACAGACTTGCTTATTTCTTCAAAATTTGAATGCTGTATTTATATAAACAGCCCAATAGTATGGGCAAATCAAATTCAAATAAATCCTGTTCTGTGATCCGCTGCCAAAATAAGTTTATTTATAAAAGGAGGGACTAAACAAGAGGATAATGTGATGGAAGTGGTACATTTATTTCAGCCTTTGAGGGCTGAACACTAATGTAAGAACTGCAAATGGTACGTAGGAGGACTTGGAAGATTTAGCTGACAATCGACATTTTTTACTTAACTAGCAAAATGATGATCTGATAATTCATGACTGATAGTAATATAAAAGACTGGGCTCGTTTGTGAAAAAAGAAGAAAAGAAAGAAAGAAATGACAAAAGAATTTTAAAAATGTGATATCTCAGATTAGATATGAGGATTTAAGTATATAGGGATACTTTCACAAATGCAGAATTAGTTGGAAGAATCCTGAAGAACACGGTGCTAGTGAAAAAGGAGTTAAAAAACTGTCACAGTTCTTTAAATAAACAATGCTGACCACATGGAGTGCAAAGCCTCCTGCAAAGGAGTAATGGGGATTGTACAATAAGACCACATTGTCTTAGTTACGATCTCACTGTTGATCTCACAGCATGTAGGGAATGGAAACGAGGTCAACTTACTAAGCGAGAATACCATAGCAGAACATGGTATAATGGACCAAAATTAGACACAGTTGGAAAGGGACACATCAAACTCCAGAAGAAAGAATTCTGTAAGTACATTAAAAGCAAGAAGATGATGAAAGAAGAAGTCCACTGTGCAACACTGGGGGAAAACTAGAGGAATACAGAGACAAACCTAATGTTAAAACTTGCTTTTTTTTTTTTTTTTCATTAATCTTCTCCACAAATCTACTGGGTTGAGGTGCTTAATACAATTAATACCAGCAAAAAAGGCAAAAGGGTCAGAACTGACGTTAAACAGGCAAGGAGCTCAACAAATATCACTTAAATGCATTCAAATCATCTAGCCTGTTAAATGCCCAGATATAGATCTATTTCAGGACTGTTAAATGATGGGATTTTGAAGAAATGATGAGTACAAATGCAAAATTATACATGCTAGTTATACATATATAGCACACATGTATCACCTGTGTCTAAAGAAGGGAATAGGAACAGCTAAGGGCTTACAGGCTTAGCCAGCTTCAGAACTCCACGGCCTATGCACAGACAAGCCATTCTTTTTTGCGATACCCTAGGATGTCCTAAGATACTGATACGCACACATTTTGAGCAACACAACCCAGAATCTACATGGGACCTTTAACATTTGGAAGAAATTAGGTGCTAGCCTCTCAGTTGACCCAAGAAATCTGTGTTTAATTACCTAGCTTCTTACCCCGTCTTCAGGCTCTAGAAAATAAGTGCAATGGTTAAAGCACAAGATAGAATCATAGGATCATTTAGGTTGGAAAAGACCTTTAACACCATCAAGTCCAACCATTAACCCAGCACTGCCAAGCCCACCACTAGCCCATGTAAGGTATCACACCATACACAACTGCCTGAAAATTAACCATGGGTTGAGCAACAGCCAACACAGATCTGTCAAAAGTAGGTTACATCAAATCAGTCTGTTTTCTCTCAGACAGCATAAAAGGCCTTGTGATAGAAGAGAAGCAACACAACTTGTGTATATTGATTGTAACAATGCAAGTGTTGCTTAACATTTTCTTAAGCAAAGCCAGGATATATAAACTGTAATTAGGTCGCCAAAGAACTACTCAGAACTCTTTACTTAGGAAACTATTGTTTATTTATTATGACATGGGAGTCTGTGTATTCAGAGGCAAGATAAAAAGATGGAAGTAATTTGAAAAAAACTATCAGTCAGAGAGCATCAGCATTCTCTTAATGGTTTTGTGAATTACTTTGGAAACAATGCAGATAAGCTGGGCATTGCAATAGTGGCAAATGCAAAGTTTGACACTCTGGTATAATACAGAAGTAGAGAAATGCAAAACGAGGAAACTAAGTGGCTATGCAATAGTTCTGTAGAAAAGTACTTGTATTGATGGACTGTTCACAAACTGAATATAAGTCGATCTTACAATTGCAAATAAGGTGAGCACAACACTCTAAGTTACAAACAGGAGCACTGTGTAAAAGCAGATAAATGAATTTTGCTCTCCTTGGTGTTACTTACCAGTTGAGCTGGAGTAAAACATTCAATTCTGACTGATGCAACTCAGAATCTGTACAAAATGCACAGGAGATAAATGAGGCTAAGAACAGACTTAAGGTCCTAGATCTACAAAGACTGCATCATTATGGTCTGTTTCTCAAGAAAAAGAAACAGGGACACAGCAATCTCCACACTCTACACATAGATGTCAAAAAGGACAACGAGTAACAATCAGGATTGCAGCAAGAGAGATTCAGATGAGACCCCGAGGAAGAAGTTTTCTACCAGTGAAAACAATGAAGCACTAGATTTCTTTGGGAGAGGCTGTGAATTCTCCACCACTGAACAGCCAAAAAAGTTTTAGCCAACATAAAGAAAAGCAGACATTGTTGATTTTGCCTTAGCGTAGAGAAGACAAGATAAATTTTCCTTTTTTGCCATGTCTTCTATGTCAAGACGGTATAACAAATTGCCATCTATTACAACATCATTAAAAAGAAAACCAAAAGTGCTCTTGCATATATTTAACTTCTGACCAATTGCCAACCTCCAGTTTCAAAGAAGGTGCCTCAGAGTCAGTCCTTGCATTCTGCCTTCAAGGTTTTTAACCTCTTAATGCCCTTCCAGTGGAGTCACTCTATGCAGTCTAATGTAACTGACTACAGCTCATGATTTGTATCTGAAAGAGCCCCTCATCTGGACAGAGTGACCTTTGGAAACACTGTGATTTCGTAAGATAATGGCTTAGCTTCCCTGCATGTAATTAAAACCTTAGATTACACTCAGTTTCTGGAACCATCATTCTCAAACACAAACCCATTGTATCTGCTACCAGTTATCCTTCATGATGGCTGGAAGGATCCTTACTTATTCATGAACAACTTTTTTACTAGCAGTTGATAGCTTGAGCCATGTTAAAAGTCAAGGTAGACACTTTCTGCCTTGAGGCTGAGTGTGGCAACCCTGGGGAAGAGATTTCTCATTAAGCCCAAGAGACAGAAATTCTCATTGAGAAATACTGAATGGCTGCAGAGACCAGTATTATAAGGCCACATACTTTGCCTATACTGATATTTTTGTAGGAGGTACTAAAAAGTGAAACAGAACTTATTATGATATGTGCTCCTGCTAGTCTCTGGACTGTTCATGTTCTAACTGACACATTTTTCGGAAACTAACAAGATCTGCTTGCACTTATAAAAGCCTAAATTCTCTACAATAATGCAAAACAATCATTATTCTGTTCACTACTTTGGCTAATGACCTGGGAACCAATTATATCAAGGAGTTATCCACAGCCAGAGCTCTCCTTGTTAAATAGCAGATGGCAATTATAAAACTTAACTTCTATCAATCTGCAAAATACTTTTAAGTGAACTCACATGTATTTCCAGTAGGAAAATAATTGAGTAAGTTTCTCTATTTCCTACAGAATACTGCTGACTATTCAAGTATGCCATTACCTATCTAAAAGTCATTTTTCCACTTATACAACTACTATTCAAAAGAGATTGTGATAAATGGGACCAAACTAAAAGGATGCTCTAACAGTTGGCAAGCCTGTAATAGAGAATGAGTGTGAATGCACTTGGGTCAAAAGGAAAAGCAGCTGTACTTGTCACAAAAAATCTGTAAGTTCTGTTAAACAATGGCTGCATTTCTGATATTAGTGTTTCTGCTACACAACTCAATGCTAAGCAAAGATGCTGTATTTTTTAGCATTTAGTTGTATCTGAGCAGTACCATATGGTAACAATATCAGATCAAAGCAGAAATTGAACTAACCCTTGATAATTGCAAGGAACAGATCATGTAGATAAAGCTTGTGAAAGACCACATAATAGCCAATTACTAGGAAAGCTGTCAAATAAAAGTTTTCTATTTCTATTTAGTTTAGCTGGCATAAGACTGAGAAAGGGAATTTTAAAGTCCATAAATATTTCAGTCTGTTTGATATAACTGTGGCTACTACTCATACACATGCATCCACCATCTATATCAGTTGAACTGTGGCAGCAATAAATACTAACTTTCAGTATGCAAAAGACTTCCATGGGTTAATTGTCTATTGTATGAAATACAGCAGTTGACTGTATTAAATTTGATGCTCTTCACTTTTAATTTTATTCTGCTAGATTAAAAAGCTCAAGTCCAGTAATTTTTCTTTAGACATTTTTATGGCTTGTGCAAATTTTAGTGCCCTCCTCTGGGTTCTTTCCACAGCTTCTGAACTGAACTGGCCACGCTTAATATTGAAGATGACTTAATTTTATTTATTTAATGAAAAGGGTATTTTGTTTAATGCAGCCTCCCTGGTGTTGTTGTTGTTTAAAGGTTGACTGAACAGATATTTCTGCTGAGCTGTCTGTAATCATGACCATATTTTCTTTTCAATTTTGATTTAGAAACTAGAAATTTAATAATCCACATAATTTCCAGTACAAAACCATCTATGCTTTCCTACAGTAAATCAAAGAATAGTTTAGGTTGGAAGGGACCTTAAAAAATCATCTAGTTCCAACCCCCTGCCATGGCCTGAGACACCTTCCACTAGGCCAGGTTGCACAAAACCCCATCCACAGGAAGTACCTTTAAGTATCAAGCTAAGGCACAAGCCTTTCATTCATCTCCCAGAAGTGAGAGAACTACGCTGAAAGTATTAACAAGTTTGTGTTATTGAACCATAATAGCACACTTTAGCTGGAAATAAAAATCAATTAGTTTTTAATATGACCAAGAATGGAGAACTCACAACCTCCCTAAGCAACCTGTGTCCCCACCAAAAAAAGTTTTACTTCATGTCCATATGAAAGCTCCTGCCTTTTGGTTTGTACCTACTGCCTCTGGTAGTGCCAAATCCTTTTATACACATTGGTAAAACTGCCCCTGGCCGTTCTCTTATCTAGGTAAAATCCTAGAACTGGAAAAGGTACTCAAGGTGTGGCCTTATGAGTGCTGAGTTAGCTGGGACGGTCTATTACACTCACCTCACAATGGCATTCATGCTACTGCCTCTTCTCTGATTCCAACGCCCAAAATCTGAACCAGACTGTAATCCACCCTATAGAAGAGGTCCACACACATGCTGATCTCCTTAAGGGCAACAACCACCCCCCTTTTCTCTCTGCCTGTCTTTTGTTTCAAGAGAAGCAAAAGCTTGTCAACCGTTCTGATATACATTTAAAAAAGGCAAGAGAAACATGCAGAGAAAGGCACTGTAATACTGGAGAGAAGCAAAAAAGGAGAGGAGTGAATAGTTAAGGAGTCGATAATTACCAAGTTTAGTACAAAACATTGACGATTGCAGGTCTTGAGGACACAGATGGTAGGAATGTGGAAGAAGTAATGCAGCTGAAGACACAGAATATTTAAAAAAAAAAAAAGACAGGCCTTGCAAAAACCCACAGACACAATAGGGTAGGAACTGCTTCTTTGCCTGAAGATAAGGAACACTCAGAGGCTCATCTCAAACAGAAAAATGCACACATTTACACAGTGCCTTGACTGATGAAAAATCTATCCTTTCTTAAACCAGTTACCATGTATTTAAAGCCAACAGTGGAGGAGTTTCTGAGCCAGAAGTATATAAACAGGTATGTAAGAAAAATACTTCTAACAAGATGCAATTACCAGGGCCTTTTTGCTGTTGTGACCACAAAATGTCTACAGTAACACTGAGAAATACATGAATGGTAAGAGATGCATCCAACACTATATATATACATAAATACAGCAGACAGAAGTACATAGTCTGACTCAAGAGCTGCTGAAAGAACAACAAAGCCAGCCATCACAACTTCAGGTCTGGGGAGGTGACACAGATAGCTACCAACTCATCCTATGGCTCTCTCAGCAATTCTGATGTACCTCGGCTTGGGTGTTCATGTCTAGTCTGTATAAGCTCTCTTCCACGGGTCTCACCTTTTCACAATAAAAGGTAATATCAACCAGAATATGGCTAATTTTCTTTAGTTCTGATTATGAAGTTAGAAAGCCTTATAAGAAAAGCTCTTTGTCATTCCCACCTGATTGCTGACATAACATGAACAGTCTGCCTCCAAATACAAAATGAAAAGACAGATTTTGAAGACAGATGGTGAAACTGATTCTGAGTATTACTTCAGTCCGATAAAAAATAACCAGATTAAACTTAGAAGTGAAACATCAAAGGATGAAAAAGAAAATATCTACTACTACAGGAATAATTGCTTCAGACATGAGGAGAAAAGCAAGAAGTATCTTTTAGAGAAAGAAACAAAGACCTTTTTCCATCTTCACTAAAGTGGGAAATACGCCGAGTAAGACTGAAGAATTGCAAACATATGTTTTCAAAATGAAATGTGACTTGTTAATTTAGACCTTGTCTAAATCAAGAAGACAAGTGGGATAGCTATATTCATTCCAATACACTATAGTGTCAAAAAAGACAATAGAATCCAATCTGCTTGAGCTCAGATGCAAGAAATCAGATGAAGAATTTTAGGCGAGTAATAAATCTAGCAAAATGAAAAGATAAAGCATGTTTTAAAGTGAAACAAAACCCATGCAAAACAGAAAAAAACCTAGAACATGCAGCAAACAGTACCGTCTAACTGCATTCAAATTCTAGAAGTAACAGTTAAAACCCTTTTTTTCTAATACATAGTTCACATATTTAGTGAGCCCAAGTATGTCAGAACATACAGAAAAAAGCAAGTATTTATAAAGGTACTAGAAAAGGCATATAAGCCTGGGGGAAAATTAGGCAGAAAAGCATGTATGGATTGTGATCAAGGCAAGCATGTATGGAACTTGTTTAAGCAAAGATGCCTAGAGACTTTGAGAAAGTTAAACATTATTAAGTTACCCAAGAACGTTCATATTTTGTGGAGAGTGCAGAAAAAGAGATATAAACAACCAGGTTCTATTCACTTAGCTCTTATTACTAAAATTATAGACATATACCTTTGAGCCCAAGAAGTTGTTGAGGGGAAATTACATGTAGGCATCTAAAATTAGTCAGTCATTTTTAATGACTGTCAAAAATGAGAATCCTGCATTCAATCCCTCTTCTCTAGGCATTAGAAAGCACTGCCTTTCTATGCAAAAAAATGGCTGCACATCCTTAACACAAGAGAGAACAAGCTAAATGAAATCTGAAATTACATAATTCAAAGAATAATAACGTACTGAAATAATTAGGAAGAAAGTCACAACTTTTTTTTTCCCTTTTGTATTTAAGCCAAACAAATATATTGGGAAAGGGTGAGGGGAGGGAAAGGCGAGGGGAGAAGCAGAGAGAGGATAAGAGTAAGGGTGAAGAGGGGGAGAGTGCTGCAGAAGCACGGATGGATCACTTCTGCTTGCCCTTCCTTTTGCCGCACCTGCATCCAACATCCTGCTTCAAGTCCTCGTCTGTCTTCAGAAGGGTCAGGAATGTTCTGTTCTCCATCTAATTCCAGTGCAGCCCTGCAGTGGAGGCACTGCAGACCAACTCATATCACTTAATTATTAGCACTTTGCAAGGGAGACATAGTTGGAACACTAGCCACTGCAGTGCTGCAGTGCATCCTTAACAGCTACATAACCTGGAGCATATCAGTCTCTTGTGCCCATATATGTTACCACTTATGTCCACATACTAGTTATACTCTTGTAACACAGCTCCTAGCAGAGTCTTTTAAAAAGGCACTTATGTGAGGCACTTACTTTCCCACTGGAAGGGAGGTGCTTTACCAGTTCTCTTTTTAAAGTACTAATAATTCTGTCAAATATAAATGGAACTTGCATTGCATACACAGCCCTCTTTTTTTAAGCACTAACAGCTGTGCACTGTACTTTAGAAAACTTGCTTGAAGGGAACAAGAGGGGAACAAAAGCTTCACTAGTCTGCATCAGAAGAACAACCTTGAGTGAAGGGCCCCTCATGCATCAGAAGGACTTATGGGAAAGGATGCTGCAAAGACAGCTTGTGGTTCTTGTATTTTTTAGCTTTCAGGGGGCACAGCACCACCGCTGTGTCCTACCAGATGCTCCAACTGAGGTTAGCCTTGCTACAGACCAAAGCAAATGCAATAGTTCAGCTAACACTGCTGCAAAATGTGCTGTTAAAGGTGAGACATGTTTTAAGTGTGACAAGAGCTTGTAACAAGGCTTTAGAAATCAAAAAAGAACTTCCACAACATGGATGCAGGCAGAGTGGAAAACACTGATTCACACTTCTGAAATACAGTGACCAAGACTGCAGCAATATGAAACCATGACACTTAATCAAAAATGTAAAGCTTCCTATTCACAAATGTAGACGTACTGATACTGAGGAGGACCTCCAGGGATTACTGCAAACAAGCAAACAAGAATTCCATTACCACATCAATCAGAGCAGCCAGATTGCAATGCAATTGCAGTGAGCCTTTCTGGACTGCTTAGGGAAGCTGAATGAGTAGCTTTCTTGTAGCTAAAGACAACTGGGATTTTGAAGTAAAATGCTTCAGCTTTCAACTCCCATAAAGTGAAACTGATGTCTGTTGGTAATACATGACTGTGAAATACACACATACACCATCCATACAGGTGTGTAAGGCAAAATACATTGTCCTGCATAAGGACAGAAGGCCAACTGGGGGTAGTAACCTGTCTGAAAACCCTTGGCTAGCTCAGCTCAGGAATCAGACCCAGAATCTTATTGAAAAGGTAGCTTAAATCTTTGGAATTTCTTCATGTATCTAGTCTGTAAGATACCTGTATTAAAGCTACCCTAATAAAGCTGTACAAATAAAGCACATTACAGCAACACCATGCTGTCCACATCAACTGGTAAAATGGAAGAAAAAATGTCAGCTAAAGGGAGAAATGTGACATAAAATGACCTTCAATTACTGCACACACAGGGGTGCCAATTTAACAGCTTTTTAAATCTGCTTAGGTGCAGATGACATATGTTACATTTAACCTTCAATTGCAAATGTTTTCTCCTCTGAACTAAATGCTTTTGTCATAACCCTAAAACTATTTCAGTGCAAAACTCAAACATTTATAGGAACATATGATAAATATTTGAAAGCTACTGATGATAGAGAATGGAAAAGGACACAGCTAAAAGGTTGTAGTATCAGCAAAAAAGGCAGCTAAGTAAGATAAGGTAATCATTTAACTACCACTACACAATAATTCCATGCAGAGAAACATAAAATAAACCTGGAAGCAAATAATGCACACAGCACTAATTTCTGCAGTTGGTCTTTTTATAAAGGCAATTCTGCAAAAATACAATGGCAAATATAATCCTCAAGCACTGTTGAAGTAAATAAAACTAGCAGGGAGATGGTTACATTGCTACAAAAAACAAACTGTGGAAAACAAGCTTCACTTACTCTCTTCTAATAAAAAACTAATATACAGTAAGATACATACTAAATAATAAGTGTTCAGAATATCAGATACCAGACTTCTCTTCTTGTCTTTTACAAGTAGAAGAATATATTTTATTATTCATTACCCGCTCTCCACCACAGAATTCCAACTGATGTGCCTTGGTTGTAGAAGCAATTTGTGCACATCAAAGACAATGGGTTACCTTTTGCTATCATTGCTCAAATTGTAGGAACAGATATTAAGCTGATTCATACTGCATGAAAATAAGGAGGCTTGAATTGGAATTCTGTAGATAATCTTCCCCAAAATTACTTATTATTTTAAATGCAACAGAGTAAATCACTGACATCACCCTGTGCCCTTTCTCAATGCAAGGCGACAAGGAATCTTTACAAGGTAAAAGATTCAAACTGCACCAACCTAAAATGAACAGGTCAAGACAGAAATACAGAACCTGCACTGACCTTAAATAAAAGGATGCTGTGATATGACTGCATAGCAGTACTAGCATTGACCCAAGGGACAGTAATTATTTTGGGATTCGCTGATTTAGAAATCAAAAGAAAGAAAATAAGGTGGGTTTTGACCCATTCTTGAATCTTTTGATTTGTACATCATGTTTTTCTTTTTAGTAGACTGACCTGCTACAAACCTGAAATATTCACAGGCAATACTGCAATACTGCATGACTTAAGTAATTCTTTAAGAATACTGAAGTTTTTAATTTAAGTAACTGACCTGACCATCTATAAACTATAGATAAAAGATAATTGCTAAATTTCTTTCATTAAACAAGTAAAGCTGAGACAAGATATAACTACTACTGTGATTTCCTCTACTGTTTTAAATCTTCTTCCTGAATAGATTTGGTCTGATATAATGGGAGTGCTACCTAACACACACATCTGAGGTAGCTTTGAAGTATTTTTGTAGGAAGAAATTCACATCCTATATGAAAGGGTGGGGCAGGTGCAAATCACAAAAGACTCAAAAGAGCCCAACATTACCAGAAGAGAAAATGCAAGACTGAGTTAAATTCTCAAAAATCAGAAAGGTGTTGAGCAGTTACAGAGTTTGGAAAAACACAATTTTTTCAGAGCATTCAGGAAAGAACATTTTATTTAGCTCTCTAAGGATTAGTAAAATCACTTCAGCTTTCTGCTGCTCTTCAGATAATGTTACACTTCTCGTCTTGGAAGCAAAGTAGGTGGGTGTGTTTCCCTTCCTTTTGCCCATACCCCAGTGTTAAGAGCAGGAGTTTGACTTCCCAGAAGCAGCAACAAGGAAAGCTGGTGTAGACACAACATTGCCGACCGCCATTCATTTTCAGTAACCTGTTGTACAGACCTGTTACTCATCCTTGCACAACATATATTGTTTAATGACTATTTAAAGACTCACTGATGCCATACAGCAATCTAGATATGGAGAGGACTTCCTACTTTGAAGGTGAGTATTTGCTGAGAGGTGGTGAAGAAGGCTTCTGTTACATGTAATTATCAGATTGATGTATCAATGTCAGAAGTAGGTATTTGATGAAAAATCCATTGTTCTTTAGCTGTAGAATGTTTTAATTAGAGCTGTAAAGCAAAATACTTTGCTGGAATTTGTGATAACCGAAATCTCTTGTGCAGAGACTTTTTCTTTCCATATAGTTTCTATACCTGCATGTTTTCTATATTTCCAGACCAGTCATATAGGTCTCCTGGGAATCACCCAACAGGCTTCTATCTACCTATCACCTGAGCTTCAAGGATTTTGAGTCTTTGAATCCATACAGACTAATAAAGAGCTGAAAATCTGGATGTTCAAATTTTAGTCATTAGGTTCCTCGTATCCAGTGATGCAAGATTTTGGAGCAGTCTGCTAAACAGACAAGTCTGGGACATGGCTGCTTCTCAGGCACTAAGCTCTTCTCTGTGGTGACCAGTGACAGGATCTGAGGGAATGGCCTGAAGTCGTGTCAGGGGAGGTTTAGGCTGGATATCAGAAAAATGTTCTTCACCCAAAGGGTGGCTGGGCACTGGAACAGCTCCCCAGGGAAGTGGTCACAGCACCATCCTAACAGAGTTCAAGAAGCATTTGGACAATGCACATGGTGTGATTCTTGGGGCTGTCCTGTGCAGGGTGAGCAGCTTGACTGGATGATCCTCATGGGTCCCTTTCAACTCAGGATATTCCATATTTGTATAATTTGAACAAGGCCTACATACTTATTCCCTCTGAACCCAAATAAAAACAAATAAAATCCTTGATGAAATGCATCTACCATAACTGCCAACTTGCTCCAATTTCTTTTATAGGCTTTTTGAATACAGAAAATTACACAAGGCCTCATTGCTACTGAAATAAAATTTAAACTAAAATGCAGGCTGAAATCAATTTAAATTGTGATTATAACTCATGATACAGTTTATCTTTTCCAAAGGGGAAAAAAGAGGCAATGATCCTATTCTTCCACTATGTCAAAAATCTAGCTGGAGAAGGAAAAGTGACAGCATGAACATCAGAAGAGTTGTTTGCAACTCCTTCCATTCTGTGACACCTTTCCTAAGGCTTTCTGTTCCATGGACTCCAATAGCTTCCTGACAACAACCACAAAACTTGAAAATGAAATAAAGACCAGAAAACACATCCCAACAAGTTCCTAACTTGTCCCTGAACCTTTCTTGAACACATTAGACTAACCAAGGTTGAGACATAAGTAATTTATTTATAATAAACACTTGCACACAAAAAACCAGAAAACCTCAACTCCCTTAACTAATGGTTTCTAAAAATGCTTATTCAAACTGACACATGCATGACAAGTTTTGGCTGAGTATGATTTAAGGAGGAGGAGTTATACCACCCAGAAAAATGGTGTTTATGACAGAAATGACAAAGAATCATTCATCAAGGGGTTTTTCTATGTGGAGTAGTAATAAAGCCTAAATGAGACTGCACTTCATTAGTAATTTATTTCACAGATCACTATATATACACAAATAGCATAACTCTATTACATTTTTATGGTGTCATTTATTACAGTACTTCACATACTATATCCACATGGCAACACAGAATCACAGCTTTCTCTGGGGAAGACAACAGCAACCAACTGCAAAGCAGCACACAGACACTTCTGAGCCAGAAGAGCAGAAATAGGAATTTTCAGACGAATCAAGGAAAGGACAATGTAAAAAAATAAAACTGAACCCCCAGAGATGTGCAGCTAACTCAAAGAATAGTGTTGCACCATTTTTGCTTGCCTGATGCCCCATTTGATTTAGATAAAAGAGGAAAACTGAATACCCTTGCCTTGTTCAGTCAGAGTGACAAACAGCAGAGACTCCCACCAGAGCTCCCTGGCTAAAATTCTCTCTCCTTTTATTTGATCCTTGAACACTACACTGGCATTTTCCACTTGCCACAGGAAGGAAAAGAACATCAGTTCAATTGCTTTCATCAGTCTGTATCTGGGATGCCACACTTCAGGCATAGCAAACAACATATTCTCAGACATCAAGAAAACAGATGAATTTCTTTCTCTGCTAAGACTTCAGCAAAGTGAGAAGTCAGGGCTATTCCACTCTCCACCAGAAAAAAAAATTCAAACTTTTACACTTAGAGGCCAAACACTTCCACTAAACTTCCAGAGATGACCGGTAACTCCTGCCTTCCAAATGCAGGTGAAATCCTGGTATGCTACACAAACCCACAGAATGCTGTGAGATGATGACAGACAGAATGACACTTGCAAATGTCTCATCACAACATTCGCTTGTGAAGTAACAGTGTCCAATTATGTAGTGTTGGGCCTCTGAAATAACATATTATATGCATTATGTGAATGCTTTTGGAAATAAAAGTTAAAAAAAATGCACCGCTTTTATCTAGCGAGGCATGCTTAAATTCAACAAATTTTCTCTTGATTTTCTTGCCAAAAAACTCTGCTGTAAGAACACTGATAAGAAGGTAAGTGGCTTGTCAGTTGTAGATACCTCATTTTTAAAAATAAATCTTGAAGTAAAAAACTTTTAAATAAAGGCCCCATACTTGAAATGTAATTTATGAACATTGGGTCTTTGATGGTTGGAGAGAAAACATGATTTTACCTAGTACATTTTTTTAATCTTTTCTGATGAATTAACTAGAAAGAGAACAAAAAATCAAAACTATGAGAAAAATATTTGCTTGGCACAAAGTTAAAATCTGTTTGACAGAAGGGAAAAAAGTTTTCTTAAATTTTTTTTTCTTAAAACTTTCTTAAAAACTTTTCTTAAAACAAATATTGACTTTGACTGCATTGTGGGAGCTTGAGAATAAACACATTTATATTGCTTCTCCTATGGATCTTGTTCTGATGTTTTCTCAAGCATTCTGTTATTGAATGCAGAATTATGGTCCACAACATACAGTATTTAATTTGATAAGTGGCTGAGTAAACATGTATCAATACAATTTTTTTTTCTCTTTTTGTGTCGTACTGCACTTCTCTCTGCTTTAGTGGTAGACTAACTACTAACAGTTTAAGAAATAAAACCTGCAATACTTAAATGAAATACTGATTTAAGATGCAGGTTTTAATTACTCATTTAAGTGATCTGCATTCTCTAGTTACTATATTAAAAGAGGGACCATCTGCAAAAAATATAGTGCCCTATTTGGGTAAGTAAATGAGTCTGAATTAAGTGCATGAGTATTCCCCATTGGAACTGGTAAGACTGTTTGAATCCCTAAGTGAGGCAAGTGAGTAAATGAAATCTCTTTTCTATTTTAACTACTACACATGCTGGAAAGACTTCTTCCCTTGCTCTAAGAAACCCTGCAATCTGACCAACAAATGCAGGAAGGACCAGACATTGTAGGAAAGATCATCAAACTGAAATTTTCTTTCCAGCCTGTTACTCTCCAAATCATTCTCCTCAACAGATCTGATCACGCAGAGCCATAAGCTCTGGAGAAGATATTCCTTATCAAAGGTGTGAATGAGTGGATTCACTGCACTGGAGCTGAGAGAGCTTTTACACGTAGGCTTGTAAATAGAAGTAAAAGGTGAAGAGCAGGAGAACAAACAGAACTAATACTGACTTGGACATTGCTGGCAGACCACCAAGGAAGATCACAAGTGAAAGAGACTCAAAATAAAGTAAGTCTTGAGAATGAGAAGTTTATCTTCAACACCATAGGTAAAAAAGCTAATTAAGTGATTTGGCAAGTTTGAAAGATTTGCTGCTCAGTTTCCATTCAGACAAATCAGGGAGCTACGAGTTTCAGGAAGCAAAGAAGCAGGAGCTGGTTTTCACCGATAAACTTTACAGTCATTCTACATCTAACAGTTTCACCTAAGAAAATATGGAGATTTTCCAATTCTTTCCTGGAATAATTCCTAGTCAGTGAAATCAGCCTATGCAAACACACTGTAAAAAAGTCTCATTGAAAATAGAAATATTGTATGATGCTACTTACCTGCCTGTCTACTTCTGGAAGCAAAAGCAGGAGGTATTGTTGAAAATGCTGAGGTAAAGAAGCAAAGGTGTGTTTATTTATTAAAGCCCTCAGGTTAGTGTTCACTAGAATAGATCCAGGTGTTTCTATGTCAATATCCTCAGCTTTGGTCCATTTCAAATGTCCTGGAGTAAATAAACAGAAATAACTTTAAACATAAAAAAAGGAAGAGAGTAGGAACAAGTCTTTTTTTTAAGTTTTTAGCTTTTATTGTATAATACAATAAGCTCTAGAGAAATGGTACTCTCAGAAGGGTAACACAAGTCTTTTCTAGGTGTCTTAACAGCTTTTATATTTGTGTAATAATAACAAATATTTTACATTTGTCTCTTGGACATAAAACATTTTTATTTTATATTCAAGAGACAAAATGCATTTGTCTCTTGACCTCTTATGTTCCAGTCAACATCACAGCTGACATATTCTTACTTCCAGCTTGAGACCAACTCAACTCAACAGTCGCAGAAAATAATCCTGTCATGTCATCAACAATAATTATATAAGAACCTATTTTCAAGCAAAAGGCTGCTTGATGAGGCTGATGTGAATCAATCATTATGGACAGCTTCTCTTTTGCCATCAGCAGTGTCCTAAGGCCTATACAACTTCTCCCACTGAACCTAAAACTACCTGTGTGAATAGTGATCAAAGAGATGAGAATATTTAATATGTTAATGTCTGAAAACATTAACAATAAAAAACAAAAACCAGTTTTCAGAATTGATGCTCTAAAATGATCAACATGCAGAAGGCAGCAGCAGGAATTGTGACATTAGTAAACACAGTATGTGAGTGAGGAGTGATACAAACCCAAGAGTAAGATAAAGACTCAGCAGAGGCAAAGGGAAATACTCATATGGGTCATGCACAGCACTACAGAATAATGTCTTCTTGCTTTACACAGTGGACAGAAGGGCTATCAGCTCAAATTCTTGCAGAGTAAGAAATATATCTGTAAAGATACTGGGAAAAGAAAGCTTTCAACCACCAAGAACAAGGAGATGCTGGATTAGATCCATAGGGAGGTATTACAGTCCCATCAGTGAAAACCTTCTAAGAATATGTTTGACAAATACCTGCCAGTAAGGACAGATGCATATCTGATTTTGATCTATGGCTGATGAACAAATTAGATGACCACTGGAGATCCTGTCTGGTCTGATTTTGTTAGCATCTCTAGGAGAATATTTAGAAGATACTTTTTAAAGCTTCTTAAAGAGCTACCTGCTTCAAGGTATTTATATACTGCTACAATCCTTTTTTTCCTCCAAGTCTTAACATATCCAAGTCCAGGTGGCTGGAAAAATTCAAAAACTTCTAACCCTTCCCAGGAAACTTCTTCAGGTTGTTCTTCTTCAGTCTGTTGTACTTTCAAATATTTCAAAAATGGTGTAAGAGAGGCCTGAACTATAGGAAACACAAACTCCATCAGAATCTCTAAAAAAGTGATTAAAAGATTATTCCACTGCTATGACAAATTGATGGCATTTGGCATTTGGCATTTACATAGGACCTCTAGCAACAAATAAAACTGACATGTTAAGAAGAACAAATATGTTTTAAAAATTAGAAAATTTGGGCATACTGATTTTAGATATGTCTCAATTGCTACAAGCTACTTAACATTTAACATTAATAGAAAGAATGCAATTATGCTTTAGATTTCTTAGAGGACCTATGGTGGTCTCTTCCTTGAAAGTCTGTAACTACAAAATATACATATGCAAGAAAATGAAGATTTGGAAATTCTAAAAGCTCCACTTCAGTCACAGCCTCCTGTAAACATTCTTGTAATTTTATTTTGTTTTTCAGCAGACGATAGTAACTGAATGAGATGAGGACTACTTTGCACTCAGCACAGGATAACCTTTTCCAACACATATTTCTAACATACTCTATTCCAGTACAGCAAGGGCTCCATTACTAACAAATGAATGCCCTGTTATACAGGACAATTGCATGGAAGAAGTGCCCATTTTCATGAAAGCATCACAATAAACTATCCTCACCATCTGTTCCACCCACTAAATATAAATGTAAAAAGAGCACAGTCCCTGAGCATAACACAAGTTGTATGATGTACTGAATTTTAATGCCTGTATGTATATTCTCTTCTTTAATCAATACAAAATACATATCCCCATCTTCTAAGTGACTCCAAATTAGAGTAACATTTTCCCCAGCTAGCGCTTCAAATCCTATGGGAAGGCATACGCACAGAGATAATCCAAACTGAAATAAGATACATAACTGCAAAATCAGTAACATCTTCCAATGGCACATATTCTCATAGCATGAAAAGCCCAAGACAAAGAGTCAAACCTCCATTTTCTGATTTATCTGACCTGCTATCCTTTACAGAATACTATGGAGGTTTTATCAGCTTCTGGAAGAAATGCATGTATTGCTTCTAGGCCAGTAGTGAACTGTGGATGCCCACCACAGTCCTAATTAAAAAAAAAACCCTCAAAATCTGTTCAGAAGAACAACAATTTCTCTCTCCTGCACCCTTCCTATGGCTAATTTAGGATCTGTATAGCAGGTCCCAAGTTTGGGAGCATGGAAGTATGAGACTATCACATCACTAATCACAGCTCTGAGAAGAGTTTATGATAAAACATGTGTCAATGTTTTTTATGTTGTTTTCCACAGAGAAAGACATTTTGAATCCTTATATAGTTCAGGGGTATCACTGTCCAGATCAGAAATAGAAGCTGTAAGACAAGAGAGAAAGTCAGGCTTGTAGCCTTGGAAAATAAGAGTTTAGTCTTCAACATAGAGAATTAACCATAAGGAGATGGAAGCACCATGGTTCTACATCAAGGAATAAAAATGAAAACAGAAAAAGGACAGAAATCACACAGCTGGCAGAGTCTGTTAACTAAAAGGGGAAAAAAGGAATCATATTTAATCAGAGCTCAGAAAGTCTACCAAACAGAACATGTAGTAAATGTTGGGCAGATGACCAGAGTTTCAGACAATCAAACAATATCTGGACCTGAACTGTGCACTATATAGGACCCTGGACCCATTCTCAAAGCTGGTCTACAATTGCATTTCTAGCATCCCAAGAAATGCTGTGTCATGAGAGAAACATTTCTGCAGGTACAAGAACAGAAACCCTTAAACCTTATACAAAATTCTCTGCACTCCATATGTGGTATCCCAAAAGGCCAGTAGATTTATTTTCCAAAATCCACCAAAAAACCCCTAATGAATTAATTTGATATCATCAGCCAATAGCTGATGTCATATCTGAAGATAAGGAGGAATGTATACTTGAAACGATGTATCTCAGTCTTAAATGTAGAGAAAAATTACAGGAAATCATCTAACAGTGAATGTAACTTTGCATAGCAAAAGCTGTTTTAATACTGAAGGAGTATTGTCTATTTTGAATAATGATGTTGGATCAACATAGAGAACTAGCCATCCACATGGGACTGATTGATAATCTGCAGAAAGATCATGTATGAAACCAAAGTACACTTTTATGGGAGGCTGTGATACAATAAGGCTTATAGGTTACACTGCCAGGAACTGGCAATAACACATTTAACAACTCTCCTATGGCATTTAGGAAGTAAAGTGCCTTGGAGCTGTTTTACAAGATCATTATATATAAAAATAGGACCAGGCTGGATGATTAATAAAGAACAATCTTATCCCCACAAAGATAGACATAAAATAACTTCTAAGATTTAGCCACTACAAAAAGCTTGTTTGTTATCTTTTCCAACATGGCCACATTGCAAAATACTTCTCTAAATGATTCAGCATTCTGCTGAATGCAAAAAGTACTTTGTAAAGATAAAGAAACAGTTATGTCATTGCTTGACTTCACTTAAGCCGAGACAAGAGTCTTAGTGAACACTGCGTTTTGTGCTCCCTAGGGAACTTTTCCAATTAAATTTCATGCAGAGCAGGAAAATCTGCCTATCACATGGAGATTGAGAATTTACTCTAAGCATATCTTCAGAGAAAATTCTTTGTTAATTACAGAACATGATCCATGAACCTTACTAAAAAACCCACAGAAAATAAAACCAGAAACTGTATCTACCACCTCAAGAGATACAGCTTCAAAATAGCTACAGATCCAACTGAAGAACTAAATCAACCACAGGAGAACCAACCAAAACTTTTATGCCAAATCTCTGTATGACATGCAATAATGCAAATGAAGAAAAGAGAATGTTAACTTCTAATTGGGGAAGCATGTAAGCAAATATGCTACTATCTCTGGGAATAAATGCACATTAGGCAAGCAAATTCACCATGAAGTAAGAATATCTGTTACACATCGCTCCATCCCACAAAAAATAACGCAACAATCAGAATCTAATTGCTAAATCACCACTCTGCCTGCAGTTGCTTAGGTCTGTCACACTTTAAAAAGCAACCACTGAGGACAAATAAAACCAAAAAGTGACCATGTATTTACCAGGTAGACAGAATGATGTCTTCTTGAGAAAGAGTCAGCTGCTGAGTTTGAAAAAGGGACAGGTAAACAGAAAAACATAACTTTCCAAGAGAACACAGAGTTTAGAAAAATATCAGTATTACAAGTAAGACATTTATTTTATTCCTACTCACCTAAACCAGATTTTTTTAATCTCTTTAAGTGCTGGCTTGTTTGCTTTCCAGTTGGAGACTTTTGCCCATGTTTCATCTCTTTATCAGAACCATCTGCTTCACCATTTTTAGATTCCGACCCTTTGGAAAAAGTAAAATCCCTCAAATATGATGCTTTTGCACTTGTACTAACAATCCCCTCAGCACCCCCTACACCGTAAACAAAAAAAAATTAGGATTTTTTTAAAAATTGACATCTTCTTGCTGAAAGGAAATGCATTTTTCTGGCCACAACACAATTCCTCCTCATCAGAGGAATTGGAAGTAAAAGCTCAATAAATCAATTAGGTGCTGAAAACTAAAGTTTGCTGAACACTGCAGTCAATAAAAATGTTCAGTGATCTAATAAAAATAACAGAGTTCTATAATGCCCAGGAGATATGTTTAAAAATATTTTAACCTTAAGTTATGGGGCAGTAAAGCAACCTAAGGCTGAAAAAAGATAATTTCTTTTTGAAGAAACATTTAAAGAAAAGATATGTTGGGAAATACAACTGTCAATTTGTGTTAAACGTAGACACAGAAATCTTTTAAAATGAAGCAACTTAACCACCAGAGCTAAAGGTCAAGGTTATGCTTATCAAGTGATAAGCATGGTATAAGAAGAAAAGCTAACAAAATGATTTGAGTATTGCAAGGCAGAACTGAGACACAATTCACACTCACAGAGAAGCTTGCCTTCCCCCCCCTTCCTCTTTTTATGGCATTGAATACCAGCATGTGGTCCTCCATTAGAGCTCCAGAGCCAAACAAAATGTTACTTTGCATTCCTTTAAAGCTGCTGCTATTACCAATTGTCATTTTACTATGTGCCTTCAACTCTTTACTAAAGAAAAAATCTCCATCCTTGAGACACAAGTCTTGATAAGGAAATAAAGACATTAAACAAAGCCACCCAGTGGAAATATTATTTCAGCAATTCCAAATTCTGTATGCTACATATCTGATTCAGAGGAAGGCTCTGTGACTAGAGTTGATCTTGCAAACGGTTCTTTAGCTATTTACCTGAAGGTGAATCCGACTGCTCATCGGACACCTTCAGTGGTGTCAAAACAACACGAGGAACAGTCTTGTTTACCATCATTGAAACTCCATTTCTTCTTTTCTGCTGTTGTCTCAAAGCCTACAAAAACGATAACAAAACATAAAACTGTAGCAAAAAATAATGCTTGTAAGTGAATTACACATGACATTTCTCTACCATTAAAATGAATCCCTTAAAATAAGCATAATTTACACAGCTACTGACTTGCCAGACTTCACACTTGTCCTCTTTATGTCATTTTCTTTTAAAATACAAAATCAGGCTTTTGTTCCTTTTTTTCATAGAGAAAGAAGATGCACCTTAGATCATTTTCCAATCCAGTTTTGACAACAAAGAAGCACGTAACTGTTTGCTCTACCTTAACAGCACAACGTGATAACCCGTGAAATGTGAAACTAAGACTTCCAAAAAAAAGAGTAAACCCAAAATGTTTGAAAAACAGAACGAAAATATATATGTCTGCACATCTCTCGCAGGTGCATCCTCTCCAGTATACTGCTCAGTCAATCAAGTTAACACAGAGTGTCATCAGTATGTACAGCATGTAAGGACTACAGTATTGATGCACTCACTCAGCCGTGAGTAGTGCTGCACAAAATCACTGAACATGGCAGGAATCATTTATTTTCGTGAAGGGAATCAGTCCTAATCTTGGAAACCTTGCAGCATTTGGCTTCTGTCTGTTTGACTTTGGGCATTAACCTTCAGAACACGAACATGATGGTGTTCTGGCAAATCTGGGGAAAAATGATACATGAATAAATCTCTACAAATGGTATTGCTTTGTATTTCAGAAATGTATTGAATACAGGGCTGATAATGTAATATAAAATATCCACAGATTAGAAATAGCAAATATCCATCAGACTGTTTTATATGGAAAATGATATCTCATTCAAAAGGTCTTAAAACATATAAATATGAATACCTGCCATTTAACACATCTGCAAGCATTAAAATTCTGGAATTAATCGGAATGGGCTGGGCTTAATACAGATCTCTCCTAGCCTCCTGTCTATTTTTCTCCATTCTTACTGTGCACTCTATTTTTACAATTGTGATTTGTGTTATGAACTTGGGGGATTTATTAAAGTAATACCATATCAACAAAGAATATATTTGATATGAATTATTCCTACAGATTTATGCGCATGTATGACTGATGCCCTATAAGGTTTAAGTCTGTAACTTTAATGGATGGTAATACCTTTCCAAATTGTTCACGTAGCTAAATAATAGGAAAAAAAACCTCTGAGAAGAAAGAAATCGATATTGGTCTATTCCTCTAAATAACATTCTACACAACGTAAAATACACCAGGCTACATAGAAGCTACTTCATGGATTAACCCATTTTATTGTACTTCTTAAAAGACACGTAAGCACTGTGCAATAAAAAGCAAATTAGAACACTTGAAATCAAACAAAGAGAGGAAGCTGGTCAGATCTCCACTGAACCAAAGAAGCGGCAGAAAGCCATAAAGAACAGCCTATACTTCAAACATTTTTGAGACAGAAAATTCATACTGGTATCGAGCAAGCACAGCCAGACTTGTGGACAGAAAATTCTAAAGTGTTAACATTTCTCAGAAATTCCTCAAAATTCCAAAAATTACCCTGCAAACCTAAGTATCAAATCAGGTGATCCTTAATTAACAGTAATACTATGGAGACAGTGGAAAACAGTTCATTAAAAATTAACTGAAAAGACTGGCAATATCTGCACTACCAATACAACAATATAACCACAACCCAAACTTTGTATCATGGTACCCCACAGCCCGATTTGCCTCATGTCGTCCTCATTTCCTCCACCCAAGGTAAATAGTTAGAGCCCAAACATACAATGCTCCATGTTTTCCTCCTGCCTCCTTCTGACTTTCCAAGACAATTTCTACCTCTACCAAGGCTCCATAGCCTTGCTGCCAGCATCCAAATGGAAATACCATTTTAATGATTTATACAGCCACTGTGGCAAAGGCAGATTCTTTGTCAAGCCTCGCAGTTGATTCTCAATGCACAGACTGAACTCCCATGAAGGAGAGAAGGGAACCAGCAATGTGTCCACCACCAGTGACAGGCACGAAGTGTTCGTACACCTCAGGTGACACCTGTGCTGCTGGAGTGAGGGCAGCGGTACCCAATACTTGTCAGGAGCACCACTTACCTTCTTTTCTCTTCCTGGCAGCCCCCCTGTGGTCCTTAAGCACGCATTTATGCAACTGATCTGGCATTTGCAAGAAGCACAGGCCAACTCATGCCCATGGAGCACTAACGCAAGACACTCCCTGGACTGTTAGATGAGGAAATACAGCTGGGAGCAGACCAAAAACTATTTACTTCGAGGCACAGCACACTTCTTGAGCTACAGGCTAAGCACCTCTGCATGTGAGGGTCAACCACAAACCTTAAAGACACCATTTCCCTTTGGCAAACATCTGTTTTTCAGGGTTTCTTTTTCCCTAATATACATTGATTCACTGCCAGTCCCTTCCCCAGCTCCTCCAGTTTCACAGTGCAAGGAACTGATTACCAGAAAGGGCCCAAGTTAAGTCTGAAAATTAAGCTGACAGTAAAGCTATACACACCTGAAGGACAGGCTGTAGAACAAAAAAAAAACCAACCCCAATACACTCTCAAAACCTAACCCCCCACAATGTGGACATTAAATCTAAGTAAAACTTTTAACACGAAGTTAATGAATTACCAATGAATTACCCTGTGTACAAAGAATAGACACATAATCTTCTCCATGCCTATCTTTTCATTTGTCAAATGGAAGGTATGAGACAGAGGAAGAGGGTACAAAGATATCAAGCAAACATCTAACATATGATTTGCAGGGTAAAGAGATGGCTGAGATGCTGCACAGACATTCTTGTTGTAATATGCCCAGCTAATCACAACAATTTTGTGCTAAATTCTCCTCTGAATTTGAAGCTGCATGATCCAAAATTTTGGACAGACAAGTCTTTGCAAGACAACACCAGGAGCAACTCAGCAGTGGGAGAAACTGCTGACTGACACCCAGTTACAAGGGAAGCCAAACACCAGAAGGAGTTAAGTATAAACGAAGGACAATCTCTGTTGTCTCCACAGAGGACAAATATATAATTTCTCTACACCTAGCCTGAGGGATATTAATTTCAGAATACAAGACTTCTGTAGGATAAGACAAGAATCTTGTAACCCAAGATTAATTCTACTTAGCTGGGAAGTCAATGAGATTAGTTCAAGTGAAACATGCACCAAATGCCTGCTATACTGAGCTTTTAGTGCGCCAAGCTAATTTAGTGCTTTCCTAGTCACCACGACCAAATAAATCAAGTTTATAACTAGCACTGAAAAAAATGAGAAGTGTTGTAACTTATTCCATGGAAAAATGGTTCCAGATCTCACTGTAGATATGGAAACAGTAGCTAACACATACTACATTGTCATCTTTTACCGACACAGCCTTTTGCATCTCATCCATATTTAGAGATATATAAACTCCTAGCTGGACTTCCTACAGAACTGCAAGAAACAGATGATGATTTTACCAAGTGGAAAGGTGTCATTTTCACTATAGAAAATTAGAGAAAGACACATGTAGTGCATATGATAGCTTACATAAAGAATGTTTTTCTTTAATGAGACTCTATGCTTACATTTCAAATGCATTCAATCACTTCATGCTAAATGCTTGAGTTAAAAAAGCTGCACGATTTAAATACCTAGAACTGATCCCTGTTGAAGTATTCTGTAAGACGTTACTACCATCTTATTTGTACAACAAATAAATAAAAAAAAAGAAAGGAAATGAAAGTTCATGTAATATACAAGTTAAAACATTACAAGCTCTCTTAAAATTACCACCAAAATATAATACTTACATCCAGCCTTTCACAAGCAGATTTGCAAAGGACATCTGTGAATCTCTCGCACATAATGAGTATGGAGAATTCCCAGTATTCCCATTCATAAAAATGAACCTGTGACCATCTGTTGAATAACACTGCCATGGTCATTATACAGTGCTTGGCATAATTATTTGGTTTAATGAAGTTATTTTTATTGCCAAAATCTTTAAGTAAACTACCAATCCATTTTCATCCAAAGAATTCAAAATAAAATAAAAAGATGAGAATTAAGAAAACATAAACTCTGAAGATAGATGGCAAAAGAAAAATACCATGAAATTAACAGAGAACTTCTAATTCCACGTGGGTTGTTTTAATAAAGAGGTGACAAGAGCAAGGTTCCTTCTTTTTTCAGGGAGTTTCTATCCCTACTGGAGTACAGCAGTATTTTGGAGGTTTCATATATGCAATTATATGCTCTTAAGAATAATAATTTCATGTTTAGTTGATCTTAACACAGGAAAAACTTTTCACACATGTGACACAATGGTTGACTGTCTTCAGTAAAAACTGATAAAGTCATCTTTCAAGCAGGAATGAAAAAAACCAATATAAAGTAAAAGGTAACTGGAGATGGGGGCAAAACACCTCCCCAAAAGAGCACCAGAAGCAAAATGTCAGCCTCTGTGCTCTGATTTTTATTGCTGCTCAGCAATTTTTTTATTATTTTTCTTTCCCACATCTTTTCAACTCAGAATGAAAAAATGGAGCACAAAGATAAACCATTAATGCAGAAAACCACTTTCATTTGAACTTAAATGCGTGACACGCTGAGAATGTTAAAAATTAAGTTATTATCAACAAAGACATGTAACACTTGGTTGCATTAAGCAACATCGTCCCAGATTTCTACTTGTTCCATAAATGTCAAGTCTACATTCTGAAACTCATGTAATGAAACATAACCTTTGAAATTTCACACATTATGGATCAGAAATATAAAGCTATGGAATTCCTCCATTCTGCCATGTGAAAACACAAGCTATGATACACTGAGCAAAGTCTCTTGCACAAAATAAATAACAACTCTACATCATGGTTATGGATCCCAAATTGACAAAGATGAAACAGGTTTATGGTTTATCACTGATTCACTTAACACCACCATAAAATTCAGTCTTTGTCTTCTCTCTCACCCTCATTTTGTTAGTAAAATTAGGAGCCTTTAATTCCCATGTGTCAGTTAAATTAAAATCTCATTGGCAACCTGTTTCATGGATAGACAGAGCAGTTAAACTAAAGCAGTAAGCACAACAAATCATGAAGAGTAAAGCCATTATTATTACCCAGATGCCACTAATTCTTATACTAAACATAAACAAAACACTCAGTTATAAGCATGCAACCATAAGATTAAAACACAATAAAGATGTCCTATGGAAACAACTACAAAGCACAAAGTGCCATTTCTGAAGCAAATTAATTTACTTCCAACCAGACTAGTACACTAAACATGTCAGTATGGTGCCAAGTGTACATAATTGGTCATCTGGAGATGAAGAGTAGTGTCAGAATCTGCAGGATGGAAGCTTGGAAACCTGGAGTTTATTTTCAAATAAATACTAATACCTTCTCAAATAGGCATCTATTCTTGTCCCATGCCATCCTCCTACCTCGTGATAGCTACACCTATATTTGGAATAAAAATAGTATCTTGCTGTGTATTTGTTCCTTAGGTCTCAGGGTCTTTCTGTAGGACTACAGTACACATCAACACTGAACATTTACCTGTGTACCAGCCAACACTGAAGTGCTTCGATCTTTGTAGGGCAGAGACAAGGAGATTTGTCTGATCACATGTGTCTGTACACCTGCAAGCCAGCACTACTTTCTACGGGATTACAATAATGCAGTCACAGCTACAGTTGCTGCAGATCATGACAGACTGCAAAGTAAATGGGTTTCGTGCTTTCCCAAGCCAGAAAAAAGGACAAGAAACACATGTGATGTGTTCAATGTCTGCTTTGACTTGCATGTGAATGGGAATGATGATGACATATGCATCAACTCAATGAAAGCTTTTTTATAAAGAGAAGAATTGGGGTTTTTTTAATGGTTTGTGTAGTATTAAATTAACAACATTCATCAGCTGAAAAGTGTTTTATGGGAAAATCTGTTCTTTGGCACAACAAAGCACATATAGGTAAGGAAACAGGTTGTAGAAAGCAGTTTAAAAACAAATTAAAATAAAGACAGCAGTGTCAATACAAAATCTTAAAACAGTAATCAACACTTTCCATGAGGTCAAATTTTCAAACACACTCTGCACAGGGGCCAAAGCATACAGCTTCATGGCTAGACTCCCCAGATAAAAAAAATCTCATATTACCACTCAGAGAATTTACACTGCATCAATGTAAGCAGTGTAATGTCTTTCTGCCTGACATCCTGTTTCAGCCTGGGTACTCCTGCTTGCCCACACATCCTGAGCACAGAGCCTTCTAGGAACCTCCCCAACAGCTCCTGGAACACCATTTGTAGGTAACTGCTTGTCAACATTTTGTAGGAGGCTTCCTAGAGCTCTGAAGAGTTGTGAGCTGCTCCAAATCCTGCCTTTCCCTGAAAAAGCCAACACTTTCTAGGATGCACTTCAAAATCAAGGCATGATTCAGTGTCACCTGGGTATAATTTCATGTTACAAACTATTCAAATCAAAAGCTGTTATTTTCTCGTGGCCCAAAAGAAGATACTCACTTAGATATTCACTGCCACTATAAGGAAAAATCACATAACTCCACCAGAAAAGCTTAAATGGGACTCCAGTCTCTAGTGATTATATTTTCCTTAATACAATAGCGATGACCAATCCATCAGAAATAGCTCCCCAGGCTACTTAAGGGAGAGGTTACTTAAAGAAACACGTTATCAGACAAATGCAATTCTTAGAACTAGGCTGCTATCTTCAGTTTGATTACCTGAGACTTGGAAAAAGCAACTGCATCTACAGAATAAGAAAGAGAACACTTTCAACCTATATTTGGGAAGAAGATTCCACTATGCCACAATGGTAGGTTTAAACAAAGGTAATGCTCATGCCAGGACACATTTTAAGTGAGGGATACTGTCCTATACTGAGGTAGAGGGCCAACTATGCTTCAACACTTAAAATTGCTTTAAAATTCTTTAGTTACTTCTCAGACTAAGAAATTCTGTAAAATACATTTATTAAAACAGAGAAGGTGTAGCAGTGCTGTAAAAAGCATGCTGTGCAAACAACCCCAGAGGAGAAACAAGCAGAATGCTCCAGCAACTGGGAGGTAGTTATTAAAAAGCAGTACAAAAAGAAAGCAGGGATCGTGCGGATTCCTGTCCCTTTCTTTCCATCACAGGTAAGGGCTGAGGACCACGAAGATGACCCAGAAGAGAGTCTCATAAACATTGTCTTGTGTCTTACCAAAGCACTGTGTTGAGCAGCTGGCACATGCCGCCCATGCATAGGGACCTTTAGAGGGACATACCGTGCAGCCAGCCTTCGGGCAATGCATGTATTCCCTGAACAGCTTCTGCTGGAACTCTTGCTCTCCCAGCTTCTTTTCCCCATTATGCAGTCTCCCTGCCATAGTTTCTCTCTCCTCTTCCCTAGACTTGTCTTGGCAATCAGAAAATCAGTTTAGCTTATCATCTTCGAACTTCCATTTTCAAGAGTGCATTTTGTAAACTCCAGTGTCCCTTCCCATGTCTCTCTAGAAGTCAAAAAGCAACATGTTTTCCTTCCTTTCCATTTGTTGTCAGGAAAATTTCTCAAGAATCATCACTTATATTGCCAGACATCTGATCAAATGCTTCAGCTAGGGAGCCAGAATTCTCCAACTGTGGCATTGGTACATTTGTTGCATCTGAAATGAAACATAAGAAGGTGGTTAACAGAGACACTGAGCAACTGCAGCAAACTCTCTATAACGAGGAATTCGGTACAAAAAATACCTCTCAGTTCACAATGGATTTTTCAGATCCTTTCAGGAAGACACCCTGCACTTAAATTCTAAGTGATTAGGACAAAATCATAATGATCTTCTTTGTCACCTTTGCTTCATTGGGGTGAGGAAGGGAAAGCAGGGCAGGCAAATATATCAGGCTTATATTAGAGCATGTGAGGGAGCAGTTGCTCGAACGAACCAAAGGAGAGACACCACAGACAGACTCATACTGAATTACTTCCTATGGACATCAAAATGCTTCAAGATAACCTGCATCTGGCTGTAGTCAAGGAAAGAAGTCCTAACAGAATGAGTGTGGAGGGAGCAAGACTGGTGAGTTTGCTCTTCCCTCAAAGAAAGGTAAGCAGTGTGAGCTGAAGACAGGAAAGCAAATTCACACCAGTGTCATGGGAGATCAGGATTCTACCTTTAGTGCCAACCTAGGCACTTGGACTCCTGTGTCCAAAATAAAAAAGAAACAAAGAAAGAGATCTTGATAAACTAGTTCTATGAATTTGGGTAAATCAGGGCTAAATTAACATTAACCATCCTGAAATTTAGTTTCTTGTAGGTTGGTTTCTAACAAGAATTGCAGTTGTGGTAGAAATGTCAGTCTGAAATGTTATTTGGAGCTGTGCAAGTGTAATGTCCCATAATTCAGAAGCAACACATGAGCTAAACCATAACTTCCCCATAGCTCTATTACTGCTTGGGGCGTGACAGCATACATTGGAAAAAAAAAATGGGAGGTGGAGTTACCATTTCTATTATAAGAACAAATCCTAAAAATGGGTGCCTTCCTTCTCATTAAAAAACTGCATCTACCCACTTCATTAATTAAATAGTGGCACATATATGAACCCAGCCACCAAGCATGCAGACAAAGCCCAAAGTTAAGGAAAACAAAACAAACCATGGCAGTGACATACCTTGTGTTGATTCCCTTATTTCCTGAGCTTCTCTCCTCCCAAACCCACTTGGCTGCTGTCTCTGGAGTTTCTGTCTCTACAAAGAGATCTGGATGCCCAGCACAGTCTCAGACATGTCCTGGTTCTGTATTCAGATCCTGAGTCTGAATGGAGTATCCTTCTCTTCTCCCAACAGAAAATTTATGGGTACCCTTCTTGGTGCTGATTCCAAAGTGCCAAAAGGGAGGCAGGATTTTCTTCCATATCTGGGAGGTCTACTATCATCCCAGACACCATTACAGCGCATCTTCAAGTTCTTTCTCCTCTCTTGGTACTGACCCAGGGAACACCTGGTACACTGACGGGCAAGGTGCTCTTACACTTGGCTATCAGAGTCCAACAGACACTAACACCACCTCAATGTCCTGGATATTCACCAATTCTCAGTGTTACCTATGTGAGGCCAGTTTGCAGGTATGATCCTTTCTTCTGAGAAATGTTCCAAGAACATCTTGACAGATACAGATAAATCTGTATACAGCGAAGACTTCCACAAAAAAGCATCACCTCAAGTCAATGGAACAGAAACTGGACCAGAAAGAAGCATGTAGATACTATGCCATGACTTGATGTCCATACTGGAGTTAGCCTTGTCCAGAGCAAGAATAATGCACACAGTAGTGTGACCATGTACCAATGCTAGTAGATGCAGGTGCAGTTCAGTACTTTCCCAGGAAGAGGTCCTTACATGGGTCTGCATGCCAAAACTCTCGAGTGTGAAAATGAGGTAAATCAGTATGGAACTGATTGGTACTGATAGGAAATCAGCGTGTGACAGCGTGCCATAAGCCTTCTTTTCAAAGGTACAAGATCAGCAACAGCTGGGCACACATGCCCAAGCACTTCCAATAGCACAAGGGAAACAGGAAAATCTGTAAAATCTGCCATCAGAAAGCCAAGCACAAAAGGCAGCTCTGCACCACAGGCTCTTTTGTCTACGAACCCTCATGAACAGGAACTGGTTTGTGGGAGATTACACTCAGAGTAAAGTGTAAGCATTTTACAAGAGCAAAACTGAAACTCTGTCAGAAACCAAAGGGAAGAACAAAACACACTCAGTGGTAAAACACTCAAAATCTCTTTCCCAACAAGGACAGCATGGAAGGTGGTGAAGCTAGAAAGTTTCCAAACCAAAATGGCAGCCCAGACTTTGAAAGGTGAGGACATAAGGGCTGATCTGTGACACAGAACTTATGAAAATCCACTGCAACTGCAAACCTCCTTAGTCACTGCAAAGCACCCCAAATGCACTGCTACCTAAGAGAAACCAAAACCAAGACTCAGGGCTCCAAAACTGCCCTTTCCTCCATGCATCTTGCAGAGATCAAGAAATGCAGCATTGTGACTAATTTGACCCATGAGAACATCCTAAACTGCAGGCTGTTAGAATCCAAACATGGGATTGCTCTTTGCAATCTAAACCCAGGAATATATCTCCAGAATTCATTAAAAAGCAAATCATATGTAAATCCAGCACATAATAATTTTAAGAGAATTACATATGAGTGGTTAATAAGTAGATAAACAGTAGAGAAAATGTTCTATTTCCAGCTCAGATCTTCAAGCAGAACTGCACGTTATCAACTTCCCTCTCACTTTATTTTTAGAGGTTACAAAACAAATACACACAAGATCAAAGTAATGTGAAGAACCCAATGGTTTTAAATAAACTGAGTAGGAAACTGAAAACTATCTTGTAGGTTTTCATTCTTTGAAGACTGTTTCGCAGTAGATAAAAAGCAAAAGCTAAGGAAGACCCCATTACAATACATTATGTACAGTCTATATATATTTATATATTATGAGCACTTGCTGAGAGTATGATGATGGCTTATTGTCTGTTAGCATGGAATCAGTAAGATTGTTATCAGTTTTAAGAGTGTTGCATAGTGTGACTAAACGTTTCTTCTGGATTCAAAGGTCTGACAGGTTCTTTGTATGAATTTCAGGTACTATGCATCCATAAAAGCAACTGAAAGACTGGAAAGTGAAAGAATAGATTTCCAACAGCAATTTTATAAATAAAATCACTGTTAAGGTTTATTCATCTCTGCTGCAAGACCAAATCAAACCTGTAATGTGTATATATGGCAGTAGCCAACACTTGAAACTTTAAGAAAAAACAAAGCAAAAATCTACTATTCCATCATACAAATGCCCATTTATCTCACATTGTGCACAGAGAAAACATTTTGCTGATTGCTGTAATGCTACTCTCACACTCTGAAGTACAGGATCTAATTACCATCAACCTAATTAAAACTAATTTCTTTTTATCGATTACTTAACTTTCTGATGTTGTTTTAGCCCTACAGCCTTAGGGAATGTTTTCAAAGATTCTCATCAATGTTATGACTTTTTATTTTAATTAAGCTATTCTGATTAATCTGTCCTTTTAAAAGCATTCTCAATGCTATATATCTAAGTGACAAATGGTAGAGTTTAAACAATTAAGGAAGTTCAAACATTTGCGGCTTTGCTCTTTCTTTCCCCTTCTTTCCCCTGTGCCTTGCCCTCCGCCTACTCTCTCCACTCCTAGAGAAGTTCACAGATTACAAAAGATCTGTAGAGAAGAGCTTCCAAGAAGTGTAAATTTTTCACAACTATCCTAATGGTTAGTGAGCTGTTTTGTGCCCACTGTTCAATTTTCATGAACAAACACATGTAAGACCTCAATCTGATAATCCCTTTCAGTCCTCAAAGTCTCTAAATACAACATTACCTTACGTGAATGATAGACATCTATTAATTTTACTGGATTTAAACTCAGCCTGTATGAAAAACAAAAGTGTTTAGAGGAGATGTGATCAGGCTTTGCTTAACTTAAGCCTAAACAAAGACCTCAGCAATAAACTACCCCATGAAACACAAGATCTCCATTAATCATAACTATGAGAGTAGTTATGAGAAAAATTACAACATCATCTCATTATCCTAACACTTTAGAAAAGTCACAACTCAAAATGGAGAAGGAGTAATGATAGGGGGTTTTTTGAATTCTAGTTTTTTAGTTTTTCATTTTTCTGGCTGTAAGCTGAATTAATTTGGCAATGCTGGAAAATAATTTTCACATCATGCTTTCGGCTAATAGGTGACTTAATAATCAGCTGCTTTTGCAAGCTTTAATACTTATGGTGGAACGTAAATCATCCAAATCATAAAGGTTTTTAGTAAAAATAACCCTACCCCACTTTAACATCCTGTAGTAGTAAATATAGTATGAAAAAAATTATTTAACAGATAATAAAGAAAAATTAAACAAGTATACATAGAGTCTTTCCTATCTGCAGCACTTCTTTCAAACGCTTTTTTTAAATTTATTTTTAACCCCACATAAAATTTTCAACACAAATGCTTGCATAGGAAAAGCAGGGGTGTGATAATATAAAAAATTCTGCTTACTTGAAATTGACTTGACTTTAAGTGCTTACTGCACTTAAAACCCCTTTAAACTCACAACACAACAAATAGGACTGCACCCTTGCTAAAAACATAGCAAAACCCCCAACAAAACACCACTAAACATAGCACTAAAAAGCTTTAGAAGACTCTTTAAATTCTGCTGACATCCCATTCACACAGGAATGACAGAGATGCTGAAGGGAAGCCAACTGATGATCAGTCAATACAAGCTTACCTGTTTAAGTGCTTTCTTTGTGTGCTGCTGGAAGGAAGATACTAGCTTGCTTTGCACCGGTGCATTAGTAAGGCTTGAATCACGATTGGAAGACATTTCCTCAGATGTCTGCTTTGGGCAAACTTTATAAAAAGAAATAAAAAATCAGAATACTGTTATGGGGGTTATCTTCCCTATTTCTTGGAGAGTCATAAGGATGGAAAAATAAACCAATACAAGCAAATGCCTCAAAACCAGAAAGCTTGCTGTAGAAAATTCAGTTGATCTTGAGGTCCACATCAGCTGAAAATCCACCCATATTCTAAGTAAATGCACTGCTTCACAAATATTTGTACCTCATCATACTCTTTCTATGCAATTCAGAAGGCCTTGCGTATTTTGCCTTTCAGGTCCTGAAAGGTAACTAGAGTAGTTCAACAACAGATTTCACTTAGAAGCTAGATAAAAACTATCTTCCTCATCAACACATTTTAAGGGATTATAAGATATTTAAATGAACTTTTATACAAGAGACACTGATGACCCCTGGATCTAGAAAAATTCATACATATATAACTTCATACCAGATTGTAATGTCTTCTCAGGATCCAGGCTCACCTATTTTACAGGTACTTCTTGGTAAAGCTAAGAACACACTCTGCTGTTTAATGGGTAGACTGGAATATCCTGCAAGATGAATTCTGGTCTCTCAGGTAATACATGCTGCTATACTTGTCAACTTTCTAAATAATACATGCTTTAATGAACAAATACTACAGTACTTGCATTAAACAGCCTCTTGAATAAATGTTGCACGTGACACAGAAAAAGTCTCCTGGTTAAAAATCAATGAAAATATGATTTATTTTGTTTTTTTGAAAAGCAGCTTTATTAAACAGATATGAAAGCTGTGAGAATAGCTGGAGGATCCTATTAGTCTTGGTGGTCAGCAAGCCCAACTAAAAGAGCTGTAGAAACCTTTCCACTCTTAATGCCTTGCATTACTATTACTCTCATCAGTAACCTAAGACTGCCCAGCATTAGCACGGATCCAGAAATGAAGCAGCTTTTCTTCCATTCTCCTCTGCTGACACAGTTCAAGTCTGCCTTCCAGCAGTGTC
The DNA here is from genome assembly GCA_024734555.1 of Trochalopteron elliotii. NCBI lineage: Eukaryota > Metazoa > Chordata > Aves > Passeriformes > Leiothrichidae > Trochalopteron > Trochalopteron elliotii. The sequence goes on from JANPWX010000043.1 coordinate 4,448,631, forward strand.
CAAAGCTGGTTTGTGTGTTGACATACCTTCTTTATAATGTTTTGTGGCAGTAAATGGTTTTCCAAGATTTGCCATACTTTGCACACCACCAGAATAGTCTGAAGACACTCAAAGAAGCTGCACAGACATGTGCCAGAAGTAATGTAGCCCAGTGTCAATCTATTCTCTCTGCCCATCCTTCAGTGGGATAGCAGACACCCGAAGTAGCTGTCCTGTGCCTTTAGCAATGTTTCTTAGAAGAAACATTGTCATGTTTTTTGATTTGCGTTTGTAAGCAAAAAAGACACAGACAATTTATCTATCAATAATTAATGGCCATCATAAGATGCATGTGATAGTAAACCTTTTTTTTCCGCACTGAAAGAAAAAGTAATTAATACTTACCTCAGTAAGAGAGAATACAGCCTATGGCACTGCTGTTATGCCAAGATAACTGTCATACTAGACCAAAATTTTTCATTACCAGGTAAGAGAAATGCCATTTTGTCACAAGATTCATAACTGATTTTTGTTTGTTTGTTTTCTTTTTCTGTATACTTTGCAAAATATACAAAGAAGCCACAACTCAAAACAGGTTCTGAGTTTACAGAATCACCTGGTTTGGATCAATCTTCTCCATATGATGAGCAAAGCTTACTATCAAATAAGACAACGTAACGGAGCTGCAAAGTGTCAGCAGAAAACAAACAATAGCTGGTTGATATAATCCAAATCACTGCAACAGCTAAGCTTCTGAGACGAAGAACACCTACACCAAAATAAAAACATGATACTTCAAATTGCCCAGATTTTGTCTTCTCCTTCATAGAAACTTTTTTTTAATTGTGTTCTGGCAAATTTTGAGAATCAAAGAATTGAAGAAAAGCACAGAAATAGCACATGCACACAACCCCAAACTTAACAAGAGAAGAAGAGAACACATTGAAAAATCCCAAAAGAATGGAAACTGAAGTGTCCCTCCTAAAACAGGATAGATACAACAGGACCTGTCATGATAAACCTATTCCTGTTCCCCAGAATGACTCAACTACTATTGCCTTCTTGTTGAAAAGGGAAATTCAGATTTTTATTATGGTGATCTAGGATATTATCCAGGAGTCTCCCCTATTTATTTTGGTGACAACTATCTGATGATACTCAACACTACAACCATTAATGTCAAAGTCATGATACAGCAGGAATAAAAATAAGCATAGCACTATATTCATTTTGTACTTTCATTCATTTCCCTTTTTAACAATAAGCCAGGAGTTGTGACAGAATTTATAAGAGGCCATACTTTTTATTTCTATTATTACTTCATTTTTGCATAAAATATTATCATGTATTGGTTTATTTTGCTTCTGTTCCTTTGAATCTTTTACAACAAAGTTAAACCAAGAAACAGGGACTGTTCCAGTGGGTGAAACAACTGGAACTGAAACCCATTGAAACAACAAATAGCTTTCCATCACTGTAGTGTCTCCTACAGATACAGAAAGAATACCTCACTTCAGGCTGGTTCTTTAGCACAACCCAAACCCAATTTGTTCAGTTTTGAAAAAAACCCCGACTTTTCCTGTAATTCATGATTAAAGAAATAGATAAATGTAGTTGAAATCTGCTGTTTAAAATATTTAAAATGACACTGTGATTAGAGAAACTCAACCTAATTTATTGAGAACAAATGATACTTCCTTTCTAAAACTTCTTTTGTACATTGCATTTTTCTTCATATACTTTGTAGCTTGAAATAGTAAGATACTATGAAACTATTTTAAATGTTACTTTTTATGTTTTAATTAAATTTCCATTTCCATTTAAAACCAGCTTGATACAAAACATGGCTATGAACCTAATCATCTAGTAAAAAAGAGATGTCGTTGCCTATTTTCCAAAAGTAGAAAATACAAGCAATAAAAATCTAAATACATTGTGTTAAATTATACAATTGCTCAATAACTTATACAATCTACTCACTTTATTATAAAAAATTAATTATATAAAAATAAAATTGTTATAAAAAATACTAAAATTGACATACAGGCTTTATTTAGAGGATAATTAAGATATTGTTTAAAAACAATATGAATTGTTTTTTTCCGTAGGAAATTAAATACAAATATGAGACAATGACTAAATTTAATCTTTAAAACATGTTCTGCTACTTAGTAATTTAAATCAAACTGTGCCAAAGTGTGACTGTATTAAAATGCCTCTGGCCACATAAAATTGTCATTATTTATTTCTTAATTTCTATGGATAAAATCCAACTGCTTTTCCCTGAATGGGTCAGACATAAAGGAAGGGAAAAATAAGACAGAAAGATATATAAGTGAAGTCACCATTGATGGTCTTAATGAAAAAAATAATGCCTTAAGAACAAAACAGTCATTTGTCCTATGGAAACCAAAGATCACAGTAAAAGAAAAACAAATTTGAAGTGTTCTTTGTACATATATACAACTTTGGAAAGCTGCAACCACTTTTTCTGTAAGTGTTGAAGATCCATGAATATTATCAGATCCACATTCACTTGAAAATCTGTATCAGAAAGGAATGCTAAAAATACACTGGGTGCTGGGGAGGGAAAGACAAACCCTGAGAGAATGTGACAGATAAAGGGAAAATATTTGGGTAGCAAATAAAGAGGATTCACCGTTATTGCTACAGTAGAAAAAGGAAACAAGAGTAGTTTTAAGCCTACAGGAGGCATTTCCATTTAGCAGAGAATAATTAGGCTCCATTCTTTAAATCGGCTTCCTCAAGGGCCAGGACCGAGTGAAGGAATAAAGAAAAAGCAACTATTAAGCCATAAACTGTTAGGTGATGAGCTGGAAGAGCAGCTGGGTTTCTGAAGATAAGACCTCCTTAGTGAGTGTTCAGAGACTGTTAACATGAACCATAGAATTAGAATTACTTAGCAAAAAGAGTATGTTAAAAATGTTTTTGGCAAACTCCATTAAAAATAACTTCCTCTCTTCCATTTTTCCAAGACTAGTTTTGTTAATTATTATGAAAGGCTATAATAAACAAAAATCAGCAATGCTGCCTTTGAATTTCAAATTTTACAGGCTATCTCTGTTATTTTTTGTTACCTTTTACCTTCCCCACCCAAGAAATGACACCTATGGAAAACATATTGAAAGACATGTTTATTCAAAGAAACATTTTTCTGAGGAATACAACAAAAATTATTCTGTCTCCTTGCCACTGAAAATTATTAGGAATAACTGTAAAGAGAATTATGTAACCAGATGGACAAAGAAATTCCTGTCCAGTAAATGGCTTATTTTCCCAAAATCAGCATCACAATTAATTTTGATTTCAGTCAGATCATATTGATTTAAAATCAAACCAGCAAAACCAACCGCAGTTTACTTACTTGTTTTTTTTAAGTAACCACAGCAGATGAGAAGGATTGTTTACTAATGCCTACATTACAAAACATAAATTAACATTGCTACCATATGCTAAAGACTAGAGTCTTCCTCAAGCATAAAATGTATGCACACACTCTGGAGATATGAAATTTCAGAGAGAACTCCCTCAGGAAAACATACACACAATCTCTCTCTCTAAAATATCCATAAAATTCAATATTTTCTTTGGGTGACATAGATCTATACTTGTATTGACATAAATAGTTGCACTTTGCCAACACAGATGTATCGAGTAATTCACCTCCGTCACTCTTTGATCTCTAGAGCCCAACTTGCCAAAACTGAATAATTCAGAACTCGGCTGTTGCCATCAGCTCTTGAAAATGAAAACCAGTTTGGGAGTTAGTTAATTGTATGAGTGTGCCAAAGCAAGCAAAAACAGATGTATACATCAAGAGTACTACAGTGACTGCAATATTCTTTCTGAAAAGCAATACTAGCACTGTGAATTAATAAATAGTATAGAATAGTATTTTTTGGAAAAAGACATCAAATACCACATCAGCTTCATAGCTTGCACGGAATCCCATTATATTAACGGCACGTTCTTGAGCCCAAACATTTCACAAAGCTTAGAAAACTGTGAATCCTTATTCCAAAGCAAGTCAACATTTTCTACTAAAAATATACAGCCTGTCATCACTAAGCCACCAATTTCTTAGACCTCATTAACTACTGCACAGGAAAAAAAAAACAGATGAGAAACATCCTCAAGCTTCACAGTATCTTCTCTTATTATTATGACTCCCTTCGAGCAGTAATGAAACAAAAGAAGTTAAACTCAATTCCGGGTACCATATTTTTATTTTATAGTTGCAGGAAGATGAAAGAAAAACACACAAAAAAAATCTAAGCAAAGTGAAAAACTCTTGCTAATGTGTCACCCAAAACTCTATGTTTGAGCTGCTACTCCACTGCTGCTCTTCTGCTTTGAGAAGAGTTTATCTCACATCCAGATGTTGCCACGTGTCACAAACAGTTTCAGTAGAATCATCCAATACTATTCCCAAGAGACAAGATGCTAATAGTAACAGGTTTCACTGAATTGCCAGGAATTCCATTCCTGGAAAGGAATTGTATATCCAAATGCGGACTCAGGTTTCAAACAGTGGTGAATATACATTCCTTGCTACAGAGTTATCCTAGGGTTTCCTAGACTAAAAAGCAGAAGGTGCTCAAAAACACAGTAGCTACAAAGCAAAATTTCAGTATCCAGCCTGAACATGATCCTCTCCTGTCCATCATTTTGTCAACTATCTCCAAGAAAACTGCCTAAAGAATTAACTCTGCCATTTCATGTTCATAGTTGAAGTACATACACTTCTAGGAAGTGCTGAAAAACAAAGTGTCTCAAGTAGAGACATATGTTGCTCGTATTTGGGCACACATCAGAAGTCCTGTTTGGGCTGAGGTGAGAAGTCACCCTATAGCAGGAATTGCTGTCTCCTCCACACTTATGTCATTGTGCATTCCATTGGATCACACGAAGACCATTTTCAATCAACTATGCTCCATGGCTGATGGGTTAGCCCTGGCTTCAAAAACCCTAGGGACAAATGCTGTTTGAGAACTGAACATCCTATTGATGGGCAAAAGGATATTACAGTCATCATTTTCCCAGGCAACAGTAATTGGGATTTAAATTCTTTTACCCACTGCATCTTTACATGTTAGCCCTGTATTTGAAGAAAATGGAATTTTAAAGATATGGGAATGCTACAGAGCTTCTATTAGAAATCCCATTGCAAACAAAATCAACTGTAGCATAAAGAGTTTCTTTAACATATGCCTGTGGAGAAGGTGGGAAAGAAAAATTCTCCACAGCATCTGCAAAATCCTGAGGTGTGACCATTCTACTTGTCCACTTAGCAATACTGATGTGGTGTAACAGCTTTTGCCAAGTCATGTGTTTATAATGGTTAGGAATTTTTATATTATTATGCTAATAAAATTGTTCAGTAGCCTGCATTTATACTGCAAAAAATGTGCCTGCTGAGGAATGATGTGATTCTTCTCTGTCTGAGTGTCAGCTGGTACTTTTTATTCGGAAAGACTATGGTCTAAAAGCCCACAAATGGGCTGAGGCTGTTGCTTACAGTTTCATCCTTTTGCTTCCAGCTACATTTAAAGAGGCATTTTTTAAACCCTTGCTAAACAATTTCTGATCACTCTGTCAGAACAGGGGCTTCTGGACTCTATCAAAGAGGAAAAGAGCGAATAAAAATGCAATCAATTGGGCAATTAAGAATTCAATGTGCAAGCAATGCCCATCCTCGTAAGTATCACACATATTGTAAAACACAAGTCAGAGAATTTCATGAAGTGTTTTTTGCACTGAACTAAATGCTACTTTTATGCCACAGAAAGGTTTCCTGGAAAGAAAAAAAAAATCCCACCAACTTCAGTGTGAAAAGGGCAATTGGTCTGTTAGACCAAATATTTTCTACAGAAATAACTCCTCTCAAATATTTACAAACCGATCAAGTCACCACTTCACCTTTCATAAACTAATAAGACCATTCCTATTAAATCTCTCAGAACAAAGGAAGTATTTGTTCACTCAGGACTTCATATGTGTCTTTTCTAAATCCTTTCCTGTTTACCTTAACTCCTTCTTACAGCTATAATGAATGCAATACACGGGTAATCATTTAACTAGTGCTATACCCAAAGGAAAATCTGTGCCTGTATTCCTTAATCAGTACAATCAGAATTATAGTCTAAGAACTGCACTGGACTAATTAGGAAAAGCATCTCATTCATGTTCAATTTATTTTCTGTTGTGATCCTTAAACGTTTTTCAGATATACTGATTTATTGAATACATATTTCTGCTGCGTAAATACGATCTTTTTTCTTTGCTTGAAAGTCTAAAAATATTCACACTGTTCAACTGCAGTAATTTACAAGGCAATCAAAATAAGTCTCAAAATTATTATTTATTACCAATAAATTTAAGCTAGAAAGATTTCATAGTTTCCAAAAAGTATTGACATAAAAAAAAAATTTAAAGGAAGAGTGGTCAAATCACACCCTCCAGAGCAAAATGCCTACTGTGGATGGTGATTCCTATGCCTTTGCAGATGAAATAATTTGTAATTTCAATCCACCAAAAACTGGATATATTTTCTGGGCATGGTCCTATTTTTAAGCCAAGCCTTCTATACTGTAAACTAAATCAAAATTCTAAGTGTATATAAATTATATCTTTGACAACAAACTTGCAGTCTCAAGAAAAGCTATTATCAAACATATTCGGCAAAATTATGTTCTGTATTAGCTGACTGATATACTATTTATGAAATACATGCTGCATTTTATTCTTAATTGATCACATCCAGCATTGGCCTTTCTATACGTAATAGAGACTCATCATTGCTGTCCCATTTACTTTTTTTAAAATATATCCATTGCAAGACAAAAAAAATTAAAATGTCTTGTTCTCAAAATGTTATATATATTGCAGTTTTCCTTGTTAGAGATGATAAATGACGGAAAATTCTCAGCTTTAAAACCAATCTAGGTGTAATTTAATGCTCTATTTCAAAATGTTAAATTTTCGCAGCTTCTCTTTTATGTCATCACAAGTGCTATAATTATTTTTATTACTGTGAACTGTGAAAATAGTACATAGCCTGCTCCCAGTCAAAACCCAGCAATTTTCTACTTCTGGAATTATGACATCTTATTTACATTCTATAACATCCTATTTACATCCTAACACTCCTAAATAATTGCCCTGGTTTTCTTGCCATGATTTTCATTTGTTTATAACAAGTAACATCAACTTTTGCTTTGTATTTGTAACTGTATTTACACTGCTTTTTACTGCTCTATTCTTCCTACAATTTCAGGAATTGTGCATCAATAAATTTTCTGAGTATCAAACAGGAATTGTTAAAGAACTACAAGCACATAAGTTCACTTACGTAGCATACACTACATAAGCATCAAACCACAGCACATGCAGAGTCTGTTAACTTACAGACATAATATATCAAAGAAAATGAAGAAGCAGAGGCACATTTAATAGCTTTGGACTTATGTTTCCACAGAGCTTCAAAACTTCTGTCCTAGACAGACCCACAACGTGTCTTGGCTGGCTCTGTTACTGTCACTGAACACTTTACGATTTTCCAGTGCTGCTGGAGAGCAGTACAAAAACTGCAGTATCAGTCCTGTGAAGGTGCAGCCTCAGAGCTAAATAACTTGCTCAAGTTAAAAAAGGAAGTCTGTAGCAGAACAACAACACGAGCTGAGCCTTTTCATGTCCTAGCTGTGAACAGGACACTGTCTCCCCATATACCAAGTAAGTCAAAACAGCAGGCTGCATCCCAGCAGTGGGACAGGTTGTGATGAGGCAATAGAACAGAACTGATCAAGGAAAGGTTTATTTCAGATGTCCTGGACAGTCAGATTTTTTTTTATAAAGCATTCACTTTATAATCATTACGTGAGTGTAGTTATAATAATATTCACTTTTGTTACTTGCAAAGTAATTTTAGGCGACTGATGTTCTCTTTATGATGAACTGTTAACTCTCAAAGAGGAATAAAAATTATTTCTAAGGTTGTCATTTTAAAGTTATTTCAATGATTTAGTTTGCCATTATCTTAGAAGAAAAGAAAACACACAGCATTTGATAATTCAAGATGTCGTTATGTCAGGATGACAAACAGGAGTACCTCTGCCTGAAAGAAAAAAAATACAAACCTTTGTCCTCTGCCCAGAACTCCACAGAGGGACCATCCCTGCATGACCACACTGAAATCAATGAGATGTCTGAATCTGACAACTGCCAAGTCTGAAGCCTGGTAAAGGCAAATTATTCTTTAGCTCTGGGCCCTAAACAAAAAAAAACTGTAAGCCAAAAACTTAGCTACTGAAAACACATCCAATAGCACTATTCTTTGTTTTTTAAAATCCTAAGTCAAATAAGGGCGCTTAATGTCCCTGATTCCTTCATAAGGCCAAAAAAGAGAGGCAGTCACTCAAAATAGTTCCACTGAGTAGAAAATATTATTTATACTGCTCAGAAATCACACCATGAAAATCTGAAAAAACAATACTTTTTCTTTCCCCAACTATGCCCCCTAATATTGAGATTAAATCACCTACCACCATTTTCTTCTCCATTATTATTGTTTGTCTCAGCCATTTCAGTGCCATCTAACTCAGATTCACATCCTAAATCCAACGTTCCATCAGTAGGGCATGTTGATTCTTCTTTCTACAGTTAAAAAATAAAAATAAAAATAAAATTAACAAGAAAAAAATCAATCATGATCCTGCTGCATCTCCGAAAATAGATTACTGCAGTGTACTCTCATGCTTACATTTCAAAAAAACCAAGAATAAAATAAAATATGCTTGTGAGTTACTCTAGAGAGAGCCATAAAAAACAGACTTTCATGAAAAAACTTTCAAACTAAAAGCAAAAAAGCTGTTTTGTGAGGTCATAACATGCTCTTTTTAAAACCAAAAAAGTCACATAAAATGCAAGATGTTCCACTTTTTCTTCTTGGACTTTTTTTAACAGAAACAGACTTGTGTGGCTGTTAAAAATCCTAGTTTTCCAGTTGAGTGTCTACAACACTGCAGCAAAACACAAATCCTTTAATGTTTCTTTTCTGCCTTTGCCTGTTTCCTGAATTCAAATAGCTGAAGCAACCTGGAGCTCACAAGCATTGGAGTGATTGTGAATTCCTGGAATTGTGCCAAGAATATCTCCCGATTTAAAGAAAAACAACAGCATTTGTTCTAGTAAATTAGAAAAGACAGCTTCTGAAAACTATTAATTCAATTTCAAGTACAGGATTTTTAGTTAGCAGGGGCATACAAATCTCTATACTTTTATATTTTTATACCCTTACATCATACACATCTGTCATAAATTACAAAAGATCCTTCCCCTAGCTCAAAATTTTACTTGACTGCATTTACACTGCCAAGCAGATAATCTCACTTTCTTTTTTCTCATCTCTGCCTCACATTATTCCACTTCTATTGTGAAACTCCTCTAAGTTTGATCATGTACAACAAGAAAAAATTTCCACCCACAGTAAACATCATGTCCATACCAAAACAAAAAATTAAAAAGGAATACAAACAGAATAAAGCAAAATTCTATCACTTTAATTATACTCCTTCTCAAAAGCAGTGATGCAACCTTTGAATTAAAAGCTGATTTGTATTAGACTTGCAAATAATTTTTCACTATTCAAAAATCAAACATTAATACAATTACTTAATTAGAAAGTCAGTGATCCTCTTGAGCTCACTACTCATAAAACAAAGGCCTTACTGTGAACAACTCCAAAAAAGCAGCATTTTAACTAAGCTACGTGTTTTTTATACCATGTGCCAAATTCAAGAACACGTATATGCTTTCTAGGATAAAACATTCAATGTTTACTTTCATTATAAATCCTTTTAAAAGACATCTGAAAGCAGTTAGAAGGACTATCAGGTCATTTCCTCACCAAAGAATCTAATCTGTTTACCTTTATATCTATTGAGACATTCGTAAAATAGATTAATAGCTGTATGTACAATCCATATACAAAATTTAAACTTACTTTGAGAGCATAGAGTCCTGATTTCCCAGGGATTTTGAAGAATGTTCCATCACCTACACGAGTGTTAGTATGAAGCATTGCATTCAGGCAAGCTAATGGAGAGGTTCCACTGAAAAATAAAATTGTGTAGTCTGAGATTGAGTGCCTCTTGTAAAACTATTCCCTCAGTCTATTTTTTTAAAAACTCATGCTAGCCTGGCTTTTTTTTTCCTTGCCCCCCCCCCCCCCTTTTTTTTTTAAATTCTCTCAACCCTGAAAACATCTACATTACAATAACAGGCCAGTTTCAAACTTAATCATATGCATCTGTCCCCTAGGCTTGAGGCAAAAAGTCTGTGAATTATAATTATGCTTTTCTTCATACAGCAACCAGCTCCACATTCTGAATGAACCAAAGTCCAAATATTTATGTGAAATTACTTCATAAATAACACCATGAAGCCTCATTTTTAAAATGTTACAGACAATGCGGCTGCTGCACATGAATGATCAAAACAGTACCAAGTTCAAGGGCAGCTGCATCCCATAGGATGAAAGGCAACAAAAGAATAATAAAGAGCCCAGAAAGAACAAATTTAAAATTAAAAGTGATATATAGTAAAGTCTTCTTCTGGCTCAACATGGTCAGCATGCATTATTATACACAAATATAAGCACATTTGTGCCTTTTATGAAGCACTACCTTTTCCAATAAGAATTGTTTTAGAGATTATGAGACTGACCTCCTCAAGGTAATAATTTTAATACCACTGTGGAATGCATGTTAAAGGACTATTTAAAAAGAAACACAACACATTAAGAAAAAAAATTAATATTTGGACAGGGATATATCCTTGTAGTATATAAATGTTTACACCAGAAATAGAAAGCAAGCATTACCCTAGGTAGATGTATATTATTCTGAAAAATTGATCTAAAAAACGATGGCGAAGAAGGCAGTCATAAATTATTTTATTTAATTTTAATTTAAAAATTTAAGTACAAGATCTATAGATGTACTATCACATCTTTGTCCCCATTTGCTGGCTACTGTACATGGTGTACTCAGGGACTGAATCTGAAACTGTGCTTCTTCCCTGGGGTCCCCAGTCTGCACGCATGCTTATCTTTAGCCACGTAAATATATTCCACTTGGTTAAGTGGAACAATGCCTGTGCATTAAATTGTGTTGCAAAGTATTTCAGGATTAATTATATACTACTATAAACCAGGAAAAGGGTTTCAAAGTTCATCAGAAACTAGCCTTCTGTATTCTGCGGTATTATAACACAACATCCAATCTTGGTTGAAAATTGCACATCTGATTTTTTTTTTTAATATGTGAAACTGGATTTAAATTGTTCTATTTCATATGGTTATGCTTTCTGTTGATTTTCGTGGCTCTGTTACAACAAAATTCATCCTTACTGTACATGTATCATTATTTTAATGTCAAGATCGATAGTGTGGTAATTGCTCTTCCGGTAAAAATTAAATTATAAAGTGCCCTCAGGCCAGGAAGTCCTGTCTATTATAATTTATTTACTATAGGTCACCAAATGTATCGTATTACTACATCTAAAATAAAAAATTGCAAGTAAAAATGCTGCTTGTTGATAAACATATTAGATATGCAATAGGTATTTATTTTATGGGTATTCTAAACATGAGCACGCAATATGAACGTTCTGGCAAGTTTCTGTTGTTCCTTTTGCTTCCCTGCAAATAAAACTAGCTCCACATTTGGTTTTGATATAATACTTTAACAAAATGGCAAAATATGTCAGAAATTAAATGATACTGCTAGCACTGGGACAGAAGACATTAAGAGAGTTCATTGCGTTTAACAATTACTTAAACACCTTTGTAATATGTAGAATACTTCTCTTTACACATTCTCCTTTCTGTATTAATGCTTGACAAGCAAAGACACAAAGCATTTAATACAGCAGTTATGGTTGTGTAATTTCTTCCATATGTTAACATACATAACGTGAAGCAATTTCAACTCTCCCAGACTTGGATCTTTTTAGAGAAACATTATCACCGATTAAGGCTTTCTCTGCAAGACAGAAAGAACTTGCTGACTCTGCAGCAGAACACAAACTTGGTATGTCAACAAGAAACAAAACTTTGTGTAAAGGTATGCACAACTTGTATTCTCCTCCTATTCTGAAGGAGATACTCTGGACTCCACACTTATTTTTAGATATCATTAACCAATTAAAATGATACAGGATGAATGAACCCAGAATAGAGGATTTGGCAACATCTCATGATCACTACTTTGCTCACAGCAGATATCTTAATCTTCAAAGTCTAGACAAATGGCAAGTGGACAATAGAAACTACTCTGACTTAGAAAGAAACCCGTATCGGCTACTGAGCCAAGAAGCACTTTAACTACTGCTGTGCTTGTTTCTTACAGATGTCTGCAACTCCTAAAGGCATGCAACCAAAGGGCCATCCAAATCCACCCTTCTTGAAAACTGGACCTGGGTATGTCCATAAGGAGCACAAAACAAACCACACAGAACACACTTAAATTGCAAACAAAAATAATCTGGGAACACTGAAAAGTGGGATTTATTTTGAGCTAAAAGAATAAACTGAAGTTCCATGGTGTCCTTTGTCAGTGCTGCTTTGACCCATGTCAATGAATGACTTGCCTACTCTTCTGTCAGCACTGGCATCCTTAAAATACCGTATTAAAAATCCCAAATGTTACACACAATTGTGGCTGGAAATGCTTACAACACATGCTATCACAACACACGGGACTGTGGTTCAAAAAGCCAGTAATCAAAGATCCCATGATGCAGACTGATGTCTGAATCATAGAGCATTTTCTGAGGGATCTGTACTACTTACTGCATGCTTTCTAAATTCTCCTACAGCCTGAGGACATGTTCCTTCTGCTCAGAGCTCCTGGCATATATTAATACAGCAGTCAAGGCGTGCCAATATAAGGCTGAGTATCTCAGAATACCAAAAATGGTACAGAGTTTGACCTAAGTTCTTGAAACACTCCAAATCAGTTCAACTTTGATTCAGTTAAATGAAATTGGATACAATAATATTCTACTTTGCAACTTGATATCTGTGAATTTTTAGAGCCATAATATATTTTAAATCGATATGCTGCAAGTTTTATTGCCAAAGTCTGCACACAAGAAATATGTTTACCATTTACAGTCTTCAGATGCAGAACTTTCATACTATTTGTCATCATTTGGGTGAGACTGCTTTAAACCACTGTGGTATTCTAGAAGTCATTCATATATAGAAGTTACAATCTCTAGCAGTATGTCTTTAAGATTGGTATTTTTCTGCTTGCATGTTTATTTTATATACATATACATCTAAACACATAAACAAGCAGTATTACCCACCATATACACTTCAAAAAAGGTTTAAAAGATGAAAAGTTACTTACTTTCTATAAAAGTGATGTTATGATGTTACAACAATCAGCAACATAGAAAAGAAAAGAAAACAAAACACTCATTAACCTTCCAATATACAGGTTACTAATACAACTTGATCATTTAGAAGACATCAGGCATTTCAATGTTTCATAAACTCTCTTTCCCAAAATCACTATAAGCTGGTAGTACTCAGTGCATCCCTTCAAAATTCTTGTACATTACCAAATCAAGCTTTGCACCCCAAACTCCCCCAGACAAAAATATCTCCAACATTTTGTGATTCTGGGCTCCCTCTACTGGTCACGCAGCCAGTGTTACCTTAATCGAAATGCCAGACTTTCCACTCACCAATCTCTGCTAAAACATGTAGGGGAAGCACAGATTTCAGTTACTTCCTTCTCTGCCACCCTCCCCAAAACCCTATTAAAAATTTGTAAAAACATCAGTAAAAACGTTTCTTTTTTTTTATATTGTAAATTTCTCAAACACATGGTTCTGTCAGAAAACCCAGAAAACATCTGTGGTTATACATATAATTCTAATGGTCTTTACTAGACTTCTTGCCAAGAGACAAAAATTATGATCTTGGCAAAAAATAGGATGTCTTAACTATGGAAAATAAATTGACTAAAGCTGCCTTGTCCAGGCAATATAGTGTGTCAGACAGTGAAAGTTCCCTGACACTTTGCAGACAGGGCACCTCGGGTCCTGCAGCAGGCAGCATTTCAGCCACTCAGCCCCACTGTACATGGTGTAACCCCCTCTTCTTCCTGACATGTCCCCAAATCTAATGATGACTGCTGCAAGAGGAGCACCTAGGTGTCATAAATTTGTTCAGTATTTATTTGTTTGAAATCATCTGCTCTTTTTATACACACCCATAAACAGTCACAAGGGAGCAATGATTTTTACTCACTGATAGAGGCAAAGTAAAACCAAAAGGCTTGAGAACTAACTTCAAGGCATAATTTGAAGTCACACAGAATACAATATCCTCATAATGCATGTAAGTTACACCAATTTTAGAGTGACAACAGATAAAGAAAATAAAACTTCTCAGGGAAGGCTGCAGAAAACCCACTTGTGTGGTACAGTAAACAGAAACGTAAAAGAAAGCATAATTGTAATTTTCCAGAAATATGTAAGTTGTTGAAGTCAATGGAGATGAACGTTCTTCATGGCCACTGGGGGAAGAAAAAGAGAGTTTGTGGATAGCTAAAAGGGTGAAGGTAGCTGCTGATGTTTTAATCAACACCAAAACAGAGCAAGGGAATTTGTAAAATGACCTTCATCAGAAGATCATACACACACCAGTCCCAGCAGATACATAGACCGGAACCTGTCCCAGTGCTTGTATTGAATGATCTCTTGAGCATTCATCCAGCACTGTAACCTGTGATTCTTTATTTCGGCAATAAATTGAAATTTTGGTTAAGGCTGAGGTTAATCATGTGCCCTAAGCATACTCGTTCTAACATACACAGCAGCTAGAAATGCTGGAAAATTGACTCAGTGTCTAGATGTGCATTGTTTGCTGAAGTGTTCCACAGAGCACTGCATGCCTGGTGTGATGAAGCCCTTTGGCTTCCTCTTAAAAGCTCTCCCACAATCTTCAAGGAGCCATGTTCCCACAGCCCTGCTGTCAAGTGTGTCAGCAGAATGTCCCAACCTGCCTCACAAGATTATGGCTGTGACCTGGCTCAGGAGTGACACAGAAAACCACCAGGAACCTAAGCAGCTATACCAAGATGAGAAGATAGCTGTGCTATTTAGGAAAATGACAGGCAAACTGCTGCTGACCAGTCCAGAGCTGTTCTCCCACAGCCAAGCTTGACCGAGGTGGCAGTGCTGCTGCAGCAGTTAGTGCTGGGGCCAAAACACATTCTACCAGCCTGGGCTCAGGAGGAACAACCAGGACAGGTACAGTGAACTGAAGACTGAATAAAAGACCCAGATATTTTAATATATTCAAATGGCACAGGATCCTTCCCTTGGCACAGAGGGAAGCAGAGAGCACAGGTAAATAGTGGAAAACAAAACTGTTGGTGAGTGCAAGATTTCCTGTCAACTACCTACAACTTTTTCAGCAATAAATGCATCAAGTTAGTCTAAACAAACCAACCAGTTGTCCCTGTCTGGACATCACTTGCCCACCAGAGCTGCTTTATCACTCCCCCTTTTCAGCTGGGCTGTGGAGAGAAAATATAAGGATAGGCTCATGAGGTAAGGATAGGTAAAGATCAGTCAGCAATAATCACCACAGGCAAAACAGATTTGACTTGGGGAAATAAGATTCAAGTTTATTACCAATCAAATCACAGTAGGAAAATGAGAAAGCAAACCAAACTTTAAAATACCTTCCTTCCCTCCTCCCTTCCCTCCTTCCTGGGCTTAATTTCACGCATGGTTTTCAGCACCTCCTCCCCAGCAGAACGGGAGTTGTGGTCAGTTTATGACACATTGTTTCTGCTGCTCATCCCTTCAGGGTGGGGACCCCTCACACTCTCCCCCTGCCCTGGAGTAGGTCCCTTACACAGGATGCAGTCCTTCAGGTCCACAGTCTTCACCACAGGCTGTGGGGCAATCTCTGCTCCAGCATCTGGAGCACCTCCTCTCCCTCCTTCTTCACTGACCCTGGCTTCTGCACAACTGATGCCCTCACACATTCTCACTCCTCTCTGTAGCTGTAGTTGCTGTTGTACAGGGGTTTTTCCCTGCTCCTTAACTCTGTCACCCCAGAGGCACCACCATCATGGCTGATGGGCTTGGCCTTGGGCAGTAGTGGGTCTGTTTCGGAGCCAGGTGGCACTGGCTCCATCGGACATGAGGGAAGCTTCTCACAGAGGCCACCCCTACAGCCTCCCACTATCAAAACCTGGCCATGAAAACCCAAAACACACAGGAAAACTGCAAGCAGTGTATTTGCTTTCTCAGCCAGTGTTATATACAGACTACGGATTCCAGGTACAATTGCACTCAGCCATCCTTATTTCAGTAGCAAAATCATAAGACTAAACATAATAATCCAAACTAATGCAATTTAAATTATCAAACAGAAGATGCGATTTGAACAATCAATTAAAATCTTGCTTTTGATTTTTTCCAATTATTTTCCTACTGCAAGGTTAATTTGTTCATTGCTTGAAATTATTAAAATACTCCAATCTGCCAATAGAGCTTTAATGTAATCTCACTTTTTATTTATCCACAGACTATAAATGCATTCATCAATTATCTAACTTATTGTACAGAAATTAATCTGCGTCGTATTTTCCAATGTTAAACTAGCAATGCCACCATATTTACTAAATTATTACAAGTGTACTTATTTCTGTCAAATAATTTCTGGAAAGAATCTCAATTTGATTAAGAGATTGAATTTTAAATGCTGAACAAAAATACACTAGATGTGTAGGATATAAAAGGAAAAAAGGAGAGACTTTCCAAAATATCACATATCCAACATGATTTATTAAACAATAAAACCATCTCTTAATATGTGGGTAGTAGGTAGCTAGGGAACCATCTACTATTTTTATATATACAGCCTAGTGAAACTGTAGAGCTGGAAGATCTCAGCCTCTCACACAAAGTTCTTATTCATAAATTTGAGCAATAAAAAAAGCATTTTTCTTTTTGAGCTTCCAATTGGCTTTTTAATTTTAAAGGGACTACTAATGAGAACTACAGAGAATTCTCAGTATGAACAGTAGATATGACTGTCAAAAGTATTTATGTTCAGAACTCTTAACCATTTAAACAATAAAGTCATAATAAATAAAGTCTTAAGCCTTAAGTTATTTGCTGAAGTTTTATAGGACTTGAAGTACATACAGGTTGAATACTATACATACAGTCTGTATAAACCATATTTCAGGTTTATTCCTAACATAAGCTTTCCCACTTGAATATTTAAACATATCTTAAAGGATTAAAAGACAATTCTTAAAATAACTATGTTTTTTAAAGTTTATTTTCGATCACTTTTTATCCACATTAACCAGAATTAACACAAGTTTTGTTCTCATTTGCAGCACCCTGAAGAATATTTTTTACATCTCTGGTCCTACTTATGCTTCAGATACGGTACCTGCCTGACTCTCAGCCCTCGAATATTATCAACAGGGCTACTGTTCTTGGGCAGAGCAAATAAACCAGGCTATCAGGCAATAAGACAAAGTAGTACAGCTCATTCGTCTATAGTCTCACAGACTGCAAATAACTACCATAATATGCTAGGGGAAAAGACTTATTATTTTTGCTACTGACATTGCTTCACCCTCAACTGTCATACAGATTTCTTGTTTTTCTAAATCAGATGAAGACAGAGGCACAATTACTTGGTAGTATGATGGAAAAAACAAGGACCAGTACAGATGTAACACATGTCATAGATACCCCATGTCTGTCTCACAAACTACCAGAACTTACCTATCAGTTTTCACTGAAGTTAACCAAAGTACTGAACCCCAAATACCTAAACCAGAAGAATCTAGCAAAGAACTTGAACCCTGCCCTTCACAGCTTTGAGGGAGTTACAAGCAGCTGGAATCACAGTTGACTAAAGTGATACATCACCAAGAAACTGAATCTTATCACTATCCTTCAAATACAAAATGATCTGGAGCAATAATGCATAAAAACTCAACCTGTATCCTAAATTCAAGCTAGATATTATGAAAATATATTCTTTTTGCATTCTCAGCAGGACATCTCACGTAAGTCTAGTTTTACATTTTGAATTAACTCAAACTTGAATCAGGGAAGGAGACAGTGAAGCCGAAGTGAAACAGAACAGGTTTCCTCACTCTATTACCAAACCACCTTTGAAGCATTAAACAACACTGTCTCTTCTTGAAAGAGAGATGTACAAATATTATTCCAGACTTCTGTGAAGAACATACATAATAAACAAGTACTGGAGCTTATGCCACTACCCTTAGGACCTATTTCTACTAATCCTAGGATCCTCTTGCATGAAGCAATCTCCCTCTGGGCCTTTTATACACCTAGATACAGTCATTGTGTGCAGTGATTACAGGGCATTAATGTGTACAATAAAGCACAAACATAATAAACCTCTAGACATACATCATCATGTCAAAACTAAGGTGGACAAGTGAGTAAAACTGCTGGCTGAAGGCAAACAGGACAGAAAGACAGGGGATGCTGGTAAGAAAATGCGGCTTTTTTCTTTAAGAGTTTGCCAGACTGGCTGCATTCACTCACAGTCAAGTTACAAGTGACTAACTGACCATGCAGTCAAAGATGTTTCTTGGAAAGCAAAGCTGTCATGCATGGCTATACATAAATTTTAATTCTAATCTCCTCTCAGTAGCTAGGAGCTTGGCTCACTTCTGCAAATGAGAGCATAGACTTAGGCATTTTTTCACCTTTTAGCTGTATTGCAGCACAATCTTATTTCTGATGTCTCTTTTTATCCTCAGGGGTAAAGATCACTGCAAATACATCTGATCCTGCCCTCTGCTCTGTGCAATGGCTTTTCATAGACATTTCAATCAGGTTTGGCATTTCTACCCTTACCTTTTGAGCACTCTGTGGTCTGAGGCCAAGGTAGACAAAGTTTTGATACTGTACAACAGTGGTAATGAATCTTTTTGTTATCTAGAGCAAAGTCTATTTTATCTCATGGTGCTGGCAGCCTGAGAAAACTTCTGATGGTGTCAAACTTAGTTACAACAGCCACAGTAATGTTTCAGAAGAAAACAGCAAATGGAGTTCATTCATACTGAAAGTGGAGCTTTATTATGACTCCTCTAAAACAATAAAATGAAAAGCCCCGTGAACTAAAGTTCACTGCAAATCTCAGTACTCCTTAAGCCAGCCAGGCCTTTTCCCTTTTATTTTTTTAACCATTTTCTGTTACAAGAAAACCTTTATTTATAAAAGTTCCAGAACCAGGGTAACATTTAAGTGTTCCTGAACAGAAATTATAGAGCTAGTCTTATGGATTTTCCCCCAAAATATTTGTAATGTATCTGAAAACAAGATGCTCTCAGTATAGCAGGTAAATCTGAGAAAATAAAAAGCACACAAACCCATTCTACCAATGCCACATCATATACTACAGACTGAAAGATATTGAAGATTTTCTTGAAATTCAAATCCCCCCACCATTAGTTTTGCTGATTACCCTTTGCCAGCCATGCCTCTGAGTAGTCCGTCTCCTTGAATACTCTGAATGTTCCATAAAGTATGTTTGAAACACCATGACACCTCTTTAAATGATATTCACATATGGCAACAAGCATTCCTCAACCAGAAAGGAAATGAGAATGCAAGTTTTATAGAGAAATGTTTACACTTCTCTGTGCTCCCTAACACCTGGGAAAACCCAAGGTTTTTCTTCTTTGTGAAGAAAAATCTCAAAGAAAGGATATATGCAAATGCCTCTCTGCATTTTGAATCCTTACCATTTCATTAGATGTAGTACAACTAATACAAGAAAAAAAGCAATGCTAACGAAAAAGGGCACTTTGAACTTGCTGTTGGAAGATACAGGTAAATATTAAACAGTACCTCTTGAAATCATCCTGAAAGAAAAGTGTTTCTGAAAGAAAATCATCCCAAAAGAACAAGAAATTGGCATGCATCAGACAATCACAACAGACAAGGAGCCCCCTGGACTGAAAACACCCTCCTCATTCAACACCACTCAAAAGAAACTATTTGATTTTTTTGTGTAACAAATTATAATACTGATTAAGTAACACAGATCTCTCTGACAGCTACTTCCTATTCAAGAATGTACTTTTTTGTCCTCTTTCAATAAAATATTTCCTTTTAAGAGTTTTAACTGATTTCATTAAAATGCAGTAGTAATTTTTCATTCTCTACTCCAATATCAATAATCACCATGAAGGACAAAATTATAAATAAAAGAAAAAATGAATTCCTACCACATTAAAGGAATTCTGGAGTAGAGGTTAAAAAATGGCTTTCTTAAAGAAACCATGGTTTTTATATATACGATGTCTTATTTTAGTATCAGATTTCACAGACCCTTGTGGGCTTTAAATACATATGTTTAGAAAAATGAAGTAATGACTGTGCTACAGTCAAAAATGTACTAAACCCAAGAAAAACATTGCCACAAAATGTGCAATGTATAAAATGAAAAAAACATCCCACCCTTCCAAATATTCTTGGCTTCAAGGTGGGTGAAGCTTACCTCAAGGAAAAAAAATTGTTAAGGTGGAAAGTAAAGTGACTATGTTGAACAAGACATAGTCAATAATCACTGAATGCCTTTTGGCCTCTAAAACTTAATCACTCTACACAAGGGACCTGTATGAAATTACCCCAAGTTCTCTTGTTTAATTTGGCTTTGTAATTGGCCAGTCTCCACAACTTTCCCTGCAGTGTTTTAAGAATATCTTGTGTGTGCATGTATGTGTTATTGATATACAACTGGTTAGTCAAATACAAAATAAAAAATACATGCCAACCCACCCCACCCACCCCCCAAAAAAGCTACAGCTATTTTTAAAAACATTCAGCTCCACCAAGTTTCATGCCCTCATATTATTTACACTGGTAGGAACTTCCAGAAGTTATCCAGACCAACCTACTGCTCAAAGCAGGGCCACTTGGATCCCAGCCTTGTCCACTCAAGTTTTGTGCAATCTCCAAGAATGGAGACTTCACAGCCTCCCTGGACAACCTTCCTCCCGTGCTCAACTGCTCTAACTGGGAAAGTATTCTTCTTAGTATCAAATCAGAATGTTTCATGTTCCAATTTGTGTCTGCTGCCTCTGATTCTTTGCTTCTCATGCTGTCACTACGCAATCTCCAAGAAAAGCCTGTGTTCCCTACACACTCCCATCAGTTAGCAGTGGAGTGCCATGGGATGCTCCTGAACATTCCCTTCTGCTGTGTGAACAAGCCCAGCTCTCAGCCTCTCCTCATATACGATATGCTCCAGCCTCCAGTCATCTTGGTGAACCTTCACTGGACTCTGATGTACCAATCTCTTCACTAGAACAGAGGGCCCAAAACTGGATACAGTTCTTCAAATGCGGTCTGAAAAGTGCTGAGCAGAGGAGAAGGATCAGTTCACTTGGCCTGCTGGCCACAATCCTGCTAACATAGCCCAACATGGGCTTGCCCTTCTTTGCTGCAAGGGCACATTGATAGACTAATAGCTGCCTTGTTAACCATGAGAACTCCCAGGTAACTTTCTGCAAAGCTGATTCCTGCCCCGTTAGCCCCCAGCCTATACCACCACAGATTACTGTGTTCCAGATGAAGAAGTTTGCTTTTGCCTGTGTTGAATTTCACAAGGCTGCTGTCAGCACAGTTTTCTGCTGTTTAGATCCCTATGAACAACAGTCCAGTCTTCAATGTACCTACTGCTTCCTCTAAACCTGCTGAATGTGCACTCTGTCCCATATTCCAGGTGTTTAACAGCAACATTACCAGTAACAGCCTTGGTATCAATGTGTGAGCAGCACCACCTAGTAACCAGTCACCAACTGGAGTTAACACCTTTGATCAAAACACATTGGGGCCTGAAGTCAAAGCGAATTTCCACCTATCTTACTGTCTGCTTATTGAGTTCCTATGTCATTGATTTGCTGTCAAGATACTATAGAAAACGATGCCAAATGTCTTCCTGAAGCCAAGGTAGAAGATACCCACTGCTGTCATCTCATGCACATAACCAGTCATCTGAACATAGAAGGTAAAGAGGCTGGCCAGGTATGATTTGCCTCTTCTCACTCATACTAGCTTTCTGCCACACTTGCTAGATTTTTTGTGCATTATAATGAGTGATTCTCATTCACCAAGGAAGATAAAACAGCCTTCCTGGACCATTTTGCCCATAGTTTGACCAAGGCAGTCACCAACCTTCATACATTCAACCAGACCTTCCTTGTTCGCGTGTAACAAGTCAAGGAAGGACATCACCTGCATCAAGAAATTGTCTTTCAGGAACGCCCTGGCTTGCTTGTATTCCCCACAACTACTGTAGTCTGCAATAATTGCAAGGTGCCCAGCAGTTACTTTAAGGCCTCATCAACTTCTTGGCCAGATGGTCAGCAGCAGATGTTTACCCCAGCACTACTCACGTTGTTCTGCCTCAGGCTCAGTACTCATTCCAGGGCAAAGCACTGTGCAGTCCCACACCTCCTTTGCATGCACTGCCCCTCTTTATCAGCCTGCATCCCTCCATCTATGCACAGTAGCATCTCATGTGTTTGTAACCCTAAGGTGCTCTGAAAGTGTGCAGAGACTGCATAAAGAATGTACAACATTTCTACAATTATGTTTTTCCCCAGACACTTCCATGATGTTCCCCATGCCTTTACTTCTCTTTAAATTCCAGCAACCTTCACATTAAGTAGCTGCTTCAAAGCCCTCCAGAAAAGACTGAGATTGTCAGCAAAGATGCCTTTGGCACCCTCCATCTTATGAATCCTGTCCCTATTCAGTAGTCCTTATTCCTCAAAGGGGGTGCTATGGCTTTGCCTGTGACACCAGTCGTGCAGCCAGAGCTGGACTTGATGGATGTGGTCTCTGCCACCTGAGCATTTCCAGCTCACACGGAGGATTGAGAAAAACACCAACTGAGCATTTGTGCTCTTCGCCCTTGCCACCAGAGCTGTGCAGTTACTTTTAACATACTTGGGCTCATCCCAGTAGTATCACAGAAACGACATGGATGAACACCAAGGGGCGAAGCCTGAGACCCTCAGAGATGTCCATCTGCAACATCTGTGATTCAAGTACTCAACAAGAAATAAACCTACAAGTACACGAGCTTGGAAGATGCATCTTGATATGATCTCAAAAAACTGTCAAGTAAATGTCTCAACCTTCATCTTCCTCTTCATGTACACAACAGGAGGCTGAGCCTCAGCTGGCTCTGACTGTCTCCTCTGTCAATCCAACCGACCTCCCTCCAGTGCACTACACCTATCCTTCTTTGTAGGCAGTGAAGCTTTCTTCTATTGCCAGAAGTCCTAAATTTCCATCTTCCCAATCTTAGGAGTCTCACCACAGTGAGCATATGAGTATTACAAAGGTAGTCCACAACCAGTAAGTAGCCAACAAAAGCCATCTGTCAGAACTGACAGAGTCAAATGCCTCCAAAGGCTGGCCCTGACATGCTGCAGCGTACCACCAAAGTTCCCAGAAACAGGAGCTCCCAAGAGATTTTCCCTGAAGCTTGCTCAAGGAGACTGGAAACTTCTGCAACTGCTCCTTGTCTGATTAGCTGCCTCTGCTGGAGATCTGCAACAAAGTGACAAAATATACAGCAAAAGAACAACAGGACTTCTGAGCTGCACCACCCACAGAGGAAGCCCATGCAGCATCTGACAGTGGCTTCATTAACTCTGTTGCACAATGAAACAGGGAAAAAAAGAGGAAGAACAAAGTGTTGCCAGAAAACCACTGTGAGCCAGGCCTAGTTCAGAAGACTGAGTAGGATTCCTACTTTATCATTGTATACCAGGACCATAATCCTGATGCAAGTCACAGCTTCCAGCCACACTCCTCCCCTGACTGATTAGAAGAATTTTCAGCCTTTCTTATCATCCACAGCAGGGACTTCTGTTACCACAGCTGTAATGGTTACAAGACACCACCCTGCAGTTATGCCAGCAATAGTGCATTTCTATACCTTTTTGTAAGGTCACAGAGCAGTTTCTGCTTTCACCAACAAGATTTACACCAGGACTAATAATGGACTCATGTCACTTTCTATCAGCTCTGCCACTCAAAACAGCAGCTTGAGTGGCTTCCCTCTAAGGCAGACCACATGTCCCCCCCTCCGTGATATGTTCTCCCCCCCCACCCCTTTTTTCTTTATTTAAAACTTGATTATTTCCCCAAACAGCCATTTGAATGTTTCTGCCAGCATCCAGGGAAGTAGGCAGCCCAGAACAGGAAAAGCAGCTTGGAGAGAACAGGATTATTCTTTCGACTACAATATTGGTTTACAGTAACTGGAGAAGGATGGCCTCAGACTGACACAACTGGTTCCCATTTCAGACTCCTCAGAGCAAGGCCTGTATTTCACCTTTTGTCAGCTCAGGCACTGCGATCCCTCCAGCCGCTCCCGACCTCACGTGCCAGATGCAGCTGGCTCGCCTCAGCCGTAACCCCTTGGGCTGCTGCATCTGGCGCCGGAGGACGCAGAGGAGGGGAGAGGAGGGGGTACCACCCTGCTGAGGGAGAGCAGAATTACCAAGCTTGATGGAGCCCCACACGCCCACACTTCCTCCACTGGAGCCTTTTGTCGTGTTCCTGGCTCTCTGACATGATCTCGATGCAAGTCGCTGCCACTAAAGCCAACTGCAACTAAATTTTTAAAACTTGAAGATGGGCATATGAACATACAGCTCCTTCTTCCTTCCCCCAGTAATGGAAACAAAACACAAAAGGCAAAGGACAACATGCTGTTAAGACCTATCTGAATTAAATTCTAAAAGGCATGTGATGTATGTCAGTGAAAACTCTTAAATTATGGCAAGATTTAACCACTTAAGGAAATAATAAGAGCACTGCCAAGCAAAGTACTATATAAAGAACTTTACTAAGTACTACACAGTTTAAAACTATTCTTTATATTTTATGAGAATTATTGATTCATTTTTTCATATCAGAAATCTTTAAATCTTTAACATATTACTGAATGTTGAGCTACCAGGCTGTAATGTGACATTACTTTATTAAACAATATTTCTTCCTGACAGAAACAAGAGCGTGAAAGTAAATTGCTATGCTGAACTTTAACTGATTCCTTTTTTTTCTTTTTTACCATCAAAAATCCTACTCAGTTATCATAATCAAACTGGCTCAGTAACTTTGCCTCTTCTTAAAAACTGACGCATGCCAACATGCTGGCCTGCCAGAGTTTACGATGCTATTTGAGCCACACCACCCACCTGCCTAAGTAATCAGTCCAAATCAGTAAGAGAGTTCTTAATGCTTATTATGATTTCTTTGGAAATTTTTACCTGGAAATAATGTATCTATTCATTGAATGGCAATGCTGAAACCAAAGTTGAGTTATTTTAATATGGGAATTTTACCACTTTCACTTGATGGAAAATAATTTCAAGGGTTTTGGTTAGTACATACGACCTCTTTCTGTCAGTTAAAAATTTTAAGTTTGCTGGTAAAAGCATTCAGCTACAGATTCCTCAGCCACAGTGAACTTGCTTGGACTTCACTCCTTTTCATTATTTTTTTCTCTTATTTTCTTTTCTGTCTGCTTTTCTTCAGTTTTTTCCCTTATCTTTTTTTTTTCTTCTCAATCTTCTCTCTATTTTTATTCCTCACTTTTTTCTCTCTCCTATTGTACATTTTTCTTTCCCTTTTTAATTTCTCTCTTCTTTCCTTCCCTTCTTCTCTGTTTTGTTCATTCTTTTCTGCTTGCTTTGTTACTTTTCATTGTTTTCTCTTTTTTCTGTATTATTATTTTCTTTCTTACATTTGTCTCTTTTTTCTCCCTACTTTCTTATTTTCCCTTTTCTCAGTTTGAGTTTTCTCTTCTTTTTCACTTCTCTCTTCCTTCTCCTTTATTTTTTTCCTTCTATCTTTATTACTCTAATTTCTCTTCTCTTTACCTTATTTGTTCCCCTCTTTCTCCCTTTGCTTTTCCTTTCTTTCCTCCTGTGGTGGGTTTGCCTTGGCCAGCAGCCAAATGCCCACCCAGCCTTTCCCTCCCCCTCGCCAACAGGAAACAGGGAGAAGAGGGGATGAAAAACCTGCGGGTTGAGATAAAGACATGGAGATTGCTTACAACTTACAGTAAGAGACAAAACAGAGTCAACTTGATAAATATACATTTATTGCCAATCCAAAATGATTTGGGTAGAAAGAAATAAAGACCAAAAATATTTAAAACAACAGCTTTCCCCTTACAGGGTCAACTTTTCTCCTTCATTCCCAATTCTTCTACGTTTCCCACACAGAATTGCACTGAGGGATAGGGGTTACACTCAGTCCACCACTGCTCCTCTCTGCTACTTCTTCCTCCTCACAGTTTTTGTCTGCTCCAGCCTGGATGCTCTGTGGGCAACACCTCCTTCAGGAAATAGCCAAATGTCCCAGTGTCGTGTCCTCCACAGGCTGCAGTGCAGATATCTGCTCTGGTGTGGCTCTCCATGGCCTGCAAGGGATCCTCTGGTGCCCACAGAGTGCCTCCTTCCCTCCTTCTTCTCTGGCCTTGGTGTTCACACCACTGTTCCACACTCTGTTTTTTACCCTCTTCTGACTGAGTGCTGGTTTTGCCTTTACTTAAATATGCTATTCCAGAAGCACCACTATCTCAGCCTCAAGGCTGTGTCTGGCCCTGCAGCCCCACACTGCCAGAGCATTGTCTTGAACACCTCTTCATTCTGTCTTTTCATCTTCTTTTATTTCCCTTTCCTCTCTCCTTTATCTTTGTACTTTCCCATCTTCTGTCTTTGCTTCCTCTCTTCTCTCTTCCTTACTCTTCTTCCAGTATCTTCTCTCTTTCTCTCCTGCCCTCCCGACCTTCATCCTATAACTTCATGTTCTGATAAAAGAATCATATTTCTTTTAAAGCAGAAATATAAAATAATACTAAACCATTTTTATGAAGCAAGAACAATTGAAATCCCAACATTTAACTTTAGTTTTGTCCATTTCAATTCAAAACCAAAGAAAGTGCACCATATCTTATGCCTTTTTATTCACCGAAGTTTGGGTAAATCTCCACAGTTTCTTTGTTCCTTCTCTCCAGTTTTCAATTAGGACATAACTTCTAACTGAAGGAATTCAGAATTTTGCAACTGAATGTCAAATTCTGGCACAATTATGCAGAAGCCACATGCTTATTTTTAACATCCAAAACATTGCAACCAATCCAAAAAGAGAAAGCTAGAACATAAAAGAACAACCTATTTCTACACCTTCAATTCACATTCAATCAAAAAAGAATAAATTCTAAAGTCTGTCATATCATGTGAGAGAATAAATGAATAAAAAGAATCATTCCTTTCCTTACAGAAGATTTTTCTCATTGAAGAGTCAATCAGAACTTGAGAATGTTTTACTCAACCACCAGGCAGAAAAATCAAACATACAAAGAATAAGGAAGCTGGGAGTAATCATGAATATAATTAGATCTGAAGCAAATTATTGTTTTCTAGTAATACTTATTCCTAGAAAAATAGTTCTATAAGCAAGACTGTATTTTCACCCTAAACACTAAAATAAATGTAACTTCTACAACTTTGCTGACTAATACATGCCAATTATGTGCATAAAATATTTTTGTTAAGAGCCCTTGCCTGTAAGAAAAACACAGAATGGGCAATCAGAGTACACCCTGTACCTTTACAAAAATAGCAATGTATGACTCATTGTATTGTGTCAAATTAAAATATTGGCATTGATGTGAAATGTTTAAGTTATACTTGTAGTACATAAGGGAGTTTAACTTGGCAAAACAGCATAGTAAACTTTTGTCCTTCCCTCAAAGGACCAAGCAGATACTTTTATTTTTGTGTTTTAACTTACTCCAGCTGTTGCAAATTAGTCTATTAGTAGATCTCCTTATTCCTCTTTGACTTAAGATAGCTCCTTAAGTCTGGAACTGGGAAACTTATGTTTCTATTTAACTTAAAAATAGAAGTCAATCTAATTTAAAAATGTCACATACAATGTTTTCAAATTATAACAAAAGAAACCATCAAATACAAAATATAGCATTGTTAACAAAAATAAAAATTTCGGACTAGTCACTTTTGATAGCCACATCATTCCACCTGAAAGGAAGCTTGCTGAACTCCTTATTAAAGCCCCTTCGAATGAAGGAGAAGAGCCACACATGCCAAACAAACAAAATAATGTGGATCACAAAAAAAAAATTCAGTTGTTGCCCAAAATTTCTTTCTGTTTTTAATAAAAATTGAATGAGAAGTAGAATATTAAATTAATTAACAGTACCAATTGTCATTAATTCCTGGATTGTAGCTTGGGTAGAAACAATCCTGTACCAACACTAGTTTATATAGTTCAGTACATCATTTGACTGAATGATATTTTGAAGCAATAGTTTACATTTATATCAGCTACTACTACAAACAGAGAAACATCAATGATTGGACTGGGTTTAGTGATGTTGGCTTTGGATGAAGGGTATAGTTAGGAGTACAAATATACTTTGAAGCTGCCCAATTTTCGGTGGTCAAGGAAAGATTCCCTGATACAAAACATGGAGCTTTTAAGAAAACAAAGCAACAAATGAAAGCAAAACAACAACTTCCTGCTTGTCATATATTCTTTAAGGTATCTTCTCAAAAACCATCTTCCTGTCACTTATGGATCATAGGGTTTGTTTTTTCCCTTTGCAACAACTGTAGAGGACACGTTATTTTTTATACAATGATTTCATGTTTGATAATGCTTACTCAAAGTATTTAGCAGTCTAGCAAACAAAAACTCCAGGTGTACTGGCAACACAAAAAAAAAAAAAAAAAAAAAAATAGAAAGGAATAGCAAGTATTAGGGGCCATTTGCAAGAGAGAATAGTTGCCTGGATCCATACTTGTTTTATTTTATTTGCTAATTAAATATAAAAGCATGGCAGTGAATCTCTGAATGGTGTATCTCCAAGGATTCTGATAGCAAATAACTGTATCTTAAGCAAGCTTATTGAAACATTAATGATGCAGCAGTAGCTATGGATGCTGCAAAATCCTAAATAGGGTGACTCAGCTATGTGCACTTGTTTTTTTCTTGCTGGAAGGTAGTACTTACTGAAAAGAGCTACTAGAACCCATTTTCCTTTCCTCATATTACAAATACAATGAAAACCAAAGGAAATGAAGGAGAAATCAATTTGTCCTCTTTTAGCTATTGAGGGCAAACAGCAGAACAGTCCTTGAGGAACATTTGAGCTCTTTCCCATACTCAGCTCTTGGAATAACTGAGCAAAGGATGTATCTGATTATAATTTTGTGATTTACAATTTATATGCATGTAAGGGGATGTGTATATGTACAGTGGTGAATTCGTGTCTGTAGGTGTTGTTTACATGTTCAAGCCCATAAACACAATTTCATACGTGCAGTTTTTAAGTTCTTTTATTTATACTTTCCTTTGAGGTATACATTTTGGTCCCCAATTCTCTTTTTAATATTGTAAATATCTGTCAGCCATACAATTACTGGTTCTAGCACACAGCTATCATAAAACAGACTCAGTGACAAATGCAGAGTTCATTTGGATTACAAATAGAAGACAGCTTTCTAAACTGCTGAACGAAAAATCAGATCTTGAATAAAACATTTCTACTTCACATGACAGTACATAAGCAAGCAAAATATGTTCAGGTACTTTTTAAATTCTGTTTTGAAATTACAAGGATGCATGTAATTTAATTTCACAGTAATTAAGACTACCTATGAGACTCAAATAAAATGGAATTGCTATCAGTTAGCCTTACAAAAAAAAAGAATTCCTGTATGTAAAAAAAAAAAATCTGCATAGTTATATCTGATCTTTTTCACTGTCCTCAGACAGTGAAATTCTGAGGCTTTTTTGGGGGCCTGATTGAATAAAAATGTACTGCAAAATTTTAAATTAAATGTGCCAGTGCATAGACATCAATCTCTCTAAAAGAGAACTACTAAATTTCTCAGCTCCTGCAACATGAACAGCAAAAAACCAACCAAACAAAAAGCCCACTAAAAAACCAACCAAACAAAAACCTCATAGATTTTTCTGTGGTTTTTCCCCTTCAGTTAAGGAATGGTTTAATTACAGGTAGACTGAAACATACGCACCCATATCTTTATAGAAACATAAAGACATCCACAGCAAACTGCTCCAGAGAAATAAATTATTACTAGAAAATGATGCTTTCATAGAAAGCCTGACAATGTTTTCTCCTTTCACATTCAAGTAAAACAGATTTAATTCAGTCTGCCAGAAATGCTTCTGCTCTGTGAAAAATATGCTAATGATGAAAATAAGGACTTGACAATTTACTGAATACTAAGCGGAAAATCTGTAATGAATTGCCTGTGTTGTAGTCTTCAGTTTAGTCTCTTTTTTTTTCCCCTCTGAGTTGCTATGGAATACTAGAAATAGCATAAAGAAGATTATACTATTTTGTGGGATGTTGTGCATGTCCCTTAAGACAGAATGCTTAGAAATAAAGACAAAAGTCAGCTGTGGGATAAATGAAATTCAAAGCAGTAATAAATAAAAGGCTTAAATACTAACTTTTCAATGTAAAAGGGAAATACAGAGAACAAAACAAATGCCAAAAAAATTCAAGCCCAACAAATAAATCTCAATCAGCAACTAGCAAGTTGAAACCTAGAGTAATTCATTTTACACCTGCAAGGAAAAGCAGCTTCTTAGGTTACTTGTATGGTGCAACAAAAGCTCATAAATCCATTAAATGCGGGCATGTCTTCAAGTTCTCAGCCAGACTTCAATTTTCACTGCAGGTTTTAAGCCTTCAAGAGATTAAACTCTTCTCCTAAGCATGTTTTACCAGAGTGTACATTCAAAAGGTGACTCCTTCTAGCTGAAGTGCCTGTATCCTTCTGTGTTTGAGATTTTTATATATATGGCTGGTCCTGACAGCTTGTGTGTTGAACTGCATTTGTCCAAATATTACCTGAAGTAAATCCAGTAGATTAGTCTTGCCTTTTCCAAGCACAAGAGAGCTGTGCAAGGTTACTGGCTACTCAGCAAGATTCTTACATTTTGCCCACAACCAGCATCAGTTATATATATTAGTTATATCAGTTGCACTGATATTAAGCTTTCTTCCTTCTGATTTTTATTTCAAAACCAGTGACTTATTACCTCTGTACCTTAGTGTTAATATGTGGTAGATCTTCACTTCAAGAAGGAGTGGATGGAAAGACAAACACATTCTGTCAACTTCCAGTTTTCCTAGAATATTTTTGAAAATTTTGTGTCTGGACAACAACAGACAACTATTTCTGGAAAGCTCTTCTATGTCCTTGCTTCTCTTAAAGGGATGTCAGCAAAACAAAAAGTTTTTAAGGCAGTAAAATCAGAGAACACATTTAATCTACCTACCTTTCACACAGTCATACAACTGCAGCCAGGCTTTGGAAAAAACAAAAGAAAACAGTCTGTAGACTAGAAAACTGCATCTCTTCAGTAATTTTTTTTTAAATTGATTCTTAATGCACTACACTATAGGAAACATACTGCACACACAAAACAAAATAACCACCAAAACAAACAAAACCCACCCCAAACAAATAAACCAACCCTAAAACTTTCACTGCTGGAAGGATGGACTGAAGATATAGTAAAACTTTCCTGATGTAACTTCAGAGAGTATCTGATTGTTTTGAATGCATTTAGGTCTCTTGGATATCTTTATTTAATTTCTCTTTTTGAAAAAGAGACACTATTTTTAATGCAGAATTACTCTTCAAAGTACCGAAACATTTAAGAAAAAAAGATCTGTAGCACACAGTGTAGTTACACTGTCTAAGAGAAATATGGGAAGACAGATAGGACACAATATACGCTTTTGGTAACACCAATTTATAATGTATAAGGTTTCTCTTTTCAGCAGCCTTAACTACATTGTTGCTTTTCAGTCTCTTTCCATAGTAGTCTACACTGAGAGACACAACACAAGAAAAAGCCAACATGAATGCTTACATTAAACATAAAAATATATTGATAAAGGAATCACTACACTATGAAAAGCAACAATGGAATTGTTAACAAATTTATATTATCTAGTCACAGCTGATGTCCACCTCATACTTCAAAATAAAACAATCTTTAACAAGTGATGTCATGACTGCACAAAACTAGTAAATCTTTTAAGATCTCCACGGTTATATGTTATTTTTTACATTTAAGTGGCTGGATCTCCACTTGCATTAAAAAAAGGAGTATCCTTAACATTAAATGAATGGAGGTCTTAATTTCAGAATATTAGGCTGTGATATGGAGGAAGGGTGCACTTAAACATAAAAAAATTTTGCAATACAGATCTTTAGAACTTTAAATGTTTATCACATCACAAAATCTAACTATCATAATTTTTCCTATTACAGGTAAAAAATATAAACTTTTAAATTTTTGACATATCCTCTGAATTACTATAAACTTGAATATTTAAAAATTGTACGGGTCACTCTCCCTTACCAGGAAAGCATCAACCAAATAAGAAGAAACTTCATACAGCTTTATACCACAGATTAGGCTTGTGTGGAAGGAGCAGAAACCTAAATAGCACAAGTAAAATAAAAATAGCTTAATAGCACCTAGGAGACAAGTGTGTGACACAGACTGGATTCCTGTTTTCCCAATCTTTGCAGATACATTTTGCAGAACTGTTAATAGATGGAAAGCAAAGAGGTTTATGGCAAATCTTCAAAACACATTAAAAAAAATCAAGCAGGATTTCCTATTTCCTATAATTTACATGAAAGAAGGAAAGCTGATTACCGTGTCTGTTTTAGCACCCAAATACACAGGAGTATTGTACCAAATGGAAAACTGAAGTCCTGAACACTGAAAGGGCAAAAGTGCATATGGAAAAGTAAAAGCAACATGCTAATCTTAAAGAAAAGACAATCAACTGTTCTAAAATCTCAGCTGACCTAAGAATGCAAGAACAAACTTCAACATGATGACAAATCAAGTACAAAAGAGGAAACCATATGAACTTTTCTAAACCATCAGTTGAAGGTTCCAGACAAGGCAAAAAAATGAAATTGCTTTATTTTCTCAAAATTTTGGTCCTGGAACCAAACTAAAGAAGAACGCTTGATTGGCCCAAGTCGGAACATGCAATTAATTACTGGGACGTTTACAATATAACACTTGAGAAAACTTCAGGCACAGGGAATGGAGTTTGACTCTGCAAAGGAAGGGAAAAAGGATGACAGAAGATTAGGGTAACTGGAGACCATGGGGTGGGTGACCTTGTATGAGGAAAGCCGGAAGATTCATCTTGCAGAAACTCGTGGGACACAGGGCTGTGTGTAGATGGGAACTAGTAGATACTGTATAGGCAACACCAATTTAATGGACAGGACATTGGGAATGAAGGAGAGACAAGGACCAGGTAATATTCTCAGCTCTACATTTAGCTTTGATAAATATTACTTTGCTTCTGTCTCCACTCTCTTTTTACATACGCTCAATTAATACTCTTATCAGTAAGAACAGTATCCTCCAAAGTATTCTGTGTCATAGTCAAAAGCTACTTACAATTTAAGCTATGCCATTCATCATCTGAAACTCAAAATTAAATTCACATCTTAATTATAAAGATAATTTTATAAGAACCACTGACAATGCAGACTGATTTCATTGGACTGTTTATTAAATCCCTAGACAGAGACTCCACTGTCCTGTGAAGGAAAGAAGAGCAGCATTTAAACAAATAAAACGCTCTAGACAATTTCTAAAATACTAAAATATGGAAAAAAGATTAGGATAATGGTGGCTTAGGCAAAAAAAAACCCAAAAAACATTTCGGGTAGCTAAATGTCTTATACTGGAATATAGGTGTATCTTACAGGTATACACAATGGAAGACTAACCATGACTAAAAAAAATTCTTCATCTTTGCAATTCAGTGAGGGAAAGCATTAGAGGTTTTATTGTTTTACATCTGTTCTACATCTCACTCAAAACCAGTTTTCTAAATCAATACAAAGGTGGGATTACTGCTGTCCAGATATAGGAAAGTTTTAAACAGTAGGGTAATCACAATGCAGCAATATGCAATCAAGAATTCAAAACCCTGATCTTAGGCTTGAGTTAATGCCTTAGCTGTTCTACGGCTACATCACTATCAAAACCTGAAATTATCACAGAGATGACAGACGTGGGATTATCCAAGTTACAGTTCCAATGCTGGAATGCAGTACAGAAAACCCACCAGTTTTTACCAGGTTAAACTGCACCACACATAACAATGCTGGGAATTGCCTAGGCAAGAAGGAGCAAGCCTGAGATTTTCAGCTAGCAAATTGCTGCTATCAGAACTGCCTACCAAATTAGGTGGTCTGTTGCTACACTGGAAAGAACAGCATTTCAAAGACATGTCTGAAGTGAATTTATGCAGAAAGACAGGTTGTACCGAAAGTTTGTTTCTTTCACTGCTCTACAGCCAAAAGCCACATCTGTAGAAGCATGAAAATCAACCTAATAATGCCAGGCAAGAGAATCTGAATAGCTTTCTCCCTCTCTTTCCATCACGGCTTCCTTTCAGTCCATTACAGGGAATAACTATCTTCAGACAAAACAATACACTCCCTTCAGCTGAAGAGGCTCCCAAATAAATTCTATCAGACATACGCAACCACAGAAGCCTCCTAACTGTCTGTGCTCTTCCGTTGGCAACCACAGCCTCAAGACAAAAACTGTGGTTCTTTCAATTAAATTTTTAAGTGCTTTTGGTAATTGTAGGACATTTGGTATTTTTCTTTTTTAAGTGAAAGATAAAAACTGTGACTTAATAATTATGAACTACAATGACATCTTGGAATGACTTTACAGAGAAAGAAAGTAAAAAATTCTCTCTATATATACACACAATGAAACAAAGAACCTGAAAATGATAAACAACAGAAGACAGTTGCCAGCTCATTTAGCCTATTTACAGAAACTGCGGCATTCAGAAGGGATTTTTTTAAGTCAATAGCTCTAAGGATGAAGTATGCAAAGGCTTAAAGAGACACTGTCAAAAAGATCAAAGGATTTACAAGTGATGGTAATATTTTCAGGAGACCCCTCTAACTTCAAAGCTAAAGACAGACCCTGCACGGATCATGTGTTTTATTCCATTGATGACTCCACTCTGCAGTTCAAAGTGGGTTTAATTCTAGCTAACCCACTAGTTTCGTATTTTTGCACAAAGACTGTAAATCTAGTAAGAGTGTCTTTGAGATTTATTAGGGTCATACTCTGTGCTGCTTTCCTAGGCTCAGAAGACTTAATATGTTATGATATCATTCATGATAAATATTATCAACACTGTGGAGTGCAGAAGAAACAGCACTATTGCCAGTGCCAGTGGCAAGCATCTCTTCTCAGTCTTCTGAAAGACTACTGTCGCAAGAATAAATCAATAGATAGCTTAGTCTTGCAAAGAAAAAGGAAAAATATGCAGAGGAAAAAACAGGGGAAGAGGAGGAGACATGACTGATGCTCTGATTCCCATAGCTGAAATTAAGACCAACAAAAAAATCAAGCGAAAGAAGTTTAAGATTCCTACTGGAAAATGGAAAACAGAATGAGACAAAGCAACTCTTATAAAACTCTTCTATGAATTACCTGAACAAAATAATGCCATGGTCAAGTCAGTTGATTATACAGAAGCCAATTACTCCAGCTGAATAGCAAAAACATTATGAAATTATCCCATTCCAGCGTTCACAGTCCTGAGTCTAATGGAAGAGGAAAGAAAATAGCTAGCATAGCTGTGGGCTAAAGTTGTACTCCACGAAATTAAGCAGCTTGTCCCATTTTGAAAGTTTATTGGCTTTAAACTTGTACTGAGAATCTTTGGCTTTCATCTTATCCAGGCAAGTCAATTTCCCAGCCTCACCACGCAAAGGAGAAAGGGAACTACAGAAAGCCAAGACATAATCTAAAGTTATTAGCATCAAACATTTATCAGAGTTTGGCTGGATATCCTCACCTAGGACTCAAACAATGTGTACGGCCCAAGAACTAAGAATTGTTCTAGAAAAATTCATAGAAAAAACATGGATCAAGGGATTTACTAGTTGATTTCCCTAATTCAAGGCAGGATCAACCAAATCTACGCAATTCCTGACAGACACATCGCTACACTGGGTTGTGGTGAGACCTACCAACCTTTCACATCTCTTCCATGGCTCATGATAGGAATTAATGATTCTGCTAAAAAACCACCAAACTTCATACTTTCTAATTGGCATCTTCTCTTTCTAGAATTCAAAGGCCTTACCTCTTGTTCTGTCCATAACAGACACCCAGGATAACTTACTCCTTAACTCTTTTCCCATATTTTGTGTAGCTGAAGATTTACTATGCCTATACTCAATCTTCTCTTCCTTAATCCAAACAAGTAATTCATACCAGCTTCTGTCTTATTTTTATCTCCCTGATAATTTTAAGTGGTCTTCAGTTCTATTCCTCACAAAAGTGCAGTGCTCCAGAGTGGAACAGATAGCTTACTTCTGGTGATTCTACAGGCAATTTCCAGGTAATGACAAAAAAGGACAAAACCAAGAGAAAAGAAAGACAGGGACAGAAAAGCATCTGGCAAGTTTCTGGGACTGTACTAGGTTGACTTGAACCCGTGGGGAAGAAGCAGCTAAAACACTGAGCATTCATGAAGGAATGATTCTTCATTTTTAGGAAAACAAGGGAGAACACAAAAAGAAGAAAAAGGGCTTCAGGAAATGAAATTTCAGCAAACTCACCCACACAACATGCACAAAGAAATTTCTGTAAGCACACCAGCAGAAAAGAAACTGACTTGCTCTTCCAAGAAGGGGCTGGCACTGAGTACTTACACTCAAAGCACAGGAGTTCTAATGCCTAATCAGAAATGTGTCTATGATTAGACAGCTGCTAAAACCAACACCAGGAACAAACACAGAAAAATTAATTAGATGATAATTAAATAAATTAGGTATTCTCACATCAGTTAAATGTGCTGAAATTCACCATAGGTAATTAAAGATAACTGGATGAGCCTCAGAATTATCAATAGTAATTTTTGAGAATTTGTAGAAGATATCAGTGATTCCGAAAGAACGGAAAACAGTGAGTAGTTTTAAAAAAAATTGAAAAAAACAGGTCCAAAGAAGTAGAGATGCAGCAACTGAATTTCAATTCCCCCAAAATATGG
The DNA here is from genome assembly GCA_024734555.1 of Trochalopteron elliotii. Taxonomy (NCBI): domain Eukaryota; kingdom Metazoa; phylum Chordata; class Aves; order Passeriformes; family Leiothrichidae; genus Trochalopteron; species Trochalopteron elliotii. Next base: position 4,485,910 of record JANPWX010000043.1, read on the forward strand.
AATAAAAATTATTTGGAAGTATTTAGCAGATAAGAAGTTGAGTAATACATAGGCCTGTCACAAACAAGTTACCTCAAATCTATCAAAATATTCTTTGTGCCATAGCAGCAGACCCTGTAGCTAGAGAAGCAGCAGTAGGTATTATACAGCCCAACTTAGTAAGTTTTTGGTCACTGTTTCCCATGGACTTCCATAAGCTAAAAGAAATATAATGCTACAAAAGAAAACAAGTTCTATTAAGCTTGACACTAAAGCTTGGAAAAGCTGCATGCATGCTGGATGACAAGAGTACATTGTTAAAGCAATTTTACTGAATTTGAGAAACAGTCTGCAGAAAACCTAAATACAATTCAGTAAGGGAAATTTTAGCACTGAACAAGAATAAGTAACAAAAGAAATGCAAGATGGAAAACAACTAACGAGGCAGCAGCACAGGGGAAAAGGGGCACTGAGGCGAGAGTGGATCACACTCTGACTAGTTGTCTGTGTCACACTAACAAAATCAGCAAAAGCTCATGCTAGGGTGTATAGACAACAGGTGGTGAGCCTAGAAATTTACAGGAGGACAGGGAAATGTTTTCACGACAGGAAATCCAGAGCACTGAGCTCTGAAATGAGCCGCTGTCTGTTTTCCTTGTAAAGAGATTTCAGTGTCCAGGCATGAATGTTAAGTAAATACTTCTCTCTCCCCACCACCACTCACAGAAGAAAGTCACACGTTTGCTACATCCCTGAAAGATTTGCCTTCGAGGTTTTTACTCCTTCTAGGTAGCAGAAGAACTGTCTGCCTGCTGACTATTTTACAACCAACCAGCATTAACAAGAAAGATAATTAAGAAACAAAAATGTGTTGTTTCTTCCTCAAGATGTAAAAAACAAGGCAGGAGCATAACCTCTCACAGGGTATACAAGTAGAGTTTTTTGGTTTATTTTCTAACATATATCTGCTTTGTAAATTTGGAATTTAATCCTTTTGTATTTAATTATATGAGTAATACAAAAATAAATGTACAATTTGATGTCTTTATGGCAAAAAAAGAAAAAGGCTGAGTAGTCCGACAGTGTTTTTTTGAAGATTGAACATAATGACAATAAGATGGCTGAAAATTATACATTATTCTTTCAGATTTACTGTCACAGAAAAAGCTTTAGATTAATTAATGCTACAATATATATATGAAAAATGATGAAGACAATTAACCTCATTCATCTATAAATGGAAGAGTAGAGAGGAGATTTTTTTAAGAACTTAATGCAGAATTGCCAAGGTCCCACTGACAATGATAATCAGTATAAAGGAATAAGTAAAGTGTATTAGAATAGTAACATATTCCTGGCACAAGTCCAGACTTGGAAGAATACACAAATCAATACAGAATAAAATATGCTAGTGCCATTCTGCTGCTTATGGCCAGGTGACTGCACATCATAAATTTATATCCCTTGCTCATCTTAGCTGGCTGGAAAGACCATCTTTAGTAACAGCAAAGGCACCAACTGGCAGAAAGGTACTGAAAGAAATTGCAGAGCTGGATGAAGTGAACAGGAGACTCTAAATTCAAGTACTGTGAAAATCAAACATTACTTACATGCTGAGGCCCAATCAACAAATCTGTGTATGAAGTCAAACCCCTTGTTGGCTCCTATTATGAGTTAGACATCCAGGTAGCTCTGAAATTTTATCCCTAATCAATATTAAAATGCAGCAGAAACACAACTTTTACATGCAATCAGAAGTTAAATGAAAATCCAAATACCTCGAAATCAATACAGAATCAACATTTTCTCATTTAACGATAGCAGAATTTAGAATGTTTAGGCTAAGGAGTTCAGGATGAAAATGCTTCAAGTATAATGAACACTGAATTTTACTCTTCTCAGTTTTCTAGAACTCATGACCACATACAGCATCCTGCAGTCTACTACACTGTCACATATACCTGAACGTACCACGAATGAAAATCAGAACAAATCTGAATTTCTTTCCTATTTCTCTGTCATTCTCAGTTTCCTAGTAACTGAACAAATTAAAGATCATCTAGTCTGGAACCTCTTTAAAGGAATCTTTCTCTTCCTATTCATTCTGCAGCAATTAAAAAGGGCTTTGACTTTTTCTACATTTAAAACATAAAACATTGTCTTCATTCCTTTCCATAGGTTTTCCACTCAAAATTTTATTCATGCACTGATCATGAAAACAAGAATTTTTAGAATTAAAAAGCAATATTATTAGCAGGCATTAGAGCTCCTCCCATGCAATTGTCTCATATCACAAGACAAGAAGAAAGCAATTCATTCATTGCTATAAGAAACAGTATCTTAATAGAACAGATTTTCAAAACTGTGTTTTCTTGCATTTTTGTTGTTGTATGCAAATCACTGCAGTATAACACGTCTGGACATTCATTTTCAAAAGTTTTCATCCCCTTGCTCCCTTGGAATCATTGCCAAATATACTCAAAGCAATTTCTCAACAGGAACTAAAGCACTTTAAATCCGTAAAAAGTGGCAAATTCTATTTCACTTTCCATACCATCTCTTTTGCAATTTTATCAAAATATAGCTATTATGAGCATGTTATGAGACTGCCAACAAGGAAGTGCATGGTTATGCTGTGCAAACAATCACACAGATTGTGTTCTGTTCTGTTTCCTAGGAACAACAGTGAATTCAGTCCCATGATTACTTCTGGTTCACCTTTACATGGACTTTGAAGTTCTCTTGTTCCGAAGCTTAGGTTCCACACTGGAAGAACATAATTAAAGTAAAAGCACGTCTCCCTGTGCTTTGAGACAGCACCAAGTATTAATTTATTAAAACAGAAAATTTTACTATAATATCTGAAGAAGAGGCAATTACATCTTGTTGGAAATTCCCACCAGCCAACCAGTTTTTCCTTATTTTCACTTCCTGCCCAAGTTTGCACTTGAAGGTCACTAGAGGACCTAGCAAGTAGACAGTTACCTTTGAGAATAAAATGCTGCACATCCATCTGAACCAGGCAGCAATGGAATATAACTGATTGATTTCCACAGTCTCTGATAGCACATGTATCCTCTAAAAGGGTAATTATTACCACTTGACTCTACACCCAAAGTATGCTGTTATCAAGCAAACCAAGTTGCTGTATCAGTTACTGTATCCATGCTCTGCAGACACAGACCAGCTCCCAGTATCCAAACCTCTCTCTCCTTCCATTCCCAGTCCTTTATCAGCACAATCTCTGTTACCACAGGCAACACCAGCAAGTACTAACAATGATTTAAGTGCCAGAACACAAACTCAAGTGAGAAGTGCACCGAGCTTCATCCTGCACTTTTGTCCATGCACACAGTGGCAGAGGTAACCCAGCTGATAAGCTTCAGCCCTTAAGCAAAAACGAGACGAAGCACTGGGCTGTCTGAGCAAATGACACTGCCTTTCTCAAGACAGGCCACTGGACAGGAGCTGCCCCACAAACTCCTTTGGTAAGATACAAAGTTAAGACAGTCACTAACCTTTATAAGCATTGAACTAACAATCAAAACCCATCACCTGTATTTCCCACTTTGACACTGGAAATCAATTAAGCCACCACTTGAAGTTTTGTAAAGATTATACACCATTGCTAGATCGTTTTCAGAGAAAGCAGAAATACAGGGCATATAAACACTGACCTTGTTTCTTTTAACCCTTCTTTCTGAATGACTTCCAGTATTTGTTTTGCAGTCATTGGTGAGTTGGGATACTTTTCCAATGCCTAAAAAGAAATAATAAATGTAAGTGACAAGACACAGCTGTCCTGTGAATCTGAAAGGTTATGTGATTCTGCAGTTTTTATGCAGTCATTTGTAAAAGGCAGGGAACAATAGTGTTGAGACTGGAATCCTGTCTGTTGGAAGGCCAGATACAACCCAGGAAACTGCAGCAAGAAAAAGATTTACTTGCTGCTTTTGTACATCATCTGCTACATCTGCCTGGGAAAACTCTTACCAGGTTACAAACAAAAGAGTTGGAATATGCAATTGGTTTTAAGACACAGCAACAGATTTTCTTCTAGGCATGAGGGGAAATACATAAAAATACAAGAGCCAAAGGCGGGGGGGGTGGGGTGGGGTGGGAAACAACACTAGCACTTTTTTTGATTTTTATTACTTTAGACTTCTTTGAGGTCATTTGACTCTTCTACACTTGGCTTTGCCACAGCCTCAGAAAAAAATTGGCTAAAACCTTCCATTTGTAGACCAGGAGCTACTGTAAGAATTGACACAGTGGGTTTCAATTTTCAAATGTCTTTTTATTCTAAAAACAATGAAAAATGAAGCAGTCAGAACAGTCACAGCACACAAGATGCTACATGACAGAGTGCAGTATATTTTTCCAGTTCAGCTCAGTTTTCCACTCCTTTGCCTTTTCCAATTGAGCCCAAAGTAACCCAGTCCTCTTTACAGATAAAACCATCTAGTAAGAATTCTTCTGATTTTCCACTTCCTTTTTGTCCCCATCAGTTTTATGCTGTTAAACAAACAGCCACTCTTTTGCTCATGTAAAATACCAGACTGATAGCCCTGGAAAATGAAACCCTTCAATCAGCAGCAAAAGGTGCGGTAGAGGCGACAGCAATTGAGCTTCCCAGAGCATCTTGCCAACATATCTCAGCCAGAACTTGCATTTCTACCCTCTGTAACTGAAATCAGTTTGGTCTAATTCAAATCATCTTGAGCTTCTCTGCAGTAGATAACAAATAATGGAAATTGTGAAAGCAGCTACTACTATGTGGATACCTGCCCGCTAGGAACTAGAGACACCACCACATGATATCACACAAGTCAAACTGTGAAGGATGCTGGCCAGGGCTGTAATTCAGCAGCTCACCTAAAGCCAAAAACTGCCTACTCACTCCAGCTTGACCAGCTCAGCCCTTTCCTGCCATTTTACTGTTCCTGTTCTCTTTCACAGCCAAAACTCAGTTTACCAAATCCTTCAATTCTTTGCTACAGAATAGCTTTGTATCCTTCATCTTTCAGCTCCACAAAGGAAAAGGTATAGGTGAAAGTTACACTAGAAAGGTCAGGGAGCTGAACTGAGCTTATCTTGTGTACATCAATAGCCAAGATTCAAAAGGGACCCATCAGGAAAGGAAAAACAAAAGGTGATTTCAAAAGAGAAAGAAGAGAAGGTTGGAAAGAGTAAAAGTACAGCAGTGAGTAAAGATGGAAGAAACTCCACAGGGCTAGGAAAAGGGCCATTGCACACAAGGGAGGAGAAATGATATGATGTATTAGTGACAGAACAACAATGACACATTGGAGAAATGACAGCACGTATAAAGATTAAGACTAGGATGAGAAAAGATCAATGGTGTGAAGAGACAAAAATGGAAACTTTAACCTTCAGAAAGAAGACAAAGTATAAGGTAAAATGAGAATAAACCAAAATAAAGGGGAAAGAGAACCAAACTGGGAACATTCCAGAGGGCAAACTGGGAAGGACAGCAGAGGATACTACACTGTACTGGACACAGCTATGAAGGAAACTGTGTGCACTTGAAAGCGGGGTTACTCACTGTGGAGGATTCCCTGTTTCTCTTCCTGAGTACAGTCCCCTCAGCACACCTGGGCAGCTCCTCCCTGCAATTGAGAAAATTTGGGTAGCCCTGTCCCCTTCTCTACAACATCACATCCTACTCTATAAAGTCAGTAAAAGTGCCAAGTATTACCATGAGAGCTTGACAATAATGGGAAAGAAACAATACAGCTAAGCAAACATCAGAAGTCACCCTGTCCCGGACAATGGGAGAAGGAAGAGCAGTTTGTGCTGAGGAAGCTGCACTGAACTGGTTGTGGAAACAATGGCCAGACATACAGATACAGAAGATCATCTTCACCAAACGACAATGAAACCAACAAGTAGGATGCATAACACCACTACAGACAGTTTAATGAAACCCACAGGGCAGATTTCAAATACCACAGTATGAAGTGAACAAATTCAGGGTATAATGACAAATTGAAATGCAGACTGTAAGACAGGCTGAAAGTGCTGGAGTAAATAATTGCCCATTGTGTGGATTTGCTTTACTCTGGACAGGTAGGGTGGGCTGCAGTTCATATACCCCACAAATTTAGTTCTGTTCATATAACCTTTTAAACCCTGTTAATTAAAGAACTGTTCATACCCTAGCTGAAAAGCATCAATTCTCTGATTTAAATACTGCTTAAGTTGAAAATCCTGTTATTATGTATATGATTAAGTTTTCTTTATAGTAACAAAGATCAATTAGCAGAGAACCTTAGTAAGGATGCTTTTTTCTGCCCCTCCCACCATGCTGTCCAAGCTCATCATTGCTCCTCCCCTCCCCCCAGTTTTAGCCTAATCATTTATCACAATAAGAAAATAAAAATAATTACTGGTAAAAACCTTTCAATGATAATATAATTTTCTTCCCTCAGTTATGGAAAACAGCATCAGAGTATTATTAAAAATTCTGTGAGCTAATGAATACATTGAACTGTTAATTACATCAGTATCTCTTAACTGTTAATTAATTAGTATCTCTTGCCTCTGTATCTCACCACTAACACTGCTAAAAGCCTGCAATTCCTTCTGCATTTCTAAGATTTTTTAAAAATAATATTAGAAATTCAAACTGAATAACTAACTGTGCCTTAAGGCAAACAACATATTAAAATGCAGAAGGAATAGTTAAGTCATAGGCTTCTTGGTCAGACATAGTAATTCACATCAGGGGAGGAAGATCTAATTTGTTTTAAATATCTTTCTTATTCCTCCCACTCCATCCACCAACGCTCGTATCATATATGGGCAGTGACTAATAACGCTGAAATTAAAGCACACCAAAGTACTGTTGTGAAGAACATGACTATTTCAATATATTTCGTTAAGAAGGACAATGGCAGAAGAATGGTTTGCACTGACTGCAGCCTCTGTCACAGAAGACCAGATATTTATTCCTATTATTCCTGCTCTATTTATTCCTGCCATTCAACCATAGCCTTAAAAAGGGACAGCCGCTACATAACTGGGACAAATAATGTGATACCCATCAGGACAATCAGAAAGAGAACAGAAGTAGTCACTGCACAGAACACATTCTTGCTGTTCATTCGGACCGTGGTTAGCAGCTCAAGGAGAAGGCAGGTCAGATCATACCAAGCACAGTGAAAATCAAACCTCCCAACAATGGGTAGCAGCCTGGAAAATTGTAGTATTTGTGTCACCTACAGGTATCAACCCACAACTTCAGAGATTTTAAATAATCACACAGATGCCACAAACACATGTATTCCCAGTTTCATTGGAAAAGTCATGTCAATTATATGGGACATGAAGAAATACAAATTCCTTTTCTCACCATGGCATCTATAATGATCTGTGTGTTGACAACTACTCAAAAAAAAATCAGCTGCCACACCGAGGAAAAACACTTTCCAGTGAACTGTTAGCAGGAAGACTAGCGCAGAGTGAAGACTTACAGCTTTGCATAAGAGAGAAATCTTGAATGCTCAGCTTGCCTACAAAATCAGAAGATGACTTCTCCGTAATTGATGGAATTATTAGTTTAATTTATATACACAGATCCTGTGACTACCTGAATCAGATCTGCTCAATTATTTGCATTTTAGACACTTAAGAGAACACGGAAGAGGGACAAAGTGAAGAAAGGCAAACCAGAGAGCTGGCCCTCCTGCTACCCATAAGCATTCCTGCAGGAAGTGGGAAGCTTTGTCTGCAGCTATCAGTTATCACACTGACAGAAAATAATTCATCTAAACAAGAACCAAGTGTGGTCTGATACTGCATTGTGGTCCAAAAGCAGTGGGCAGATCAGCCTAGTGGGTTTCACACTGCTGATTGTGTGACCAAACAGTCTGAAACCAGCCAGAGCTTCTTCCACTTCTGGACGCTGCTGGCAGGGATCTGAAGGTCAGGTAGCTGACAAAAATAAGGACCATTTTATTGTAACAGGCTGAGCTACTAGTCAGAAACTGAGGCAATTATCCTTAGAACATGATTAAATAAAAAACTGAGGAGGAGAAAGGAACAGTACAGTTATTCCCAGTGCTCCTACTCATCAGCTAAAAGACAAGTCAGGCTGAACTACACAATGGACAATCTTTGCTGCCCAAAGACAGCAGGGTGAATAAAAGAACAAAAAAACCAACCAAACAAACAAAACCACCAAACAAAATCCCCCAAAAACTTTCTTTCTCCTAAGCAGAAAATATGAATTCTTTTCTAGCCACCCATTACTAAATTAACGAATTGAAAGATGGAGTATCAACCAGGGTACAAGAAGTAGCAGCATCTTGGAAAAAATCCAGCATTGTCTTCTACAGCTGCTTATGTGAGGTTAACAGGAGGACTGACTTCTATTGTGGGAAATGCCCCACTCAAATCTTTTGTGTTCATTTTTGATTAACAGCTTCAGTCATTGGGGAATTATCAGCAGCTTGGTAAAAGTTCAAAGCCCTTTGTGTGAAGAAAGACGGGTAGATGGTTTGGAGAGGAGGGGAGGGTACAGAGGGAGGCAAAAAAAGAAGTGCATAGAGATGGATGAAGAGGCGAAAACAGCAAGAAGGGGTACACCATACATGAAAAAGGGATGACTATAAGGGTAGGTGCACCATGACCAATTATAACACAAGTTCTCAAATAGGTATTCACAGAACTCTTGCTGACAGTGATCAAGAGAAAGGTAAATAATGGTTTCCAGGTACTAAAATATTAAAAATAGAAACAGGAGTAATAATTCTCCTGGTAGGACTTTTGTCTATGAGCAGTTGAAATTACAATAAGGAATTACAAGATCTAAGTAGAAGAAGGTGAATTTTGTAAGACATGTCACTCTCAGCATGCTCCATACTATGACTTTGTCTTTGTAATTCACTTGACACCACAGATAAGTAAGAAAAGAAACATCAAACAAGTAAAGGAACAAAGATGTCACATGAATAACAAAGGAACACATAAAAAATACCATAACATGATCAAATATATTAGATTGTAACATCAGTTTCAGTCCACACTTTTTTTAGGTTCAAAGGTAATGCTACTGACCAATAGAACTCAAACAGTTTAAAGCACACTCATAAAGTAATTTTCCCCAGCTCTCCTTTGGTGAAAAGCATTTTATTGTTCCTTTAGCGTGAACTATAGAGAACAACTGGCCAAGTGTTTCCTACAAGAGAATTTCTACCATAGAATTTAAAAGTTGGTCTGAAACCATCTAGCTTTGCTAACCTGCCAGACACATAAGGCATTATCATCAAACTCTAAAATACTGAATGAAGAAAAGAGCAAGAAAGAAGCTGAATAGTTTCTTTGTTCATGCCATTGCTTTAACCGGATCATTTGAGGCTTGTTCTAAGATGTCTGAAACTTTTATTGTTCTTTCCAAAATTTATTTATAATGTCATATTTCAAATAGATATAAAGGCAGCTTTGGAAATTCCAGATAAACTGTACTCTTGACATTTTGAATTCAAAAGAAATTGGATTACAATTCAGTTAAAATTAACATACAGTTGGGCTATTCCTTTACAAGGCACAAGCTCTAAGAGCAGTGACATCCTGCCATTGCCAATGGTCTCATACATCACAACAGAAAATGTAGGGTAAAGTTTCTAGCTTTAAACAACTGACTTATTATAATAATTTATTGATCTGGTCTAACATATTGAAAAAAATGGAAATCTTTGTATTTCTCTGCTTAGTAATGCAATCAACCTGTCCAAGCAACCAGGAACTTTCACTTACAGGCTCTGTCAGGACAGATCCAAAAACACCTCAGTGACTGTAGCAGGATGAACCCAGGGAGCATACAGAATCCTATCATATTTCTAAGATCAGGATCAAAGATACCACAGTGAGCATGGTGTTAAACTTGTTATCCCAGTATGGGTTCCACTGTTAGCAGCAGGGTTACTAACAATGATCTCAGTTCAAGCAATGGAGCATCCAGATTTCCACAATGACTGCTTAGTTCTGACAGTGCCACATTCAGTGCCAGTTCTGTTTAGCCATGCAAGCCATACCTCTCCTTGCATACTATTGAAGTACTCCATTGCCTCTCACTGTGCCCAGCCTTTCCCTACTCTCAAACTGATACTCCCATCTTCTGAGGTGTTGCAATAATCCTAACTTGTATATCTCACACCTTCCCACATCCCTACCCACCAAACACCTTTCTTCCCTAATCCTTTACCACAGTACAAGCCTACAGGATATCCCTGTGTCCTCTACCCCTCAAACATGAGTGCATTCATACAGATGCAGCTCATGCCATGGGTTCCCCAAAACCTGCACAGAGGCACACAAGTGCTGCATAGGTCATCAGCACTGGTACCTTGCTGGCAGCACACTGTAGCTCTTAGGTGCTCACAGGACAAATTGTGATGTAGACTCTGGCTTGTGGACCACATTCTCTTGCCTACTTAGAGTATAAGTTTCACCAGCACTGACCCAGCTGGAAAACTTGGGTAAAAGCTTTTAAAACTACATATCATTATTTCAGAGAAGAGACAAGGAGTAAAAAAAGCTTTGCCATCCAAAAGCGTTAGTGAAATTTGTACCCATTCAGTGATCACACAGGCCATTTTCCTGAAACGCCTCTAATTGTGGAGGGATAAAAAATCTCCTTTGGCACCTTCTTGGTACAAAAAAGAGAGACCTTGCTTAGGTGACTGGAACTAATAGAGCTGAATGGACACCAGTGCCCTGTCAGCTTCCTTTACATTACAGATAACAGAGCAAAGAACTACTATAACTGTGAATACATTCATCCCTACTAAAGGAACAAAAAACCCCTAAAAAACTAAGAAACACCAAACCTTAAACATATTTGTTTCCATATATGCTGTTTTCTCTATTGGAAGATGATACAGATTTTTTTTCTGAGGCACTGAAAGGGTTGCTGTATAACTTATGTTTCAGCATAGTAGGATAAAAAAAATAATTACAAAGAGCAAAATTTTACAGAAAAATCAACAGAGAGAATGAATATATGTTTGTTTCAGAAGCTTTCATCGCTTTATTTTCCTCAGGCAAGCGTAATGTGTAAGGGTTACTTTTAATGTGAGAAATAAAATTCCTACTGGCTACTCTCTGAATGTACCAAATTTAACAGGAGGTGACAGTTGTGCTGATTTTCTTGCCATTGCTTTACTATCAGAGCTTATCTTGTTAGACAATGTCCTAAAGATACTGACCTAAGACTTCTAGAAAGCAAAAAAGAAAATGGGAGAAAACAGAAGAGAAAAAAGAAAACAAAATATTTTAAACTATCCATTCTACATAAATATTCTTACATATTAGTTTTGACCATTTTAAACATTTCATCCTGGTAAAATTGACTAACTAAAAGAAGAAGTTTAATGCTGCAACTGACATTGATTCCATTGATGCACCATGAATATATTTATGTTTAGAATGTCTAAAGACAGCAAACATAAAACCATAAAAACTATACTTCCATTTTAATTGTGTGGGATAGATGGCAAGAAACTAGCTCATGAAATTTACAGCATATTTTGATGCTTTGGTGAACAAACAGGATAAGTCACACTGATCCTCTTAACCTCAGAAGGGAAGTCCATAAATTTCACAACCCATTTGTCTGCACTGTTCCTCACTCACAAGATGATACACCCTTCAAAATAATTAGCAAATGGACATGCAGAACATAACTAAGAATCCTTCTTAGTAATTGTATCCCAGAAAGAATGACAGAAAACACAGAATTAAACTCCTGAGAGATGTACAACAACTGATAAAGTAGAAAAAAATAGAAGTCCCTTGCAATCACAGACACAACAGATATCCACATTCAATTCTTTAAGTTCCCTTAGTCCACCTGTTCAAGTACTGAGGGAAAATGGAAAACCAAAATTTTCACAAAATGAAAGCAGCAAACCAGTATTTCCACAAAATGAAAAATTCTCATCCAAAACCAATGGCTTGGTTTGGGGTGGGGAGGGAGAAGTGTTGCTTGTTATAAACAGGACAGTATTCTTTCTTGTCCAAACAAACAATAGAAAAGAGCAGAGTTAAGAGTCCTTGCATGTTATGCGCCTTTTTCTTTTCCTTCCAAAGCCTGCACAATTATTTCACATCAGGTTTTAGTAGTCTGAATCATGACATCATTACATACAGAGTACAGTTCACTGGCACAATCCAGATCTACTGGTTAAATTGCTCTGAGAATAGATACGATAAGTCGTGTTTTTGAACTAAAGAAATACAGCCTTCTCAAAGAATGTATAAAGAGAGAATTCTTTTGTTAGCTGTCAGTGAGATTTTGCTATCTCTGTTAAATATATAATGGTTAGTGTCATAACGAAGATCAGCCATCGTGTTATGGCATTTATCTTCATGAGTGAAGAGAGGAAGGGCTACTGTGATTTATTCCGTCTCTCCTCATGAGACGATTAATGTCAAAAGAGATTAGTCTTCAGTACTGACTTGTACACAGAATATAATACAGGGCTGGAGTGGGATGCTAGGCAGTTTTAATTGCCACAAGTTTGGAAGCCCACATTACTTACATATGGCACGGTTGACAATTAGTCATCTAAGATTTTCAAAAATAGGAGAATATTTTGCAGCTCACTAACTCATATCCATTTTGTGTCATTTATTTGTTCAGTCCCTCTTAGCAGTGTTTCCACACAGTCCCTTCCCCCAACTCATCACCTAAGTCCACCCACACTCGTCCTCTTAAAAGCATCATTTATTGTAAAACTGAAGTCCATACCGCTGGTTTATGTCAATTTTTGGTAGCATCTGTTTAAAGGTTTAAAAAATACACTATTTAACAACTATTACCAAGAAACATTTGTCACAACACAGGCAGATTAGTTAGAACACATAATGGCTCTGTATCTAAGTTTCTGTATGATGTATAAACAGCTTTCCTCAAGATCTGAGAAGTTACATGCACACCTCTTTCCAGGGACCTTGCAAAACAATCTGACCATCCTAAACTGAAGGTAATAATTTTTCAAAAGCTTATGACCTTGGAGAAATGCACACAGAATGTTTTGTCTACATGCTGCTCGCTCCTTCTCATGGAAGAAAATACTTCAAGTAACACTGTAGTGAAAAAAAAATAACAAAACAACAAACCAAAAATCATCATCATGATAAGCTAAAGTTCTGTTAAAAAAGGAAGAATTACTTTTCCCCTAAGCCAGAACATGAACATTCTGCATCTTCTTAGATCTTCTTTTCTGAATACTGCTTAATCAAAAAATCCCTTGACAAAAAAGGTTTTTTTTGTTAAAAACAGCAATTTCTTACCATTGGTGTAGATCAAACAGAACATATTATTAAAAAGCTCTCATGATAAAGTGTTATCTTTATCTAGGCTTCTCAAATATTGACTTAAACATTTTTATCAGGCTGTTAATCACATCCACATTCAACGTGAACAGCAACTGAGACCAGTCTTGACAGTCAGGTAACAGGGCAACATTATGGCAGGGAAAAAGTATTGTGAAAGCTAAGGGCATTTCTTATTGATAGTAAGTGGATAGGAGAGAAAAATCAATGGGTCCTCATCAGTACAACTGTCTACCTGCTGGATGCTGATTTTCCTTAGAGATTAAAACCAATAGGAGCAATCACTGGGCACAGGTGAACAAATTCAATAGGACCTCCAGTCTATAAAGGAGAAAAGTGAACAGTGAATTCAAAGCTGGAGTTCATGAAGAGATACAAAATGCTGATTGTTAAACCAACAGTTTGCAATCAGATCTCGAAACAAAATACAGAACATGTCTTTCCCTGTGGGGGTACAACCTGAAACTGTTCAGTATAATCTGCAATTGTTGTGAAGGTTCCAAACTCCTGACTCGGCCTAAAGGAATTATTTCAGGTGGCAAGTCTGGCTGACTCCTCCAAGTTAAGCTAGACTGGGTTACAGTGTGAAATGGCCACCAGCCACACACATCATGCAACTACTACCACCAAACATCAGAATCACAGCAAAGTAATTGGTCGACAGAGTGGAATCACAGAGGATTTTGTAAGGGAATATAAATGCAGAGTCTTCTCATAAAGCTGGGCTTCCTGTTCAAGACAGGCCTCTATTTTTAAGATCATTGTGCACTTCTTATCCTAAGACCTCTCACCATACACTGAACAAATGAACTGTTACCTTACAGGATGTAACCATAACACAAGAGAAGCAAACAAAGGAGTGAAACATGGCTGTTACAAACTATATTCTGCTTAGTCTTTGCTTCGTCTATGAGAAACAACATAGGTACACATGAAGTCCTCAGTTTTCCCAAAGTCACATCTCCTCAGCAAATGTAGCACTAAAAACTGTCAGCTCTAGGAAACGCTACTGGCAAATAAATTCAATGTCTATGGGGCTTAGGCACATAACTTAATATTTAATGTTTTAGACATTGACAATAATGCATTTTAGCTGTATGGAAAAATAATCTATTTTAGCTGTAGTGAAAGATTACAGTGCCTCAGCTTGGGTTTCTGGTGTAACTACTGACTTCATACTCTACCTTTGAAACCATCAGAAACACAGAATGATTCAGGTTGGAAAAGACCTTCAAGATTATCGAGCACAATCTTTGACCAAACACCACTGTGCCAACTAGACCACAGCACTGACTGCCACATCCAGGTATTTTTTGAACACTTCCAGGGATGGTGACTCCACCACTTCCCTGGGCAGTCTGTTCCAATGCTTGAACACATTTCAGTGAAAAATTTCTTCCCATTGTCCAACCTGAACCTCCCCTGGTGAGCATGAGGCCACTTCCTCTTGTCCTGTTGCTCATTTCCTGGAAGACCATCCCCCACCTGGCGACAGCCTCCTTTCAGCCTCATCTCCCCTGAGCCTCCTTTTCTCCAGGATAAACACCCCCAACTCCCTCAGCTGTTCCTCATCACACTTGTTCTCCAGACCCTTCCCTGGACTCACTCCAGCACCTCAATGTCTTTCTTGTAGCGAGGGGCCCAGAACTGAACACAGGATTTGAAGTGAGGCCTCACTGATGCTGAGTACAGGGGACAATCACTGTCCTGATCCTGCTGGCCACACTATTGCTGATGCAGGCCAGGATGCCACTGGCTTTCTGGCCACCTGGGCACACACTGGCTCATGTTTAGCCACTGTCAACCAGCACCCCCAGCTCCTTTTCCATTGAGTCACTTTCCAGTTACTCCTCCCCCAGCCTGTGGCACTGCCTGGGGTTGTGACCAAAGTGGAGGACTCAGCATCTGGCCTTGTGGAACCTCACTCCATTGGCCTCAGCCCATTGATCCAGCCTGTCCAGATCCCTCTGCAGAGCCTTCCTGCCCTCCAGCATATCAACACTCCCACCCAACTTGCTGTCATCTGCAAACTCACTGAGGGTGGACTCAATACCCTTGTCCAAATCACTGATAAAGATATTAAAGTGGATGGCTCCAATACTGGCCCCAAAACTGAGCCCTAGGGGTAACACCACTGGTGACGAATCACCATTTGAATTTAACTCTCTGGGCTCAGTCAGCCAGTTTTTAACCCAGAGAAGAGTGCACCCATCAAAGCCATGACCAGACAGTTTCTACACGAGAACGCTGTGGGAGCCAGCATCGAAGGCCTTACTGAAATTCAGGTAGACAATATCCACAGCCTTTCCCTCATCCAGTAGGACTGGCCTCCTGGTCATAAAAAGGCAATCAACTGGGTCAAGTAGGACTTGATTTTCCTAAACCCTTTCTGTCTGGGCCTGATCCCCTAGTTGTCCTGTATGTGCTACAAGATGGTGCCTTCCCAGACACCGAGGTCAGGCTGACAGGCCTGTAGCTGCCCAGATCCTCCTTCCAACCCTTCTTGCAGGTGGGCATCACACTGGCCAGTCTCCAGCTCTCTGGGTCCCCCCCTGGTTAACCAGGACTGGTGATAAAATGCTGGAGCGTGGCCTGGTCCCTGGTGTGGATCCCATCTGGCCCCACAGACTGTGGGTGTCAAGTGGCACAGCAGGGCACTGACTGCTCCCTCCTGGATTACAGGGGGTCTGTTCTGCTCCCTGTCCCTGCCTACCAACTCAGCAGGCTGGCTGCCTTGAGGATATCAGGTCTTTCTGTTGCAGACTGAGGCAAAGAAAGCATCAAGTACCTCAGCTTTTTCCTCATCTTTGGTTACAACGTTCCCCTCTGCATCCAATAAAGGATGGAGATTTTCCTTGGCCCTCTTTTTGTTGTTAATGTATTTATAAAAACACTTTGTATTATCTTTCATGGTGATGACCACATGGAGTTCTTCTAGCTGATCTTGCACCAATCAAATTTTCTGTCTACAAGACCTGATGACATCCTTGTACTCTTCTTGAGTTGTCTGCCCCTATTTCCCAAGGTCATAAACTCTTTTTTTCTCCCCAAGTTCCAGCAAAAGCTCCCTATTCATCCAGGCCAGTCTTCTTCCCTGATGGATCATCTTTCGGCACCTAGGGATAGCCTGTTCCTGTGCCTGTAAGATTTCCTTCTTAAAAGTATGTCCAGCCTCCCTGGACCCCTTTGTTTTTAAGGGCTGTTTCCCAAGACGATCTTGGAACCCCTCTCCTGGACAGGCAGAATTCTGCCCTCCAGAAGAACAAGCTAGTTTTGGTGAACCCCTTCCTTACTTTGCTGAGAACTGAAAACTCCATCATATCGTGGTTGCTGTGCCCAAGACAGCCTTGGACCTAGAGTCTCCAGTGGGAGATTCTAGGAAAATCTCTCCAATAGAAGAATCTAGAATTTTTTTTGCTGTTGCTCTAGTTATAATATGGGCAAGATAATTTCAAACCAGTTCTGAAAATTCTAATAGGAGATCTTACTACCGAATGAATGAGAAAATATTTCAGACGACAAATTGGTTTTCTTTTTCAATTATTTCAGGGGCATTAGTTGGAATTTCAACAACACTCCTTTAGCCAAGATAGACCATAGTACAACTTGTTGTAAAAATAAACTGAATGTAACATCATGTAAACAGTATTTTATTTCCAAGACAAAGGCCCTGTATTTTACAAAGGAGAGAAGACAAACTTTTTTTACTCTTTTTTTTTTTTAATTCTTGGTGTTCTACTGAAATCCTTTTACTCTTAAAGTCTGAGAAAGATTTAAATTTTAAAGATAAAAGTTTGGGGACTTCAGCTGATGATATAATTAAGTGAATGGCAGAAAAATTAATAAATAAACAAATTATATGTGATGTTATCACTGAATTGAGAAAATGGGGCTTTTTCCTCATTTTTTTCTTTGTCAGATTTATTTTCTTACTTCATTCACTATCTTTACTATTCTACTTCTCATTGGTACAAGAACACCTCCATTTTCTTCACTGCTCCCCAATGCAGTACTGTCATTTTTCTCCCCAGGATTACATCAGTATCACCCAAGCACACACTCTTTTCACCACATGATATGCCAACAGACATAAACCCAGTTTCATTCTCTCCTACTAATCCCTGAAAATGTATGTCAAGTGCTAAAACTAATAAGCTTCATAACTAGTATTATGTATGTATGGAGTATTTAAAACCCCATTTTTTTTTCAGAACATTAATTCTCAGAATGCTTTTCCCAGACCCCCTCCCTCTTCCTTCACATGCTTATCTTTCTATAAAACTAACTTCAACATTTAACAACACTTGAACTCACACATGAAGCTTCTTGCTATAACAGCTCCAACAATACAGATAACAGTGAACAGGGGCACCGTTTTTTAAATTCTCTTAAACTTTTTATTCTCTTTGCAGCTCTTTCAGAAGCATTTCCCAACCACCATGCATATATACCAGCTTCACTTATCCAAGCCGCCACTTTTGTGGATCTGACTCAAAACGAAGACAGGAGAATTATTTCACTCTATTTAACATTACTTTAAATAGCTTGAAACGTTTTCCTACTCAGACACTAATAAAATTAACTAGCACAAGAAAATTACACTATGAAACTGAGTCTGTCCTCCTTAAGGACAGTTAAAATTGACTAACAATGACAGAGATACTATTTTCATGTTATTTTTTTATTTAATGGAAGTGTTACAGATTCTGAGAATTATGGAATCATAGAATGGTTTGGGTTGGCAGGGATTTTAGAGATCATCTGATTTCAATGCCCCTGCCTTAAGCAGGGACACCACTCACTAGACCACATTTTTCAAAGCCCCATCCAACCTGACACTGAACACTTCCAGGGAATGGGCATTCACAACTTCTCCAGGCAACCTGCTCTGGTATGATTAGAAAGGTTTGATAATGTGTCAAACAGTCTATTTCCAAGCAAAGCAGCTAACCTATGAATTGCTGGAGACAGAAATGTTCTATTATGCAAAATACCAATTATTTAATTAAATATTAATCTAAAAAAAAACCAAAGGGAAAAAAAAACCCAAAACAAACCAACAAAACAGGTCCCTGAAGAAAAAAAAGAAAAAAGTTACTTTTATAACTATTTTATTTATTTTTACTAAGGTATCTTAGATTGCTTTTTGGTTCGTTCATCTTATTAAACAGATTAAAAGTCAGTAAGACAACACTTTTCTGATCTAACTTTCAAAATCCATACAAAACATTTTTGATCACCTGTTTTGACTCCATTACTCCAATTTTTTTACAGTTCCCCATCTTCTATTGAATTTTTCACTGTGTAGTTCACAGACCACCTGAAAGACTACCTTTCTGGAGTCTATGAAACACAATAGCTAAAATCGCTGCTCAGACACTGACTTCATTCTCTCACACTATTGTTACTTTCTTGCATCGTATCCTGCATCCCTCAGTCAGTCATGCAAGTGTGTTTCTTCACACTTCTCCCATGTTTACACTCCCCTTCACCAGAAAACTCCCCAGACAGTCACATGAGAGTTCTGAAGCCTCCTCCTCAAGTACCAATGCTGCTGGGACAGGAGGCTAAATTAACAACCCACAATGGTTGCAGTGAACATCAAACATTTACTGCCACGGGCTGATCAGCAGCACAGGTACTGAGAAGCTCCTGTGGAGGTACACTGTAAATGCAATAATTGTCACTGATACACGTATCAAAGGCATGTAGGAACTTGCACAGACAGACTGATAAAAATCTCCAAGTCTACCTTGTGAAGCCACAGCCCTCTACAAATCCAAGCCAGAGCACGTTTTAACATCACAACCACTTACTGGAGCTCATTGTCACTGGAAAACTTTTTACAAAGAGCAGGAAAGATCCTTCCTCATAAGAGAACTGCAGCATACAAGATGACTCCAAGCAATAATTCCATTTCCTTTCAGTGTTTGCACCTTGGGAGCCAATCCCATGTTCTAAAAACCACAGATTTCCATAACAGACTTTTTTCTTGGACATCAGTCCAAGGCTAAGTCATAGGGTTGGTTATCCCTGACATTCCACTCAGATGGATAGCCCTCATCCAAAAGCAACAGGGAAAGTTGGCACTGAGTCAGCTGATCCCTGAACACAGACTGGTGGAACAGGATTTTAGCATGAAGAATCTGACTGCAAGATGAAACAACCACAATTCTGGACTTAGCTGAGAGCTGGGAGCAGCATCCATTTCTTGCTATTGACAATTGTCTACGCAAAGGATGCTGAGGCTCATTATGGGCAGAGCAAATGTTCCAGGCATTGAGCCTCATTTCTGTGATTCTCCCAGTCAGTTTCACAGGCCTATAACCCAATATCTGAAAATCTACATATATAAACATATATATAAATATACATATGATCAGGACTGCAAGTTGGGAATTCAAGGGACCACATCAAAACATTTAATCTTTATTATTCCCTCCCACCAAATATTTCCTCCTCGGATACCTAGCAAAAAGCACTTCAGCTGTTGCCCAGGAGGGCACCTTCAGAAAGGTGAATACCTGTGGGGCCATGGGTCATCCTGAAACCAGTAACAAAAAGGTATTACCATCTCTTTAATAGTAAATTATTTGAAGAGATTTCTTCTACAGTGAATTCTGAGCTTATTCCACATCCAGACAATGAGCCTCAATACATTATTCTACATTCTAATTTTCAAAACAGAAGTCGTGTGGTTGTAAAATATCTCAAAAATCTGCATTATGAATTAAACAAATTATGGAATAGATTAGAATGCATTAAGCACTACTGCTCTATGTTTGAATCTGCTGCAGCATTGCTGCATCAAACTCTCTCTCAAAAAAATCAAGAGACTAAGCCCAAAATGCCTCAAAAAAACAGAGAATGTCAATGAGAACCATTAACTGGATAGAGAATTCTCAATCTGTACTAGAAAAACAATGTTTTTTGTCTAGTCACTGTCAGAAAAAACACAATGTGTCTAAATGCTAAATCATGCTCATTGGACAACTTTTCCTAATAATTTTATTTTCTTCATTCTCACATTTTTTACAGTAGAATGTAAATGTTCACTAAAAGGGCAGATTCTGGCAAAGGTCAGACAAGTCATAGTTACTATCAGTAATAAAAAATGATCATTTTATTGATTTCACAAAATTAAAACTAACTTGGGTTGTATGACTTCTTTCGAAGTGTAAATAGACAAGGTGACCTTGAGGACCTTTCCAACTCCACCTTATATGATTATCAAAGCAATGCTCTAATTAAGATGCTTTTCTCAACTGAAACACCACGTTCCAAAGAGATTTTCATTGGTCTTACCAGTTTAGATTTCTAAATGACAGAATGCCAAATGAGATTAAAGAAGCTAGTACGATCAGAGAAGGTAATGATTTTGAGATAGCTGCCAGAATCTTGGTCCAGAAGAATGACAGCAGGCTATGGACAATAAGGGTCTATTTTTTCCCTTACCCTTGCTAGGTAATATTGGCAGGCAGGCATAGTGACATGGAATGTCACATGCTTCGCCGATACAGCAATGCCAGCAGGTGATGGATAACTGGGAATTTTGAGGCATAAAAAGAATTAACATTTATCTAAAAACAGGTATCAACAGACATTCAGTTTCAATTTATGGGACAGAAAAAGAAATAATCAAACCAGATGGTATCACTTAATGAAAAACAGTTAAGGACTTTGGCAACACAATGATAGTGGTAAAGCCTAATCTTACATAAAAAGAAGGTTCAAGTCACAAAAGTAGGAACAAATCATATGGGACATTAATTAGACTGTGATTTATTAGACAAGACATTTTACAAGGCATCTCACCAAATACATGAACCACTACACAGTTAGGCAGGTTCTCCAGGCTGCTAAGAGTCAGCTGAAACGGAATCAAACTTGGACCTTCAAACATTTGATATATACTTTGGCTAAGGCTCTTTTCCCTCTCTAGATGTCAAGTTACACAGGAAACTAACTAGGATAAAACAATTATAAACCCTGATTGATTCATTAAATTTCTAATTCTGTCTACAAGATCTAAGCAAAATCACAAAAAAGAAAGAAAATAGCCTTGAGTTCTCCAAAGCAAATAACCTAGTAGTTCAGGATCTTGTCTGTCAAGGAACACTTCTGAAGTTGTAGAGGTTTAGGAAATGCTGTTATCTGTAAGTCAGACTATGTTCAACAGGATGCAACTGTTGCCCACTGGATAACATCTCCAGAGCTGACCCACTACAACAGTGAGGAGCCTCATCACAGGCTTGTCTAGACCAATCTATGCATTTAGGGGGACAAGTTTCAAAACACAGCATGTAAATAAATACTTTTAAATAAATTACTTTCTGATGATCCAAAATCGTGAACAATCATCTAGGATGTGACCTGAAATATCTTCTACACAGAACTACAGCCCAATCCTGTAATGAGTTCTGCTGATTCCAGAGCAACAGACTGAACTGTGGCTGCTGATACTGGCAAATGCTGTCAGACAGAAACAAAACTTGATGCTACACTACAAAGCAAATATTAGACACCTGAAGTACAAGAGGCCACATCAGTCATAAGCTGCAATGCAAAAGCGGGATCCCATATGTTAAAAAACTCAAGTAAAAGGTCCTCCTATATTGAGGAGGACCACGTCACATGCCAGAGTCCACAGATTTTGTCCTGATGAGCTCAAAAAGTTACAGGAGACTGAACTCTGAAGTCAAAGGATGAAAATACCAGATCATCCAGACATTCCTGTTCCAATGTCAGAAACACCAGAGCTTCCTTGAACCAAAGTTAATGGAGCCCCTCTAGACCGCTTCAACACTAAGTGCCCTCCCTAACCACAGTCAGTGCACTGACAATCAAAGAACCTCCAGGAAGACAGCATGTACTGCCAGATGACTTATCTGTCTCCTGACAGATAGGATGTCTGAGCTGGAGCCCTATCACCATTCAGAAAGTTGTAGGTCATCCTTTCAAACCAAAATTATCTGCAAGCAACCAGCAAGTACATCTCCCAAGACAGGAGCTCCAGCAACAGAAAACTATCTGGCAGGACTTCTCAAAAACAGAGCAGCCTCAGAGGGCCAGTATGTCAACAATTTGGGGACAGTAATTGTCATTCAAACTTGGTAAGTGATTAAATGGACCACTTATGACCAATCTGCTGTGCTTGAGCAGCACAAGGATTTGCTACCTGAACTCATGAGACGAGTAAATGGCCTGTACCAGGATGTGCTGCTTATTGTTCCACCTTTGCATTGGAAGCTGACCCAGAGTGAAGGCTAAGATATTTGGTTTCTTCAGTCTGCAAGTTCCTCAGAAGGAGAATTTGCTCAGTTTCATCTGGAACCCATGGAACCATAATGAAATAATTTCCACTAATCATATCTTCTCCCAGGTCTTGACAACACAAAAGGAGGCCTCTATTTAGTTACTGCTAATTACAGGGAATAGCAAGACCATCATCATCACACCTAGCAAAACAGAAAACACTTTGAAGCTTATAACAGTAAAAAAAAAACAAACCCACAAAAAAAAAAAAAAACAAAAACCACACAACAAAAGAAAAACTACTCCAAAGTCAAGAGGTCACATTTAGCACATGATTCTCCACATGAGCATAATTTGCTGATCACAGCATAAAGAACAAAAGAAGCTCCAGCAGGAAGTACAGTAAGTGTGGCTTTCCACCTTGAGAACAGCATGCTACCTGGTCCAGACTAAGATGCTGCAATGGCATGGCTTGGATAGAGGGAATTGGTGAACTGCGTTAGCAAATCTAAAGCTATCTGGCTGTGAATGGTGGTAGGGTCTTGAGTGTGGTTAGTGGAAACTATTTCATTGTGGTTGCACATGCAACTGATCAAATCTACTCTTGGAAGAAGAAAGAATAGTTATTTCAACAGAAAATTCCAGTATGCCAGGAAAATATTGGCTCTTCTACAGAGAAAGGTAAGCCAGAAGACACTGGAAACATTCACTGTAACAAGGAACATTAAATCATACCTTAAGCACTGAGAACACCTTCACACTATTGAGGAATGCTCACATTTAGGTTCCTGTTAGGGTTTTCTCCTATGTTACCCTGCTTTGACAGAAATAATGTGGCATTACTGAGAACAGGTCCCATTCCTGGGTAAGGTTCTTGCCTACCTAAAGGTCTATGATTCCAACGGTTAAAGGGCTGTCTCAAAGAGTTAGAATCTCATTTCTCTCAATCTGCCCTAGAAAAATGCAAAAGGTGAGCTGAAATAGATGACATTGTTTGTAGATGTTTCTTATTTATTTTTTAAAATAAAAAAAATATTAAACTCACACTTATATTAATGCTATTTCACACTAACAAAAAAAAGTATTGACAACTAAAACCACAGAGGGTAGACAAAAAAAAAGTGCAGGTTCAACCTTGTCTAACAACTGCAAAAATTACTTTGAATAAAACAAACTGGAAGAAACCCTAGAGCCAACCAAGCTAAAATACAGCTCTTCAAAGCAGCATTGATTGTGGATCAAAGGGAAAGGCCATCAAAACTTCGCAAGCCACAATGTTTCTGCTTGTCTGAAAAAGAATTAACTCAGAACAAATATGAAAATAATAGCAGGTCTCTGTTAAGCCAACAACAAAGAAATCCTTAATACCATAAAACAAAGTTATGTCAAATTTTCCGTTTTTAAAGATACATGAAGCTCCTTTAGCACAATGCTTTTAAAGGTTATTTATAGTAACAAAATCAAAGACTTAACATAAAAGTCAAAGGGATTATCATCAATGGTCTAGCTACACAGAAGTTACTTTTCTAGTTTTCTGTTTCATTTGTGGTCTTCAAATATAAAGTCGCAATACAAAAATACTTCCATACCGCAACATGATCTGTTTCAACTACACTATCTCAGCATACCAGATGAAGTAACAATCAGCTTTTGGAAAGCCAGCCACATTAAACAGTAGCATGCAAGCTAACAATTCCAATGGTTGGTTTTCATGTTTTTTTTTCCAGCATCAGTTTCCCTAATTAATTAGCATAATTTTCTTAAAGTTTACAAGAGGAAACAAACAGCTCTTAGTTAAGAGCTGGATCCTGCCAGGAGACTACTGCAAGAAACACATGAATTTAGATATGAATATGACTCACCCAACATGCGCACGCACCTGAACCACAAGGACTCACCACAGAACTGTAAAGCACATAAGTTTTCAGTAACACAAGAAAAATCTTTCTTTCAGAACAAAATCTGGAGAAGAGAGAGCAAAAATACTAGGGAGGTGATCCAGCACACGACCAAACTGCTCTCATTCTTAGGATTTTCTTCTGCTTTATTGTCAGCTTGTGGCAGAGACTTAACTACATTTCAAAACACCACTTACAGGAATGGGCAATAATAAGGGCAAGCTATTACTAAAAAAATCTTCTGAAAATGTTACCATAAACTATCACCCTTCATAGGCAGATGTTCTATGCTTCTGAGTTCTGCATTCTCAAAGTGACCAGTCTCCACTCATTCTGTTCAGGTCTTTGGTTTAAAGTTCTACAAATAACAATGGATCATGTCTAGAAGTCAAAAGACAAAAGTTGGATCACTGCAGCCTACTTAAAATTGTCATCAGTTCTTATGTGGCAGAGTATCCTTGGGCATGTTTTGTTCTCAGTATTTTTCATTTCAATAGTTTTTATGCAGAATTTTATGACATTAAATTTTTAAGAGGCTGAATTCACTATTTCAGGACTTCCAGCAATAGCTTGAGAGTCCTTGTGAAGCTAAACAGATAGAAGATTTTTCATCTGAAAGGAATCACTACAAATTGCTTTAACTACTCAAGTGTTTAACCTTTCTATACAATTTTAATGAGTTCCATGTATGATCAGAAAACAACAATACAGCTACATCAAATGAGGATCAACTAAGAGACAAAGCAAAGACAGGATGTTTCTCCTCATTCCTTGAAAGGTTTTCTTTTGTTCTCATTCTTTTAAGTGTTCTATCTTAGTCTATCAGACACAAAAAGCAGAAAACTGGCATGGAGCTAATGCCCAGGTCATACATAAGTACTGCTGTAGTCTGCTGCAAAGTACAAAGTGAGTTGACATATCGGGTCTACATCAAAGACGTGCCCTTTGGCAGGTTGTAAAGACAAGTTGCAATTTTGTCCATAAAAATGTGTGTTCTACAAAATGGGCTCTGTAACATGAACTGTTAGTGGTATGCCACCATTCCATTGATCCTGCACATGCGTTCATTTCTCAGGAATGCTTGTAAGCTGGGCCATGCCTTGCCCTAAGATAAGCAGACTTGTATGAGGAAAAAAGCAGCGTGTCACAGACAGAAAGATTTGACTCTCTTCCAGGAGAAGAAAGGAGACTTCTTCCATAAAATGCAAGTTCTGATAGAGGGCATGCCAGTGGCTCCTGCTTTATTGCCTGTATTACATTAATGGTATTTACAGTAAGGATTAATATAATGGAAGACCTTTCCTGCTTATGTTTTAAAAATTAAGACAACAGCTTGAAAAAACACTGCATTGCAGGAGGTTTTCAAAGACCCCTTAATCAAATACTGAAAATGAGTAAATACAACACTGACAGTTAGTCTGGAGCCTCAGCATTTACACATTACAATGTGTTTTAAGACTGCCATGTAATATAATTTTCTGAAGTACTTCTGCTTTTTTCATTGTGAATATGGGAAACAGAGAGCTGTGAAGCAATTCCAGGCTCAAGTCCAGTTTTTGTGCTCCTTTTTAGCCATAACTATTATATGGTACATTATGAGTTTCAATATAGATTGAATACAGGGACATGACTGTATCAATTTCTGTCATAATTACTGTGAGAGAAGTAGTAACAGAGAATGAATAAGGCAAAAGTGTAGCCACAGAAGGAAGATGATTTTATGACTGTGAAACAGAACTACTACAGAGACGCTGTTGGTATTATAACTACCTCTCCCACAGATTTCCTGAACAGCTTTGAGTGAGGTACTTAATCTTCCCATGTCTCAACTCTGCATGGGTAAAGCAAGAGGTCAAAATACTTAACCTCATAGGCATGTTGCAAGTATAGAAACATTTGCATTTGGGAAGCTACTGGGTGCTGCTAATAATAGCTGTGTACGTACAATTGAAACATAAAATAAAAATCTGCTTCAGTACTGTTTGAAGGGTGTACAAAAAGTACGGCACCTCACAACAAACAAAGGAAACATAATTAAAATCCTGCAGTTCTAGTGAGTGAACTTAAAATAGTTGGGAAACTGGCATGTAAGTACATCATATAAAATGTACATTGTAATATATGGACACAAACAACAGACTGATAAAGCAATGCCAGCCATGTTATCTGTATCATTTCATACTGTTTAGCGCTTCATTCTGAAAGCCTCATATTGTTGCAATGTAAAGGCTTTTATAGAAAATCTACAATGTAAATATCCATACAGTTGCTCTATGCATTAATTCATCCTCTTTTTCCTAAAAATAATTCAGCAGTACACAATTTTACAACATATTGATCTAGGTAAGCCATGAGTCGTTTTTTGTGAGTAGGTATCCATCACTTCATTGTTTACTTGTCTGTGGAATAAAATTGATTTAATCAAACCTTGCAGTAATACATTATTGATATCCCAAGAAAACAAACTCATAATGAACCATCAGGGTCCTAACATAAAACACTGTAAGGAGCAGCAATTTCAGCTTCAATCTTTCATTGTGATTTGCAAACACATGTGACTATATACAAGTGGCAAAAACCAAAGCAAGACTGTAGTTAGTCTGAGCAGCAGCACATGTCATTCACATAACAGACTTGGGACAAGCTCTGAAGAACTTGGCAACCCCAGGAGGCCGGACAAAACCACACTGTGGACTTTGTGTATCTCCACCACTTACATACATCAGTGTATCATCTTACATGCTACTTGGTTTTAGCAAATCATTACTCTTCTGGGGGGGAAATGTGAAGCAATAGGACATCATGAAAATAAGACTCTTAGCCCTTCTCCACAGCAGTGGGTCAGTCTTTGTTCTCGGGCTTTAAACTTTTCCATGTATTAGACCACATGGGAACAGTGATTTTACTCGATACACAATAAATTCCTTTACGCATATTTGTCAAACAAAATACAGCTTACAACGGTAACTGTAGCAGCAGCTTGAAAGAGAAAAGTTAGGATGGCAATTTGATGTATTTTATACACTTTTGAATGTGTGTTCATCAGCTTAGAGCACAGAGAAACAAGTACCGTAGCAACATCTGCTGCCAAAACTACTTTGACAAAGGTGAGTATTTTACTGCAGTAAAACTTCTGTTACAATCACAAGAAATAAGAGAGTACAGTAGCGACACCATGTCAGAGCGTCTTCACTAATGCTGCATTATTACAAAATGTTGAGGGATGTATAACGAGCCACATCAGAATTTAGCACTGCCCAAGCCTACGAGAGTACCTCGATACAGCTTACAGAGACATCTATAGGTAGTGTCTGTCTAATACCTTATAATTATTTACGTAGGAGAGAGAGGCTGAACTTCCTATCTAGGAATTCATATAATGAGGTGTAAACATTTTTACAAGGAAAGCACTTCACAAATACACTAAACAAATAATAGTAATAAGATAGCATTACCCACTACCAGAAACACATGCAACACCAGTAATGGCATGTTAATTAAACAATTCAGTGTGTATCAGAGATGAATAAAAGATAAAGTTCATGTGGATACAAAAAAGCAACGTAGCCGGCAGCCTATTTTCCAGCTTTGTCATCTTTCTAAGCACTCGGCTGGAGCTGAACCAGACCCAACTTTGCAGAAGACACGCATACGGACGTGTACAACCATACGTGCTGTACCGTGCGTAACTATTTGTTGTAAAAATTCCTCGAATAGAGAGAACCCAGACATACTCCGAAACGGGAAAACAACATAAACAGTGTACTCTGTTACACTTAGCAAACAGTAATACAGAATCATGAGAACACATACAGTAGGGTAAGGGAGACAGTTTCTTAATGAAGTGGGAATGGACCGGGTCTCCAGAGCCACAGAGCCTTTCCAGAAGCGGGTTACATTGCCCTGGGCATTGCCCGGCTCCGTGGTGGAAGTAGAGAGGGTGAAGCGAAATCCCAGATCAGAGTTGTCTCTAACGCCCCTCACCCCTGTCCTGTCCCCACTAAAAGAATGGAAAGGCAAATCCCGGCTACTTCACTTTTCTCTAGATTAAAAGGAGGGATTCCACGGGATATCTGATGCACGAACTTCGCAGAGATAGACACGATCCCTGGGCATTTACACACACACATGCAGAAAGAAGAAAAGAACAGAGGCATTTCCTCACGCACACACCGCGGAAGGGACGTAGGTATTTCTCCTCTCCAGGCAGGCGGGGACGGGCGGCAGAGCCGCGGGCTGCCCGGACCGCCAGCCCGGCTCAGCCGGGCACACGCACCCGCACCCTCCCGACGCTCCCGCACGGGCACTCCCGCGCTCCTTCCCGCTCCCTTACACACACGCCCCGGCTCTCTCTTCCCTCATTCTCCCTCGCACTCGGAGTCCCTCGCACACTCTTTCCCCCAGACTCGCTCACACGCTCTCACTCTGTCTCTCCCCCTCCCATCCCGCCCCACAGTGGCCCCGACCGCCGGCAACAAAGCGGCGGGCAGGCAGCGCGCCGGGCTGGCGGCGGCGGGACGCGCTCACCCCGCACACACACACACACAATGCTGCCGCTGCCACCGCGGCACCTACCAGGCGGGCAGCCTCGGCCCAGGTGCGGTCCTTCTTCTTCCTCTTGTCTTTCATGTTTGCATCTCATTGAGGTGGTTCGGGGGGGGGGGCGGGGGG